>CM031564.1:0-127652 GCA_018467065.1 Ephestia elutella
GACTTGACTGCACTTGAATGCTGTGCTTGAATGACGTAGTGATTATATACTCTTTGTGAATGACTGCAGATAAGATATCTGTCCTGTTACAAACGTCACAAAGACTAGGGCGGAAGTAATATTTTTTTTTTTTATATTTCGTCCCTCTAGGGACAGGCGAAGGTCAAAGACCATGCTGCCTTGTCATTAGTTTGATTAAAGTTATCATCAGTTTTTAAGGCAATTAACGTCATCAGTGTCTTTTTAATTCCGTCTTTAAAACTTTGTTTAAATTTTTTAAAGGCTTGTGTTTAAACGCCTACCAAAAATGTATTAATTTTACTACCAATAAAATTCGAAACGCTCACCAAAACGGATAAATGATCACCAAATGATGTATCCTAAAATATTATAAGAAGGATATCATTTATATTTTTATTCAATGCCTTTAAAATATATGCATACCTTTTAATTGCATTTCTAAACAAATATGTCATATTGTAACCAAATACATAATACCAATATATTTTGTCTCGAGTTTCAATTTGGTAATTTTTGCTGATGTACCTAAAAAAGCAGACGATCGATCGAATATTGTTTTAAATAGCAAATTTTATAATGCTGTTCTCAAACATATGTCACTTCTTTATTGTTAAATGAAATTAGTTAAAATATGATAACATAGCAAATATACTATTAAGGATATGTTCGCTGGCAACACTAAGATGGTACTATTATGGATTGATAGGCTTGCAACACTTCGGTGACGTGACAGAGCGACAATGACAGCTGGGGTTCTTGACGTTAGATTTGGAGCGGGAAGAGAAGATGTAAGGGATGTTTTATTGTTTGGAGAAAAATACTAATGTGCTTGATAAATATTAAAGTTGTAATTGTTTTCTCGCATTTTTCTGAAGTATCTAATAATACATATATTTCACTGTCAATTTTACTGGGAAATTAAAAATCAAAGTTAATATGAAAATAATCGTTTTATTTTAATGGAACTAAAAAAATTCAATTAAAATAATAATATTAATTAAAATTATATAATAATAAAATTATATAATAATATTAATTAAAATAGCAACTAAAATTATTCTTGTCATCAAACTTGTCATAGATTATAGAGCCATACAATAGAAAATTCTCTAGAGTGTTTGTTCTATAGAAATCGTTTTTGTAGTAAATTTTATCTTGACGCTATTTTTATTGCCTATTATTGCTTCAAATGATTTTCGTTACATATTTTAATGCTTATTTTTATTGTTTTATGATTAAATTATGTCTTATTAAACATTTAATATGTTTTCCATTTCCTTCCAAACCTGTCTATCCCTTTCGCATTCAATCCATTTTTCTTTAAAATATCTGAATAAAATAAAATATATATAAGAAAATAAAATACATGATGTTTGTTTTATATTATGACACAGAATACATAATAGTACAAGTATTAAGATAACAAACTGTCAACTACGAAATATCTTACTGTCTCTGTTGTATTTTTACTCCGTAAACAGTATTAATAATCATCGATTACAACATCTACTACCGGAGCCGGAGCACAAAGTAGTTAAAAGGGTTTTTAGTAATCTGTGGCCGGAGCGTATGCTATAAATTTTTTTATGCTATCCGTCCAATTTAAAAAACACGCCGGGGCAGTTGGTATTGGTAAACATTTTTTTTCAACGGCCCCGTCACCGTTGTAAGTCACGCAGTAAAGTAAGTAAGTAAGTTTTTACTTAGTTAGTTAGTTATGATAAACTGTTAGTTTCCAAAATAAAATAAATATTAAAAAGTAGTTAGTAAAATCGCCAAATCCCTGCAGGGAACAGAAAATAATTGTTTTTTCAGTTAAAAACAACACCATTTTAAAACAAAATTACTTACCGATGAAAAGAAATGTTTCCTTTATCTCGTCCCCCTTTTGTGTATTGTTTCTAAGTACAACTCAATACCGCGCAATTAGGCATTTTTTACTTTTTGTTGACTGCGAGAACGTTCGACCGCGGACTGAATGAACGAGCGTTAAATGAAGTCGAATCATCTTCCTTTTTACACGCGAAGTACATACACTTGCGGGGTCTAGTTAATACAGGATGTTTTTTAAATCATTGGCATCCTTTCTACTGGTGAAAGTACTCATGAACATGAGCAACTTTTTGTATGGGACCGACTCAATCCGATGGAAAAAAAATCAGCTGTTCCATACATTTCGGGTGAGTAGGTATTGGAAAATAGTATGATGTGCAGCAGGATAAGTGTTGCAAAGAGGACAGACTCCTGAGGAACACCGGTGACAATAGCCATTGGATCAGACGAGCAGCCATCAATGACCACTTTGATCGATCGTTCTCTCAGGAAGTCAGCTATCTATCTAGCTACAGAAGCCAGCGGGGACGCCGTAAGCTGGAAGCTTGCTCATCTCAAATCATATTTTTATTTTATAATCGATATCACTATTTGTCGATGGACCGCATTTCTCTCTAGTCAACGGAGTCCGTCCCAAAGTAGGGCGTTAACGCTATTCTATCTAGCAGTTGATTTGGAGGCCGCAGAGTACGCACTTCTCTTAAATGATCCACGATTTGGGAAGTCTGGTAATTATAATGAAGTAATTGCCGTCTGACCTTCGCAACCCTTAAACAGGGGAACCAGACCAACTGGATCATGTTTACACATTCATCTCAATAAATGAAAAACTATCCGAAACGTGCAGGTTTCCTCACGATGTTTTCCCTCACCGCCGAGCGAATGGCAGATAGAATTGAAAAATCCAGAGGTACATCTAGAGGTTCGGATTAGAACCTAATTAGCAGGTTCGAATCCGAGCATACACCTCTTGGTTTTTAAATCTACTTGTGTATTTCTACCATTCGCTCGGCGGTGAGGGAAAATATTCTGAGGAAACCTGCACGTTTTGGATAGTGTCTCAATTATTGAGATATTCTGAATAAAAACGTAAACATGATCCAGTTGGTCTGGTAACTGGTTCCCTTGTTTAAGGGTTGCGATGCGAAGGTCAGATCATCAGATGGCAGTCGCTTTATTGTAAATGTTATAGTCAATCCTCGAAGCTCCGGCGCTCTTAGGTTTGACTAGTCGATCCTCAGGTCTGACTTAAAGTCTTAGTCAAAGCCCAAACAAAAGAAGTTTTTCGGCCTCTGACTAAAGAATTTTCGTCAAACCTAGGAGAAACTAATTTGGTCAGTCAATTACATTTACATAATTTTGAAGAGCATTTATTGTTACAATGACATTTTATAAAGCCTTGGCCCCCAAATTTGAATCTTATGCACTTATTTCTCTTAGAAACAGCTTTCGGTTGGGCACATCCTTGAAATTAAGAAAATTCTCTTTGCATTCTTTTATTTGATTCCTCGAAAAAAGTGTGTTTATCGTTCCGTGCTTCGTCCCTACCCTGTTTTATCTAGTATTAAAGTTAGCCCAAAGACTTTGGTCAAACCTAGGATAAACCAGTCATTCCACGAAGAGACTTCATATCGACCTTTGGCTATGACATAAATACCAGACTCGCCAAATCCTGGATTTGGAATTTGCAACCGGGAATGACACGATGATGGCTTTAATTTGATTTTACTGGTGGGGAGACATAAAATAATACTGTAATACAACATTATTTTTGACCATCACGTCGACACCAAAAAAAACCGGCCACGTGCGTGCAAGTCAAGCTCGCGCACCCAGGGTTCAGAGTTGACGCATAATTTTGATTATTTTTTTGCTAAAAGAAACCGGACAACAAAGTGATCTTATAAGGGTTCCGTTTTTGCCTTTTGAGGTACAGAACCCTAAAAATTAAGTATATAGTTTCGAAATTTCGAAATTTCGAAACTAATGAACCTAATTTCATAAGCCAATTTCGAAACTGAAAATCTATGAAACTGCATGCCCTAATCACATCCAAACTTTCCCATTTATAGTGTGATTTATTGCAGGTGAGTAACCGGTACCTGGTTGGGGACACTGTAAAAGTGTCTGTGGACATTATCAAGTACAGATATTAGATAATATTTGCTTCATCAGCAATAAAGATTGGGAAAGAAACCAGATTTTAAAATGAAAAAGTTTGGATGTGATATTTCTTGCTCAATCATAAAAAATTTACTGGACGGATTTCGATAAAATTTGGTATGCTAGTAGAAAAATACCAGGGCTAGCACATAAGGTACTTTTTATCCCAATATTTCTATGGGAGAAAAGCCCCCGGGTGCAGCTAGTAGACAATAAAATATGATAGCAAAAACGTAATATTTTAACTTTTACTTTTAGCCCCTACTCCGTAGGGTTGGTTAAAAAACAATACATGTGTTTTGTAGGTTATTAAATTTCCTTCAAATTTGATTTCAATATATATTTTCCTAGAGTAGTAAATGAATTACAGCGCTCTGAAATAAAAAGTATCACAAATTTTCAAATGCGATTAAAAAATGCGATTTTTTTAAAGTGCACATCTCCATAACTATTAGTCCTGGAAACAAAATATAAAATGTACATTATAGGAAATTTATTTTTACAACATTGTGTAGAACTCTAATGTAGCTAAAATGCATCTAAACGAAGGTGAGAGCGCAAATCTGAATAAAGTGGCAATTTTTTTTTGTTTTTCCTACATATGGCGGGCGTGGAAGGGGGGAGAAATTGTGCCTCTTGCATATCAAAAAATATCAAAATAATAACATATCAAAAATTCAGAACTATTGAACCATTTGTAAGTAAACCCTACCCTTAGCTCTATTTTGGTCTTTATTCAATGAACTATTCAAATAAATAAAATAAAAAAAATACCAGAAATAGTACATAGGTTACTTTATATCCTGAAATTCCCACGGGAGTGAAGACCCGAGGCGCAGTTAGCAAAAAATAAAATATTTTAACAAAAAAAGCAATATTCGGTAGTTTTAATATTGAGTTTTACTCCCCATTCTGCAGAGTTGGTTAAGAAAAATGCAAATGCGTTTTGTAGGTCATAAAATCAAATTCCCTACAAATTTTGTTCCAATACTTATTCTCCTAAAATATGCCATAACTAGATTACAGCGTTCTGAAGTGAAAAGTTTGACAAATTTCAGAAAAAGAAGATTTTTTTAATTTTTTTTATGAACACACATCTCGGTAACTATCAGTTCTAGATACAAAATGTAAAATGTAAATAATAGGAAATTTAATTATCTACAAGATTTTGTAGAACATTTTCCTAGATAAATGCATCTAAACGAAAATATGAGCCTAAATCTAAAGAAAGTTTTTTTTTTTTTTTTTTAGTTTTTTTAAGATTACTACGGACGCGGAAACTTGGCAATTGTGCCTTTTTTATTTTGAATACTCACAATAATCCTACACAACATTTCAAAAAATTCACAATTACTGGACCGTTTGTAATTTGATTCTCGTCTATTTACTGCGCTACATCGAAAGGAATACAGAACAGAGAGGGCTCCTGTAATGGCGGATCAAATCGGCCGCAAAGTAGTTAAACGATTTAGTATGAGAACGAGTAGGTATTTCCACTCTATATGTATATCTCGAAATTTACGCGCCAGCCCTCGTTAAAGTGTCAGTCCTTTAGGCGCGATTGGTCCAATTCGCATTTTGTCCAATTCGCGATTGACTCAATTCGCGGTAGGTCTAACTCGCGGTTAGTTCAATTCACGATTGGTCCAATAAAGCTAACTTATTTTCTGCCTTCAGGTTTTTCGGGCGGTAATAAAAAAAACCTGAACCTAACTTCTTTTCCGCCCTCAAAGTCTTTCCGCGTGGTCCTATAAAGTAACCTGAACCTAACTTATTTCCTGCCCTAAAGTCATCCAAGTGGTCATAAAAAAAATAACCTGAACCTAACTTCGTTTCCGCCCTCAAAGTCTTTCCGGGCGGTCTTAAAAAATAACCTAAACCTAACTACTACTATATGATCTTAGCTTCTCAATATACAACATTTAACACTCAAAAAATTTACAATTTTGGAAACATTTTTTCTTTTTATACCAACCGCGAATTGAACCAACCGCAAATTGGAGCTACCGCGAATTTAACCAACCGCGAATTGAATATTTTTTGGAACTTTGTGTCAGTAATGTCAACAGCGAAGTGCTGGGCGGGGGTGGGGTGCGGTATTCGAAATGAGTGCGGGGCGGTGAGTGACCGATCTGTACGTTAGTACTACTCACTTTTCTGTGGCGCTACTGTTTTCGCTACGCTACATATATGGTACATAAACATCATATAAACAAACATTTACAAAAATATTTATTTTATTTGGGAAACTAACAGTTTATCATAACTAACTAAGTAAAAACTTACTTACTTACTTTACTGAGTGACTTACAACGGTGACGGGGCCGTTGAAAAAAAAAATCCAACGGCCCCGGCGGGCCCGGATTTTGCGTTGACGGGGCCGTTGAAAAAAAATGTTTACCAACTGCCCCGGCGTGTTTTTTAAATTGGACGGATAGCATAAAAAAAATTATAGCATACGCTCCGGCTCCGGTAGTAGATGTTGTAATCGATGATTATTAATACTGTTTACGGAGTAAAAATACAACAGAGACAGTAAGATATTTCGTAGTAGACAGTTTATCTTAATACTTGTACTATTATGTATTCTGTGTCATAATATAAAACAAACATCATGTATTTTATTTTCTTACTAGCTTTTGCCCGCGGCTTCGCCCGCGTGAATTTCCCACGGGAACAGTGCTTTTTCCCGGGATAAAAAGTAGCCTATGTGCTATTCCAGGTCATTATCTACCTCTGTACCAAATTTCATCGAAATCCGTCCAGTAGATTTTGCGTGATTGAGTAACAAACATCCTCACAAACTCACAAATTCACAAACTCACAAACTCACAAACTCACATCCAAACTTTCGCATTTATAATATTAGTATGGATATATATTTTATTTTATTCAGATATTTTAAAGAGAAATGGATTGAATGCGAAAGGGATAGACAGGTTTGGAAGGAAATGGGGGAGACCTTTGCCCAGCAGTGGGGCGAAATAGGTTAAAAAAAAATGATTGTTGATACCATAGACTTATTTAGACCCCGCAAGTGTATGTACTTCGCGTGTAAAAAGGAAGATGATCGACTTCATTTAACGCTCGTTCATTCAGTCCGCGGTCGAACGTTCTCGCAGTCAACAAAAAGTAAAAAATGCCTAATTGCGCGGTATTGAGTTGTACTTAGAAACAATACACAAAAGGGGGACGAGATAAAGGAAACATTTATTTTCATCGGTAAGTAATTTTGTTTTAAAATTTTCTGTTCCCTGCAGGGATTTGGCGATTTTACAAAGTGTTGTAGGGCTTATCTTTTATAACACGCAATGAATATTAAAACGAACTACACGTTCACACGTCGTTTAGCTTAGTGGTACGATCACTAATCTCATTATTCTGTCAAAAAAGGCAAATAGTGCTGTACCGCACAGAAAAGCTAGGTAATCGATTTTAAAAGCCTAATCGATTTGGAAACAGGAATGATAATGACAGAGGAATGATATTCTGTGTCATGTATTTTTTTTTTCTATAATATTTATTTTATTTATTTAAGAAGATTCTTTCTAAATTACAGATTTCCAAATGATCCTAAGGTTAAAGAGAAATGGATTGAAGCGACGGGGCAAAAGAATTGGTTCCCTACACAATATAGTCGAATTTGCTCTGTCCATTTTGATAAAGACAGCAACGTGGCGCGAACGTAGACCTCGCGAAAATTAAAATAGAATATAGTATTTTAGCTTCGCCATAGTAGAGAAAAAGACAAGTTATTAATCATTTCTCTGCCGTTTTCTCATTCCTCTGTCGATGAACTCGAATAATATCAATTATACTCGTAATATCGGTATTGTAAAATTGCTTACAGTATCGATTTGAAAAGATTATTTTAAAATGTGATGGCAACTTTGAATCGTTTGCATGGATGGCGAGCGTTTCCATCATTAAATCGCTTATGTGACGTCACAGGTAGGTAAAAAAATATTGACACGCTTGTTTTCTATGCAGACGATAAGACTTGCGGGGTCTAGTTAGTATAAGTCTGTGGTTGATACCTAGTTGATATTTATTTTTTATCAACAATAAAAACTGATTGTTACATACAAACTCTCTTTTTAATTTCATTTCATATTTAAGGTCTACAAAATAATACACAATTTCCCCCCCCCTTTAAACACTACTGGAGCGTATGCTATAAATTTTTTATGCTATCTATCCCATTTAAAAAACACGCCGGGGCCGTTGGTAATTTTTTTTCCAACGGCCCCGTCAACGCAAAATCCGGGCCCGCCCCGGGGCCGTTGGAAGTCACTCGTTTGCCACGTACCCCGCGCCGCGACATGCGCTCCCCGGTCCCACGCTATTTCCCCCCGTCCGCACCGAGCTCGTTTATAAAGTACTTCCAGACGCTCCGATTTGGTTGGATCCAACCAAATTGGAACCAACATAGCAACCATTCCAACATTGCAACATATTGTCCGACGGTTGGCCTTCCAATCCAACAGTTGACTTTGCTCTGAAGTAGTGAACGGGCGTCATGGATCATGCCCCCGGTATTATAAAAAAAATCTAAAATGGCGTTGGTTGGTGGCAAATATTATCGCTACATCACCTTAGCTGCTAGCTACTTTACAAAAAAACAGGACATTATAATTATTTTATTTATATAAAAAATTTGGACACTCAAAATGAAGCCTACTGAGAATGGCCGCCTACTTATGTGGTTGATGTTCAAACTCATCGCACCTCTCGGTTCACTTCCTGCTTTATCGTGCGAACCGCCAAGATATGGAACTCGCTCCCCGCGTCGCTGTTTCCTGTCACTTATAATTTATAGGTTTTCAAGGCAAGGGTGAATAGGCATACTTTGAGTTTGCGTGTCTCATCTCATCTTTGCTTCACATCGGGCAAGATAGATTTTAGATCACACTCAGATTTTTATTAAAATAAAATAAATAAAAGTGTACGGAAAAATCGGTGCGCGAGTTTGACTCGCACTTGGCTGGTTTTTTTTTTAAATATAAGATCCCCAGAAAAAAATTCTGGATCCGCGTCCGCGCTCGCTTCATGCCACATTTCTGACGAAGTATACTCATTTGCACAGGTACCTACTTTTTTTTTTATAACATAGGGCGTTCGACACTCGAGACGCGTGCCCGAGAAGAGTTAGCTTGACCGGTATAAGAGGTGTCCACCGTGCTATCATCTGCATAGCAATGGATGCGGCTGGATTGCGGCGGCATAATTTCTCGGGCAACCCATAAGAAGGAAGCTTTGATAGAAGAGCCTTATGCCAAATCCGATCGAAGGCTTTCGCCATGTCCAAACTGGTCGCCAGGGCTCCCCCCTTACTCTCAACCGCTTCTGCCCATTTATGCGTCAGATATACCAAAAGAACGCCAGCAGACAGTCCATGACGAAATCCGTACTGGCGATCACTTATAAGCCGGTGTTCCTCAAGGTATAACAGGAGCTGGCGGTTTACAATGGACTCCATTATTTTGGAAAGCAAGGAGGGTAATGGCCTGTAATTACCAGGGTCAGGACGATCACCTTTTATGGGTATTCGGTGGACTAAAGCAGTCTTCCATCCTTCCTCCAGTGAAGCAGTAAAGGTCGACGTAGCGACCAACTGCAAGTAGGCTTCGATAAAAAGTCTTCCATGCTGACGGGACAACGCCTATAGAGTAGGAGTATCGAAAAAGACGCGTCAAGACCGGAGCCAACTCTGGAGCGCGAGTTTTGAGCACAATGGCAGGGATTCCATCGGGTCCATTGGACTTGTGGACTTCGAGGAGAGAAGTATCTTGAGAACAGATTTTTGAGTGAACCGGATATTCGGCATAGTACTCACGCAACGTGGGATATTCGAAGGTGGCTTCCCCCCGTCATCCAAAGTAGAGTTAGTCGCAAACAAAGGTGCCCAGGAGATGCGGTTTTCTCTTTTGCGTCATGTCTGACAAAAATTGCCCTGGACAGCTTTGGCAAGAGACCAGAATATTCGTGTACCCGAGGGTAGTTTAGCCAATCTCTCACCAATTCTCCCGATGTGTTTCGCCTTTGCCGCAGCAACAGTTTTTTTTTTACAACAAAGTTATACTCCCTTTTAAGGACTTTCGCATTTGGATCCTTAGCTGCAATCGCATTTGACCAGACTGAACTCTTGCATGCTTTTGGCAAAACGCTTCTTTGCATGAACAGTCAAACCAGGGCTGAGACTTGCCACAAACAGGCAAACAGAGCTCGGGACGAAGAGTTCCATGACGTGCAATACCACATCAGCAACAGAGTCGGCAACGGTAGAAGGATCCTGAAGCGAGAAGCAAACCCTACCCCAGGGGTAGGTTGAAAAAAGGCCCTCCATCCAACACAAAAGGCCAGCATCCCCAGTCCCGCGCAAGGTCCACCATATCGCTCCAGCAGCGGTACCTGGGGGCGGCCCGCCGGTCCTAGACCGACAACTGGCCGGCCCAGATAGGCTCTCTTCACGGCTCGACTACGACTACTTAATAGGTAGTTACCTACTTTAATTTAAATTATGATTGATAACGAGCTTTTTAATCAATCTTTATTTTCGTCAACCGAAATCAAATATGATGACTAAGAAACCATATCGGTATTCTACTGCTCAACTCTATGCCGACACAACAGTTTTGACCGTGAGACAACTCTTTGTCATGGGTACCTTACTACGTAAGCACACCCAACTTTTCTACGATCCTTCTATATACACTCGGAAACGAAGATCTGACCTTGTCTGCTCTGCTCCTCGTCACAGAACAGCTCTAGCTGCCCGAAACTTTCGAGTTTTAAGCTGTAACATATACAACAAGGCCAACAAAATACTCAAAATTTATCCGCTTACGAAGCGAGAATCAAAAAACAAAATTCAAAAGTGGCTATTAACACTAAACTACTCAGACACCGAAGATCTTATGCCCTGTAATAATCTTGTTTAAAATTGTGACACTTAATACTAAACACGAATTAATAATATTTACAACGATAAATCATTGTTTGGCTCATTTGTTGGAACACTAATAATAGCACAAAAAAAAAAAATATTACACGCATACACACACACACATACCTATTACATAATTTCACACGCGGCTGAGAGCATTTCGCAGCAATAGCAGATGCATTTTATTTTGTAAATAATTTTAGTTTACTTTCATATTTTTGTTATACTTGCTCCTATTGTGAAAATTCCCAAAAAAACAGAATTTTTCTAGTTTGGGAATTACTGTATTCAACCTTATACTACAAATGTACCGAATGTTTCTTTAATCATAGTACATAAGTCAAGCCCATAGAGCTAGCAAAAAAATTTTTTTAAAGAATGATTTTTTTTTCTATGTCTATGGTCAAGCCACCTTATCACAGTCGTGTCTGCGGCTCCGTCACAAGGCTACCTACCATTCGAGATACAGGTTTATTCCTAGTTCGATGGTGGGTTGCTGAGTGCCGCCGAGCCAATTAGTCCCTGAGCCCGTCCATGAATTACCTACGTAACATGACACCATGATGAAATGCATGGCAACAGATCAGAAAAGTTCCGGTGACCAAGGCTGCAAAAAAATTTCACGAAAATTGGCCGGATGACTGAGAAAACCCTCCACTTCCGGTCAAAATTTTAAGGGTATATTTACCTCATATGACACCACTACGAGACACGTGGCAACATGTAGCCCTTCAACCATAGAGGAGGGCTACCTAAGTCTGCCAGTTCTGAAATGGCCGGAAGTGCTTGGCAGCAGGCGCCAAAGTTGGCCCCTGGAAACGTTTTCCTACGTCATATGACACCTCGACAAAAATAACTTCAAACGCTTTAAAATAACAATGTGCTTATGGATAAATAAGTCTGCCAAGCAAATTTTGGCCGGAAGTCCTTCAAAAATGGTTTTTTAACTGCTTGGTATAAGTGAACGAAACAAGCTAAATGCGCATAATTTGACAAATTATGATCGTTTAACAAGGATTATCGACCCAGTAGTCGTGGTAGGTATATATAGAACTAACTTGTGCCCGCGGATTCGTCCGCGTGAACTTTAAATAAGACTGAAAATGGTCTTTACGGAATCTTTAAATGAGAAAATAGTATTCTATTTTATTAAGGTACATATAAAAACAGTGAAGTAATTTTTACCCACTTCATTATTCGTGAATATCAAACTAATCAGATTTAATTCAAGTGAGAACAATGTGTTCAAATCGAGTCCGTGTAATTTTTAGGGTTCCGTACTTCAAAAGGCAAAAACGGAACCCTTATAAGATCACTTTGTTGTCCGTATGTTACATCCAAACTTTCGAATTTATAATATTAATAGGATGATGGACCCGGCGGAGCCCATGAGTGCATGTTGCTTTATAGCTGTAATACCTAGGATAGTATTTTCCCACTCAAAGATTCCATGGGGACCTTTTTCAGTTTTATTTGAAGTTCACGCGGATGAATTCGCGGGCAAAAGTTAGTTATATATATACCTACCACGACTACTGGGTTGATAATCCTTGTTTAACGATCATAATGTGGTAAAAATGGCCATTTAGCTTGTTTCGTTCACTTATACCCAGCAGTTAAAAAACCATTTTTGAAGGACTTCCGGCCAAAATTGGCTTGGCAGACTTATTTTTTCATAAGAACACTATTATTTCAAAGCGTTTGAAGTTATTTTTGTCGAGGTGTCATATAACGTAGGAAAACGTATCCAGGGGCCAACTTTGGCGCCTGCTGCTAAGCACTTCCGGCCATTTCAGAACTGGCAGACTTAGGTAGCCCTCCTCTATGGTTGAAGGGCTACATGTTGCCACGTGTCTCGTAGTGGTGTCATATGAGGTAAATATACCCTTAAAATTTTGACCGGAAGTGGAGGATTTTCTCAGTCATCCGGCCAATTTTCGTGAAATTTTTTTTTGCAGCCTTGGTCACCGGAACTTTTCTGATCTGTTGCCATGCATTTCATCATGGTGTCATGTCACGTAGGTAATTCATGGACGGGCTCAGGGACTAAATGCTTTGCTGGTCTGGCCTCAAATTCTAAAATGTATTATTTATAAAAACATTGTATTGAAACATGACAATAAATTTCTTTTTATTTTTTATTTTTTTTTTTTAATAGGTGCTACAGAAATGATTCATGATGATGAACAATCATTTCATACCTACATACATACATATTATCACGCCTTTTTCCCGTGGGGGTAGGCAGAGACTAGCGAAATCAGTCCAGTAAATTTTGCGTGATTGAGTAACAAACATCCTCATAAACTCACATCCAAACTTTCGGTAATAAGATAGGTACATACGTGGTGCGGTGGAAACGGTGGTGGTGGCCGAGTGGTAGGGCGCTCGCATGTGGTTGCAAAGGTCCCAGGTTCGAATCCATGAGTTTTTATACCAATGTATATAGTTTTCATCGACTACCACTTGCATCGTGAGGAAACCTGCACTCTGGTTGATGATTTATCAGTCAGTATGTGAAATAGAGAAGGCAATGGCAAACCACTCCATTAAAATTGCCAAGATAGTCGTTATGTGTGTTTATTCCATACTAGCTGCGCCACGGGGCTTCGCTCCCATGGGAATTTCGGGATAAAAAGTACCCCTATGTGCTATTCCCAGTATTTTTCTACCCGTATACCAAATTTCATCGAAATCCGTCCTGTAGATTTTGCGTTATTGAGTAACAAACATCCTCACAAACTCACATCCAAACTTTAGCAGTTATAATATTAGTACGAAGTAGGATAACGACTACGGTCCTCAGTCATGAGGAATACGATTGAAAAAAAGAGAGAATTCTGTACTCTAGAATCTAAAAAATAGGGGTGATGAATATGAGCAACTTTTAATATGGGACTGAATCTGAAATCTCAAAAAAAAAAACAGCTGTTCTTTACATTTGTGGCGAGTAAAAGTAATATGGAACAGCTGGTTTTTTTTGAGATTTCACAGTCAGTCCCATATAAAAAGTTGTTCATATTCATGAGTACTTTTACCCCTAGAGAGGTAGCTGGTGTTTAATAAAACATTCTGTATTTCTTTTAACACAGATTTACGACAAAATGTTCGGACAAGCGATTATAAGCAACATATATTGGGCTACAATCACCCTGCAATCAATTTTATATAATTACATGTTTTTATTGCGTATTTCGGTCACCGCGCCGCTCACACGTTAATCTGATTAGGTAGGTAGGTACTAACAGTTGCGAAAGTCGGTAGAGTAACTTGAGAGGTCGATCCCAAATTATTTTTGTCACATACAGACATACACGCCCTCGTTGTGCGGTCTTCCGGAATTAGCCCACCTCATCAAACTTATACTCGTACAAGCAAACGTTGATTTCTGTATTATCAACAGTCTTTCAAAAAAAGTTGAGAACCTTTAGTCGGCTGTATTTTATTTATTATTTAACTCCATCATTTATAAAAAATATTTAATTTGGAAGGGTATTCCAGTTTGGTCCCATAGTCACCAGGTCAGGATCTCATGATGGGATCCTGGACATATCGAGGGAACTCTTCAAATTTTATAGGCACATACAGGATGTTTTTTAAATCATTAGCATCCTTTCTACTGGTGAAAGTACTCATGAACATGAGCAACTTTTTGTATGGGACCGACTCAATCCAATGGAAAAAAAATCTGCTGTTCCATACTATTTTCCAATACCTACTTGACCGAGTAACCCGAAATGTATGGAACAGCTGATTTTTTTTCCATCGGATTGAGTCGGTCCCATAGAAAAAGTTGCTCATGTTCATGAGTACTTTCACCAGTAGAAAGGATGCCAATGATTTAAAAAACATCCTGTATTTCGCGATTTGAGTATACCTATATTTTTAGTGACAAGTAAAGCTTTCTGAAAGTTTAGTAAGTTACTAGCTGTTGCCCGCGGCTTCGTCCGCGTGAGTTTCGCTTAGATGAAAATCTTTTTGTGTTCCAAACTGTTTCAAATTTTCCAAAAAGTTTTGGATCTTCGATTTTTATACGTCTACAGAAAATGCTCATCAGATTAATCAAGTTTTGCTAAGGCGCCATTTCCATATATGTTATAGTGCAGTTGGTCTCTTGCAGTTCTTCATCAGATGTTCCAGATCTTCAATTTTTATACGTCAGCAGAAAATGCTCATCAGGTTGAACGACTTTTGTTAAGGCACCATTTCCATATTTCTTATAGTTTAACTGTTCTGTTAAGGTTCTTCATCAGGTGTTCCATTTTTCAAAATAAATAATAGCCTAAATGTTGCCTTGGCTTAATAGCTATACAACAAAAAAAGTTTCATTCAAATCGGTTCATACTTTCGAAAATTAGCGGATCATACATACAGACAGACAGACTGACAAAAAATAAAAATATTTTTTTTTTGCTTTCTATTACCTATTCTTTTTAAGTGTCTCTCGTGGTCTCTCTATCCATTTTAGTCAAAAATATTAAAAGTACAGACAAATTTTGTCTGTACATTTAATATTTTTGACTGAAATGGATAAAGAGAATTTAATTTATTGTCAGTCTGTCTGTTTAAAAAAGAACTAAAATATACCGGATAAAGCAATCTTTATCCGGTATATTTTGTTTTTTTTTTAAAGTCAAAGTAAATTTTTTTGTTGAAACTTGGCCTTTAAAGAAAGCTCTTTTGCACATCGAAAACTAATACAAATTTGATCATGATAGATAATGTCTCAAAGCTATAAACTACTAGATGCTACTTTATATTTTGACCATATTTGTTTCTTATATTTTATTTTTGACTGTACATGATCTTTAATGTATAAAGACAAAAAAAAGCCCCTCTGGCGTGTTAGGCGACCAAGACTGTTTCATGAGTTTCTTTGTTTCTTTCGACAGACTGGACTGTCCTTATCCCCGGCACCGCTGTGATAGACATGTCACAGTATCCATGCCGGTGTGAGAAGGTACTAATAGTAACTTTATACATACAATATATACATATTATCACGCCTTTTTCCCGTGGGGGTAGGCAGAGACTAGCGATTTCCACTTGCTACGATCTTTACAGTAACTTTATGTATATTAATAATAATAATGTATGATCTTGATCTGAAATAAACGAATTTATTTTTTTAATTTCATTTAACTTAATTTCTTTTCAGCAGTGTTTCGAAATGCTAGTAGTTTGTAGCTTTAAGACATAATAGACTATGATTATATAATTAGTTTTCGACTTGAAAAAGTGCCTTCTTTGAAGGTAAGGATTTAATAAAAGATTTTTGATTTTGAAATAAATACTTATATACGGACAGACAGACAGCGGGTGGGACTTCATCATTTCCGATTCTTAACAATTAAAAGGGTATAATAGAATCTTTTCCAAAAAAAAATTATCCTACTACATTAGGTAGGTACAACGTACATTCAAAATCGAGGAATAATTTTATTACGCTACCTGTCCGTCACGCACATGACCAATTTATCTTCCAAGTCATACACTCTTGTCAGAGTAGTCGTGGTTGTCTGAAATGATACGTATAAGTAGTAAATGATCCCTTGCAGCCGTGTTGCAGGACCTGCCTGTTGGCACATCAGATGCGCCGGCGCAGTGGCTGGCTGCGCGCCACCCGGCGTCCTTGCACGAACCAGTCACCTTACTCTCGTGGATGCAATGGGTCAATCAACCGATCGCATAGCTATATCATGTCCCACTGGCAAAAGCCTCCCCACTCTCTTTCCATGTGTCCCTAACATTGGTATTTTCTATACACTCACTCGACAGAGAGTGGAGACCTTTAATGGTGACAAGATATTTACATTTCAACCGACTTCCCAAAAAAGGAGGAGGAAAAATTACACTAAGCTTCGGGCATTTCTCTGTCATAAAGTTAGTAAAAAGATCTAAAAAAAATCTTCGCTCTGTAGGTCGATGTCTGTAGGTTAGTTGATACGTCAACATGTAGAAGTAAAGCAATAGTAACAAGATATTTACTTTTTACTACCTATTGCTCATTTTTTTCTAACTTTATGACAGAGAAATGCCCGAAGCGTACCTAGTGTAATGAAATTATATATGTACTAGTAAGCATAATATATATATATATAATATATAATATATATATATATATAATATATATATATAATATATATATATATATATATAATATATTCCAATATATATAATACTAGCTTTTGCCCGCGGCTTCGCCCGCGTGAATTTCCCACGGGAACAGTGCTTTTTCCCGGGATAAAAAGTAGCCTATGTGCTATTCCAGGTCATTATCTACCTCTGTACCAAATTTCATCGAAATCCGTCCAGTAGATTTTGCGTGATTGAGTAACAAACATCCTCACAAACTCACAAACTCACAAATTCACAAACTCACAAACTCACAAATTCACATCCAAACTTTCGCATTTATAATATTAGTATGGATAATGTAGCATTACATTGTAGGTAGCAATTCAATTCATTTATTTGCTGTAAATAGGGCACAAAAATAAAAATAAAAAGGAGTTTACAGAAAGAGTTCCCTTGTATGTAATCTAAAAATAAATAGAAACTATTTAAATGAAATGAACGAATATAATAATTTATAACTTGGACTTTCCAAATTGACTTGAGAACACATTTAATTTTCACGTACGGAATGCATAAGTGCAATCAGAATCTACAAGGCAATATGATCTTTAAGGTAAAGCATTAAGATCTTTGAGGTATAACTGCATTTATATATTTAAGATTCTTGATATATTCGTAACTGTTATAACGTAACTCTTAATTATGTAAATGTGTGAAATAAGATCAATAGCAGATTAGTATATTCGTCCACATATATAGTTATTTAATTGTAAGACATATATGTTGTAAAGTGACGTCTTTGGAGAATCCGGCAGTGGAGTTTGTTGCGCCGCCTCTTCTCCACTTGCGCTGTGGTTACCACCGGGTAACTTTAGCTTTAAGTAATTTTATGACGGCAACTAACTAAAAAACAAGAATATGACGATTTAAAAGTGCTATTTTTATGCCTATTTCAATAAAATCATTTTCATTTCATTTCAATGATGAATGATTGCAACCGTCTCATCATAAGATCGGCACTTACTGAATAATTTATTACATGGCTGGGATACTTCACAGAGATTGCGGAAATCGAACCTATGACCCGCTGCCGCCCGTGAGAGGCTACACTATTGCGATAACGTGCGGTGTGAATTTGTGTAAATAATTCAATTAAATTAAATATATTTATTAATATCAAAGAGAATTAGCAAACATATATGGAACTTAGTCCAAATGTCCCCCACTGACTAGACATGAAAATTTAATTTTGTTCTTAATTTGACAACACCTAAGCAATAATTGATTAGACAAGATGTAAATTAATGAAAAATCGTATAGGTACTTTGGGATATAACTACTGTTATATTGTACTGAACCTAATTGAAATAGATTGGCCAAGTGCGTGTCGGGCCACGCGCAATGTAGGGTTCCGAAGATGCCTACCCTGTACAAATGCTGACCTTAACCTAAGCATACGAGTATATAGGTAATATACCTTCCTTATTGTTCCTAAAATCATTTTTCAAAATAAAATCGATATTGTCTTTAAAAAAATTACATTTGCTACTTATTATGATTTTTTCACGTATCCACCATTTTTCTGTTCGGGGACCCTTGAATCTAACAAGATTATTTCGCAGACGGATCCCTAAATAAAAAAAACAGTTAAGTTCGATTCTCACCGAATCCTATCTCAGGTCAGGGGTCAGGTTTCGATGTATCTGACTGTACCTATTGGATATTTTATTTCACGAATTAAACTGTTGCTGTTGACTCTTGACTTGCTCCGAGTCTGTAGCCGAATCTGACTTAATTACGGTTATTTTCATCAAACCTAATGAGGACATCGTTAGAAAACCTGTAGAGTTAGACTGTAGCTGTCTATTGCCTTTTGTGTAATACGGTAGATGACGGTAGGAGTTGCGTCATAGCCTCATAGGTGACATGAAAACAATGTCGCCAATGTTAGATCTACCAAACTCAAAAATAAAGATTCAGGCTTTAGTATCCATCACAAAGCTGTCAGTCCGTCTGTTACGACATGTTAAATGAAGTATTAATAGTAAAGTGTTAAATAACAACAGGAAGTCGGCGGTTCGAGAACGGATGTGTGTCAATGGGAGTTTAGAATGGCTTCTTCACAAGTTTTAGTGCAGTCCTTTCAAAAAGTTTACAATTTCGAGATGAATAAAATAAAGTCTAAAATTGAGGTAATACAGGCAGAATCGCAGAATGAATTATAGTATGACTAGCTTTCGCATGCGGCTTCGCCCGCGTGAATTTCCCACGGGAACAGTACTTTTTCCCGGGATGAAAGGTACCCTATGTCCTTCTCCGTACTTCCAGCTATGTGTATGCGAAATTTCAGGAAGATTGGTTCAGTAGATAAAGCTTTAAGAGGTAACAAACAAACTCACTTGCGCATTTATACTATTAGTACGTAGTACTTATATTAATTCTGTGCTATTAGTTAGGATTATTCCGTAATGACGAGAAAAAAGAGCTTGTAGGTACAGTACATTGGTAGGCAAATAAGCAAGTGCTCGAACTACCAATTCATCAAAAGTAAACCAATATTGCTTTTACTTTTAATATCATCATTATTAGACCTCAATTCTCAATTTCTTTATTGCGTTCATGTGGTACATTAGGTCTTATACATTAAACATAGGTGCACAAATGAGCCCTGCAAGGGCGTTGCAATGAAATTGTCATTACATTATTATTTATACAAATCTTCCCCTCCTCCTCCTCTCTCCCAACAACCACCACCTCTTGCTGACCACGACTCTAGGAGAGGGAAAAGAAAGCTACTCGTAACAAGGAATTATTGATGAAATAAAATATATAGCAGAGGACGTGTCGTATAGGGGCGCAAAAAAGATGGCAGAAGACAGACAAAAATTAACATATCCCACTGATTAGAACGAAGTTCTTAATTAACTACGCGGCGGCGAATGGTGCGAATGTGAATTGGTGGGTAGCTCGAAATGATACATTTTTGGTCACCCATCCCATGCCTAAACATGGCGAATGTTGCGCGCGCGCATCCAATGCGCCGTCTCAGCTCTCGACCGGAGCAGCCTCGACATCCACCCCACACGACCTGAGTCTTCGACACCTTTCAAGAGTTTTCAGACCAATATTATGCTCATGTCAAATGCAAGAGTACGTTGAAGAATATCGACTACAGAAGAAAATATTCGCACGATTATTGGTTGATATAATTCGTGAAATAAAAAGGAACAGTGGGATGAAACTAGCATTTCACTCAACTCATTGAACGACAAATTATATCACTGCCGACGACAACTTGTGCCCTTGACCACTTGACCCTCCACGCCTCCAGTAGTGAAGTACAGCCGTCCAGTAGTTCCGGAGATTAGTCTATACATCTGTACAGACCTGTGGTACAGACAGACAAACAGACAGACAAAAAATTCAAAATCTTGTTCTATTATATAGTACTTTTGAATCGCCTATTACTTTTCGTAAAAATATTCAATGTTAGTAGTAGTAGTTACTTTATTTACTGGTTTATATGTAAGTAGGTGCTTTAGGAGTGGAATTTTCAAAACTCCTTTTTCACTTTGCTATTAAAGAACCTGTTTGCAAAATTTAAAAACAATAAATTGACATAGAAAATATTCCCAGAAAAATGTCATTTTTCAAAGATCATCGATTATCATCGTGTTGAATTTCAACATGCTGCTGAAATGTACATTTTGTAATAAGTGAGGCTCTTAGCTAATTGCCGCGGGCAATATTAAGCGTTGTTTGTAGCTAAAAATATTTTGATGTTATCATTCACCTTCGAAAATCAAGTGTTGTTTGTAACAAACGCATACTCTTATTACTTTCACTGGAGTCGAACCTGCGCGGGCGCCGACGACGGCGGATCCCTCTGCGGCAATATTTCATAGCTGACGAACGAGCGTTCTGGCTGTCTGATAAATCGATTGTATATTTATCATTCTGACTAATTACGACATTGTTACAAGATTCGATTAAGTTATTAATCTTTAAATTTATTAATTCGAGCAATTTGAAGAGGTATCATTAGCAAGAAGGTCACCTACTTACATATTGTTTCATATTATAATTTATTACACAAATATTTTACATTACTACACGGCTTTTCTTCGCTTTGGTTTACAAACATTTTTTATACCAACCTTGTAAACCATCCGGAAGCATTATCAAAATTATAGTAAACACCACAGATTTTTTTTTATGTCTGTGGTAAACACCGCAAAACAAAAGTTCCAAGCGTAAACGCGGGAAGCAGCGTATTAAACTTTGTATCAAAGTGGTACTTTATTTACTGTAGAAAAAGTAGACGATTCTTCAACCACGTCATGCCTTTTTCCAAAAGCTTTAGAATCATACTTGTAGGTAATATTATAAAGATGAAGAGTTTGTAAGTTTGTGAGTTTGTTTGTAGACAGTAATCTTATGAACTACTGAACCGTTTTCAAAAATTCTTTCACCAGTAGAAAGCTACATTATGCCTGAGTTGATTAGGCTGCAATTTATATACATAACTCCTGTATGCGAAGCCGGGGTGGGGTGTTAGTCAGAAATAATTCCCCTTCGAGGTTTCGTGTTGCGATGCGATCAGTGTTCATATTTTCGTCACATATATATGTAAATTGCCATTCGAACTATTTTTTATTAAATTATCATGAACGCCCAAAAAATTCAACAAACTTGAAGCTGCTTTGTCACCCCAGCTCGGAAAGCTAAGCCTACAGACAACATCCTCGTGTCTTCAATGTTTATTTATTTATTTTATTTTATTTTATTTAAAACTTTATTGCACAAAATTTAAGAAAAATTATAAACAAATGGATTCTCTGCCAGTCAACACAGACGACGTAAATGATGACGTAGATGTTTGACTGTCAACACGATTTATTGAATTTGCGGTTGAAATTGTTACTACATACTTGAGTTTCCCAATAAATAGTGCATTATATGTATAATATACGTCGTTGATGACGGGCGGAGCCGCGGGCGGAAGCTGTGTCCTATGTGATATTGCAATGCAACACGCGCTAGTTGGTTGCGCAAACGATGCAACTGTACCCAAAACGCTTCCTTGTCTATATTGTTTATGTTCAAAGTCTCTCCTCTCTAACTGGTCCAATACATCGATTACGCCACTCGGACGTAATTAAAATTAATTTAAGTGAAATGATGTCCTGATTGTTTAAATAATATCAACTAAAATTGCTTAAATAAAGCATGAGTTTTAGTTGGTCTGCACGCGATAATCTCTGTTTTTTTTTTTAAAGATGAGTTTGCTCTTGACCACAATCTTGCCCGAGGACAGCGATGAGGTCTACGGTGTAGTGAGCTTACCCAGACGCAGCCTATTCACTCTGGTTTGGTAATTGGTTGGTAATTGCAACTCGGAAGAACAGAACAGGCAGAAGGCAAGGATGACGTCAAGGAGGATATGAGTGCCAATGGTATCACAACGGTCCCTGCTAGGTATTCAGTCAATCAAAGCACAGATTACTAAAAACTTTTTACTACTCAAGTGGTCAAAGTGTTCTACGGCCTGCTGTCGTCATGCGACCGAGCAAAGCATTGTGTTATATTTACCTGCTTATGATTAATGTGTCGACTCGTACGTAGTTAATAGTTAATAGTATATAAGTATAAAAAATAAATGGCCATTCCAATGTTCGGAAAAACCAAAACTGGTTTATGTAACATTGTATACTGCTAAATTGTAAATATTGTAAAGTGAATGAATAAATGAAATGAAAATGAAATCTTTATATAACTCAATGATCTATCAACGCACAGCCCAAACCACTGGACGGATCGGGCTGAAATTTGGCATGCAGGTAGATGATATGACGTAGGCATCCGCTAAGAAAGGATTAACGCGAGGGAAGCCGCGGGCAAAAGTTAGTGAAATATACATTCCAAAGCCTTTCCACGGCGGGAAAAAACTTAAATAGGTACCTATCTTAATTTATTGTTCAGTAGGTAATTGTTTTGACCATATACAGAAGTTTACTTACATAAATATCCTAATGTGAGTAGGTACCTAATTTTACCTGTAGGCGTTTGTTTTTAATATTTACGATGCCAAATTGAATGCAATTTTAGAATGCCTATGTGGTAGTACCTGCCTATTTTTTCAACCGACTTCCCAAAAAAGGAGGAGGTTATATGTTTCGATGTATGTATGTTTTTTTTTTATGTATGTTCGCCGATTTCTACGCCTATAGTGGACTGATTTCCGAAATTATTGTTTTAATCGAAAGAGTTTATTCCCAAGTTGGTCCCATTTTAACCACGTCAGAATCTGTTCGGTAATTTTGAAGATACCTAACAAAATTTTCAAATTCAAACATTGGATTATAGAGCAAAAGCCCGCGACAGCATGCCCTTCCTTATTTTATGAAAACTCAAGATTCTCTATGCATGTCCCCAACACAGAAATAGCGATTAGCTACTATAAAAGTTGGATCATGATTGCTTAGGCAGATAATTTGTAGCAATCATATTTAAAGTGATAGCCCAAATTTCCTCAAAGTAAAAGTTTTTTAAGATTTTATTTCGAATAATATGAGAAATCATGACATCCATTGCCAAGCAATTGGTGCAGAAACAAACCCTGCCAAACATTGTAACTTTACTAAATTATAGTTATATTTGTTTTATTACAAAATCTGAATTTTATGTTACTTTGGGAGGCCCCAAGGGTGCTTTTTATACCTATAATCATCCTTGCTAGCCATATTACCTGCATAAGCAACTAAGATCCAAACTTCACACCTAGTCGCTAATAGTTTTAAACCGTATATACCACGCAGAGAAACATTCAGCATTTTTAAAATAAGGAGGGTTTGGTCGTCGCGGGCTTTCGGTCTATTTATGTGCCAAAAATAATAGACAATTTGACATGTTCTGACATTTCAAATCAAACTGACCTAAAAAGTTTCGAATTCTTAATTCTTTATTTTCGGCAAGAAGAAAAGTTTAAGTTTTTATTAAAGAAAATATGTGTAGAATCACTAAAAATGATAAAATAAAACTTTTTTTCAAAAAAATGAACCGACTTCCAACATAAAACTTAAAATCATGAAATAACAATATAGAAAAATGTATTGGCATGCTACCTACTGAATGAGGTGAAGTCGGTGCCGATAAAATTAAATAATCTAAATTTACATTAAAATCGTGTATGCATATATATATATATGCCTAGCTAAACAATTACATAACACCCTTACTCCTGCACTTGGCACCGACTTCACCTCATTCAGTAGGTAGCATGCCAATACATTTTTCTATATTGTTATTTCATGATTTTAAGTTTTATGTTGGAAGTCGGTTCATTTTTTTTGGAAAAAAGTTTTATTATTTAAACAATATTAGTAGGTATAAGGGTCTCGCTGTCACTTTATTTATATCTAAATTATTTCGTTTTATATTTTTTTATTGTTCTAAAAGTTGATCACAGTTTTGTCGGGGGTGGGTACATACATCTAAACCTTGAATAAATTTTGTATCGGGTGTAAGCGACTGCTTTCGACGTCGTCATCCAACCTCATGTACACATATCTATCTAGGTTTTGGTCGTTATTATGAATCATTCTCACTGGTTCCATTGTAAATAGTTCCATGGAACAACTGAGATTTTTTTTTCAGTACCTAGTTTCATTGACTTTGATAATGGAACAAGTGAATCAGACTTGTCTGACTAGTTCCATCGCAGTTGTCCCATGGAACTTCCCTTGGCTCGGAAGGTACATACATCAATTGTAGTCCATGTCACTATGGTATAATAAGGGTATAATGTAGCTTTCTATTGGTGAAATAATTTTTTCGAAATAAATCGGTTCAGTACCTAGTTCCGAAGAAAACCCCCTACAAACAAACTTATGAACAATTCCTCTTTATAATATTAAGTGTGATTACAATATAAGTCGAGAACACTAATGGAAAAGCAAACTCGTTGGATGTTAGGTTTTACCTGTTTTACCTACCTATTATAAATTCTGAGAAAATTTTGGATACTGAATTTTATAAGATAACATCGCAAAGCTTTACAACTTCATTCGCAAAGCTCATTAAGTATAACTTAGTACTATCGAATTATTTATTATAATTGTAATTATTATCCACAATATTGTAATAGTTACAAAATAGTATATTTCTTCTAATATAGACTCCGGTCTGAAATATTCTTTTTTTAATATTTACTTATACGAACATTCGCTTGGCAACATTGACATGTAAAACTGATTAAATTTTAAAACTAATAAATCTGAACTTAGTTTAGAAATGTTTTAGGTGCTTTTACAAATTCCCTAGTTAACTTACGTAAACAGCTGTCATAAAATTTCCTGAATGCGTTTTCATAATGTAACAATTATTCCAAGACTTGAAACATCGCTTATACACATGAAGACCTAAATTAAAAAAAAATATTTCGGCACAACACTACTGCACTTGCTATACTTTAAAATGTTACCACGACTTTAACACCTGCGATCTCACCCCACCTGTGCCAGCCCCACCAAATTCAAGAGGCACCTTTCTACCTCCCAGTCCAAGCCGCCTCAACCTTTCTAAGTTAGCCGGGTATTACGGGCTAGTAGGGATGAACTAGGGGCTCGATTATGCAATTCGTGGACTCGCAGACGACAGAGTATATAAGCTTGTAGATCGTTCAGTAACAGCAGAAAGTAAGCCAGCCTCAGCAAACCAGCTGTATCTGAAATCAGTCCAGCCGACTAATACAAGATGTACGCGAAACTCGCTGTAAGTGTATAAACATAACAACTGGATATATTAAAACTTCAGATTTAAAATTTTATGAATTAAAATCATATACCTATACTTATATTCTATTTTTTTAAATATGATTTTGTGGATTACATTTGATGAAGTTAGTGATGAGCGCAGAATATTTCAATGGCATTGTTGTTAAAATTGAGGGAACAGGAATTTGCCGAGTCACTGAATTAACAAATTGTTATTTCCAGCTGGTCGCCGCCCTGGTCGCCGTCGTGGTCTCCTCACCCACCCCTGGAGGACATGGCCACCAGTGAGTACAATACATCCTTTTTTTTCGTCTCATCTATTTATTTTCATTTATTGCTGATGCGGACCATCAGCTCACCAGCTTTTTATTTTTATTTCGAAAAACCTGGTCGAGGTATCCCGTGACCAAAGAGCTTGGCAGCTTCTTTGAGCAAAGTATTGCCATACAGCTTGGCAATGCAGCCAGCCTTTTGGGCACGTTGCCGCGGCGCTACTCTCTTTTTTTTTGTACTTATTCCTTAGTTTTTAATTTTAGTATTTTAAAAGTACCATATACAATACTATATTCCATTATTTATGATTTTATTTGTATTTTTTTTTAATTTCGAGGTTATTATTAATTACCATTTTTTTTCAAATAGTTGAGATTTTGTTTATATCCTAAAAGTTTGTGAGGTTGGAAGTTTATTCCTCAATGACGCAAAATCTACTGGACAGATTTCGATGATATTTGGTACACGGATAGAAAAATACCGTTAATAGCACATAGGCACTTTTTGTCCCGAAATTTCTACGGCAGCGAAGCCCCGGGGCGTGGCTAGTTTATTTATAAGTCTTAAGACATTTGGCTTTATACATTTTAATACAGATAGAACCAATTCAAATAGTTCTTAGATCTAGTTCCTCTAATCTCCCACAAGAATCCAGAAAGGTTTGGGCATTCTGTGGGCATTCTGTGGGCATTCTGTGTTCTGTGGGCATTCTGTGTGCCCAGAATAAGATTACCTTATTAGTCCTTTATAACTAAGTACCTATATATTATGTTGCGGAAAATAAGTGCATTTTTTAAAGAAAAGCAAAAAGCGTGTTTGTTTCGACTGCTAGTCTCACGCAGTAAAGTCAATTTGTAAAAACACTAGATTACTACTGAACATCCACGTTATTGATGATATTATTGGCTGCTAACAAGAAATACTTAGCTTCCGGCACAGAATTAATATAGGTACTTCCGGTGCAGTAAATATCTTAAAATTCAAGAGCAAAACTTAACGCAACAAGTGACAATGAACTCTTCTCACAGACGCAATTTTTTTATGGTTTTTTTTGCAGAAAAAGAGGAATGTCCATTCACAAAAACCGCGCGCGCTGTATTCTAAAAATAGAAAAAATAGTGCATATCGACCAGATCAGATAGTAACATTATGCAACGCTGTCAAGGCCGTAAGAAGTCGGCTAACGTATAGTAAGCACGCTGTGCGCATACGCACAGTCTTGTCTTAACACAAGTAACGGTTATTTAGTAATGTTCCGGTAACTAAATCAGATTAAACGCGTTTCACGGTTTTATTACTTCGCAGTTAATTATAACATAGTTTTAGGTTATTTTTTTTTAAATTGAGTAGGTAAGTACCTCAATAATATACATCTATTTATTTGTACATTCCCGGGTTGAGAGTACTGTGATTGCTTAGCAATTTAATCAATTATACCTTATAGGTTTATTAGATTAAATGACTAAGCAATCAAGTGTCAATTTGTTCAATTAACTATTTCGTGAACATTGGTTAAAGAGTGAGTTTCTCTAAGTCCCGCCGTAAGGCATACAAAATTTCGGAAGTTATTTGTTCGGAAGTTGCAATAAAGATATTTTGTATTAGTACAGAATTGCTAGTACCTAATAACTTAAATAAATTTATAGAACAATAGCCGCGCTCCGGGGCTTCGCTCTTTTAAGAATTCCAGAAAAAAAAGTACCCTATGTGCTATTCCCGGTATTTTTCTACACGTACACCAAATTTCATCGAAATCCGTCCAGTAGATTTTGCGTGATTGAGTAACAAACATCCTCAAAAATTCCCAAACTCACATCCAAACTTTCGCATCTATAATATAGGATGAAACTTAAACAAATATGCCCCAGCAAAAATCAAAATATACGTACTTAGGTAGGTACGTAATAATATTGCTGTAAAAATCGGTAGGAGTTAAAAGACTTCTGCTTTTACAGAAAATTCTGGAATGTAGTTTGGCCACATTAAAATAAGATGTGGTCTAGTCTAAACCATAATCACGCTAATTTCGATGCTGTTTAAACCGATACCTATCAATAATTTATGTATCTGTGTGGTTAACCGCATTGTTAGTAATTTGCATAATATTTACTATGTAATTTCAGTACACTGTATCTGAAATGATAGGTCATCTATCTTATTTCTCTAAGGCCATCTAGATCGGCATAGTATGTGACAACATACTATGTAGGTGACCGCCCCTCTGTAACTTGATATCCATTGCACATATTGACTTTAAAATATGTTAGATTAAACGAAATAGGAAGGAATGGAAGCTTCTAGTATCGGAGGCCAAGATCCTCTTTGGGTCGTCGAGCCATCGAAGTAAGTAAGTAAACGAAATAAATATCTATATAGAACAGTATAACAGCAAGGGGAAGATGAACACTCTAGATAGGTACTGGGCAATTTAGCCTAACCTCGGTGAGATCTAGGCTAATTGTCGAAGATCGCGTGGAGATGGGATTTAATTATGTTATGCAAAATCCAGAATAATTATGCAAAACAACGGTGCAGAAACGGACCTAAAAAAATTTTTTTTATTAACTTAAAAAAGATCTTTCTTTAATATGTACGATACGGTAAAATACTAGGATCTTTAGCTTGATCTAATTAGAAGTGGGTATGTATACAGACTTTACGGGTAAATAAGTGAAATATCTACGGATATTGCAATTGTTAATAACATGTTTACTAGATTGGTAACCAAACGGGGCAAGTTAGGAAACCGATCAGCGGTTATAACACGGAGTAACCGTGGGTTATAACTACTCCAGCAACGAGTATTGATAAATAGACAGACCAGCTAACTGGGCCGCGACCCCCAAGATTCCGCTTCCGAAACATTTTGGGATAAAATAAACAAAATCATATTCACGTACTAAAAAACATTTTAAAGTATATAAGCCTTGTTGGTAGTATAGCATTTAGTCGTAATTAAGTACTTCATTGTTAGATGAACTCGGTATATAAAGAACAAAATATTTGGGAGTAAAAAAAAAAAACTTAATATCATTATGTTCTCTATATTGTATCTAATGGTAAGTATTAATTTAGCCTCTCATACGGTAAATTACTAAAGGTTATAACATTGCCGACGAGTCATATCATAAATCATTAAAATTGGTTGTAAAATGTTAAAGTTTTTACAAGACGAAGATTTCAGTTCGGCTGGCATTCACCTCGTGTTGCATGTGCCGGGTTATTATATTATCGAAATTCGAATATCGGTATTATCGAACTCTTATGCAATAGGTACCTAACCTACACGGTTAAATATATAATAATTTGCAGTAAAATAGATATTAATGAGAGTTGAAATTTAATGAACTCTTATATAATAATTGCTTTATATTTTATTGAATTGGATAAGCAATCATTATCGTTCTACAATATTTGTGAATGAATTTTCTTTTCTTTTTTGGAATCTTGAAATTGAATGTATGTTTGTCTATTACCAATAATTTCTTGAAGCCAGGAAGTCAGCTGAAATGATACAATCACACCGATACTTCCTCGGACGCACCGCTCTTGCGTCACACTGCAGTATTTACGACATGGAGGCATCCTAACTCCGCCTAGCTTCCTCCTTACAACTTTACCCAATAATCTTGTAGTTCGTTCGGACGAATGCGCGCGTTATAAATTACAAAATGGAACGAATTTTACACATTTATATTAGTGAATAATCTTCTACTGGCTTCGAAGAAAGTATTATAGCGTGTTTGTAACGTGATCTGAATTACTACGTGTTCTGGTTTTCACTCGATGTTTCAATACGTAAGCTACATTCTCTTCATTGTCATATTCACAGTATGTAATACATTTCCGAAGAATTATTAAACTCTGTTTGTTAAAATTTTAGGCATCTAGATACCATTTAAAGTATCAACTAAGTACATTTTTTACATTTATGTCAAGAATGAGTTGTACTTGTACACAATACCAACATTATAAGTGAGGAATTTTTCACAAGACACTTGCAAAAGCCGACAATGTAATAATGCGGCTATAAAACCGGTAGATGGTTCTAGATCGGCGGCCTTTGGCCGAGTTGGTCGAGACATAACATGAGATGAGTGACGTAACAGCATAATTGCTCTGCTTTCCACACCGAAACCAAACACACCTCCGCTTATATCCAGTGCAGCTGACGTCATTTCAGGCCAATCAAAAAGCTGTTGGAAACCCTTTTCGCTTTGATATAATCCAATAAACGCAATCTCTAACTGCTTATAACATGATTCATCATTGGACCTTAGATGTAATTGAGGGAATCAGGAAGTCTGTAAACGATTCATGGTTGAGTAGTAAGACGAAAAGAAAAACCAGAGATACCTATAAAAGACAGAAATACCTATATAATTCAAATCTAGTTAATTCATTCATAAATGAACCGCGAGTAGAATCGAAATCAGACCACCACCGTCAAAAAATTATATAACACCTAATCTAGACCTAGGTCTTTAAATGCATGTCTGAGAGTTTATTACAATCCAAAGCAATTTGGGTAATTCCGACGTCGTTACAAAATGGATCATTTCCTCAATCTAGAGAAAGTGCATTCATTATGCCTTCTGTACTGCGGATGAAAACACAACTAATCTAGCCCCTATGCTAGCTTCCGTTCCATTCCATCTAAGCTAAGCTACGTTCCTGTGTTTGTGTCCAATTTGTTGTAGTTTTAGTGTAATGTAACAGGGGTGAACGAAGCTGATTCTTTGCATTCTATTCCTACTCAAGCGAAGACGGATCTTCATAGCTATCTAGTAAAACATCAATTTACATGTGAATTGAGACCTTTTCATGCATTGGCTGTACCAGAAATAATAAATATTTGAATGAATTAAGAAATAAAGAGTAGTCCAAAGGGTCATTAGTTTCGTATCTTCGTTTCGTATCTTAGCTTCCTAGCCCAGCTGCCTCGCATTCTCCGGTGGAATCGCATCCTAATCTTGATTATACCGTGACTAGACTTACTCCAAATATAACCTTTTGTCAAGTGCATTGAAACACAATACGATGACTTTAATTTCGATGTAATTTTTCCATTTCGTCATTGGCCATTGAAATGTTATTTTAATGTTGTATAGACGACTCCGGTATTTTGGATGTCATAATTATGTATTGTTTAGATGTGCATAGTTTTTTTGTTCAGATATTACGTAAAAGTATTGTAATTTATAATAGTTGGGAATGCGGCCAGCATTATGGGGACCTTTGGGCCAGGTTCGACACGGGGTCTAATAGAAAAATATACCTTAGTATTTTTTGTTTTAACGAAGCTTGTTGCAGATGTTTTTCTGTAATTTTTTTTACGAATTACCTATTAATATATGTAAAGGGTCCGCCAAATAACTTTTTTTTTTAAATGCTATAAAAAAAAAAACTACTGAATATTTTTTCAAATTTCTTTTTTTATTTGAAAGTACAAACTTTCCGGTTAATGATGGAAAATAATTTCATTCAAATGGCTGCCTCGGCTGGCCATGCAGTAGCCTACACGATCGGTCCAATTTTCGAAGAAAAATGGCCCAATTATGCCTCTGGACCAAAATCCGCACCAAACAGTGACTCGTTTTGGGTGCACCGGCTTTTCAATGAATGCGTGCGGGTTTTCTGTGCCCCAAATGCGACAATTCTGCTTGTTTACATACGCGCCAAGATCGAAATGAGCTTCATCTGAAAAGATGATTTTTTTGGCAAAATCCGCATCTTCTGCAAGTCGATCGCAAGCCCACTTAGCGAAGCGAAAACGCATTGGATGGTCAGTTGGCTTCAACTCCTGAACCAATTGGACTTTGTACGGCGTCATACCAAGGTCTTGACGCAAAATTCGTCTTAATGATGTCTGCGAAATGTCCAATTGTTGAGAACGACGGTGAACTGATGTTGATGGCGTTTCACGCACACTTTTTTTGGCTTTTCACGCGTTGGTTTATCGATGAGGATGCCAGTTTTTTTCACCTTTTTTTACAAGGTAACGAACATACGGAGCTGACGGTGCTTCTTTTCTTCCAAAATCCGTACGCAATTTTCGCACACATTCTGCAACATTACCATGATTTTCAAAGTAATGTCACAATATTTCCCAGCGTAGTTCAAGCGTATACACAACCATATTCGTTCAGGGGAAGAATAAAACTAATTATCTGTCAAATCAGACATGAGCTAAGTGTTGCCATTCACGAAATAAGCACTAGTTGAAAAAAAAAACCTTAGATGGCGGACCCTTTATAAGAACGCCATGTATAAACGCTAGCTTTTATCATTTAACTTTTGAATTCCAGCAAACACGTGACCATCCACGTCCCGTACAAGGTGCACACGATCCACCACCACCACGTGTCTAAGGTTCCGTACCCGGTGCACGTGCCGGTTGTCAAAGAGGTGCAAGTGGTGAAGGAGGTGCCGATCGTAAAGCACGTGCCCGTGCCTGTGGTGAAGCACGTGCCCGTGCCGGTGGTGAAGAAGGAGTACGTGGAGAAGAAGGTGTACGTGCCTGTGCACCACCACGAGGAACACGTCGAGCACCACCACGGGGGCGGTTGGGAGGACGAGTCGCTGTCGCACGGCTGGAACTGATCGGTTCAATTGATATTTAGGTTAAGGTGAGATATTTAACTTTTTTGACGATGTTAAGAACAACTGGAGTAGGATGGCCCAGGACAGAGAAGGTTCAGGAGTCCCACATTCAGTGCGTAAAAGCATTCCCCTGCGAGAACAAAAAAAAAAGGACAGAAGGTTGGCGTAGACGGAAGGCCTATACCCAGCAGTGGGTCACGGAGGACTGTGGATAATGATGATGAGATATTTTTATATTAGCTTTTGCCCTTAAGGTAGACTTCGGAGCAGTGCGGCTTGCGGTCTGCGGCCTGCGTCATGCGTCATGCGTCACTTGCGGCCCATGCGGCCATGCGGCTATACTTTTAATTACAGGAGTGTATGTAACCCTTTCCGAGCGATGCGTCACATGCATGCACGCATGCGGCCGTGACGCATCGCTCAGAAAGGGTTCCATACACAGGGTACATCAAAGTACAGCCGCATGGCCGCATGGACCGCAAGTGACGCATGACGCAGGCCGCAAGCCGCATTGCTCCGAAGTCTACCTTTAGGTACATTTATATCATTGTACTAAATGTTTCCTTTCAAACATTTTATTACATAAATTATATTGTAATCATATAGATTCTATAGTGCCTGATGGAACAAGTGTACTTGATACCTCTCTGATAGATCCTGGCCTTTGAGTGTGTTTTTAATAACATTCACTTTTGCTTTCCGCAGGTTAATGTTACAATCATCGAGGCTTATGATCGCCAGTATTCACCGAGTTACCACAACCAATCATCGTCTCATAGTTTACATGTACATACATAGATATAAGAACCAAAGAAAAATAAACGCTGTTTTAGTCTTTTTTTAAACAATTGTTTTATATTTTATATTATACGATCCTTCGCGAACCTCGGAGACGTCAGTATAGTGTATCTAAATCAATATGGGATAGAATCTCCCATAAATGCAGCAAAAAAACAGTAATTAATATAGGACTGTAGAAGCCGGCTTTGCTGTGGTCTTGCCTCAAAGGAGTTCCTTTGGACCCGGGCTGTAAAATGAAATATATTTGTTGCTATTAGAGTAGATTTTCTAAGGGTTTAACTTTGTCCAAGTTCCTTTCGTGGTTTGTGTACCAATTTGACTCATGTATCGAAGTTTTCATACACATGTTCCACAAATTGCTTCCGGTGAAGAAAAACATCGTGAGGAAATCTGTGAAGATTTATCAGTTAGTGCGTGAAACGGAGAAGCCAATAGTAAACCACATCAAATAGTTGAGTTTGTTTAATTCTATGTTATGAGCACGACCCTCAGCGATGAGGAATACGACTAACAAGGTAAATATTAAAAAAAACAAATAACACGACTGACAACTCACATTACCAATGTCACTCAGAGGAATGCAAAAAAACCTCTCACATACAAATCTGTCGACTCATGGTGGAATAAAGAAACTTACATACATACATGAACCCTGAAAACATAACACTCCTTTTTTGGTCAGTAATGTAAAAAGATAGATGAACATACGGGACATAGACAAAAAAAGTAACTTATTGCGTAATTGTCCTTGGTATTGCACTACGAAAACGCAAGACCTGATGTCATGAGGGTTTCACCGCATTGTGATGCGCCGGCGACGACGGCGGCGGCGCGCGACGGCGTGTGGCAAAAGATCGAGATCTAGTGCGCATGCGCTGCTTGCTAATTCATTGGCCATCATCATCACCAATGCCTAGCTGAAGTGCCAATACATGTAACATGGAAGTAGTAAGTACTTTGTACAACAAAGTACTTATTACTTCCATGGTCAATACAAATCACAATGATATTATAAAAAGGAGTGTTTGCGAGTTTCTTCGTAGGGGGTTTTCTTCGGAACTACTGAACCGATTTCAAAAATTCTTTACCAATAGAAAGTTACATTATACCTTAGTGACATTGGCTACAATTTAAGTAAATACCTCCCGAGCGAAGATGGGGCGGCCGCTAGTGTTATCTAATTAAGTAAATCAATTCTTCTGAGCTAGTCTGGGAATGAAAGCTAACATGGTATTTTCATCTCTTTCCAAGCAAAGTAAAAAGGTCAATCAAGGAAATGGATGGGGTAGTACTTACTTAAAACTTATTTTGCTTACTTAAAACTATTTGCTTGACTTTGTGAACAATAAATAACAATATACTTACCTCGCTGACGGAGCTCTGTTTGGCTCTGTCTCCTCACTGTAACGCTAAAAAACTTCCCTTATATAAAAAAAAAATTCTGTGAACTTCCCCCGTATTGCCGTGATAAAAAAGCTCTCAATAAAAAATTTCAACTAAGTCAAGGAAAGTGTGTTCAGTATCCTGAGGATCCGTTATGAAGTGTAACCTCTAGCTTGGAACAAACACACTACAAAAATCCCGACAAAAGCAAAATCGGCCAGACTTGAAATGGAAATCCTCGCTGCGCTCGCTCGGTAAGATCGACGATAAAATAATAAAAATATATATTTTTTTCTATGTCAAAACTCAAAAGTCACTCTGTATAAGAAATGAAAATGATGGAGATCGTAGGTGAAGCGATTGTCTGCATATCTCAAATTATGATTGAAATGATCATCTTTTTTTTTGCCGAATAGCAATCTATCTTTACTTGCACTTGCTAACATCTGGAACTATTTACCAGTCGTATTTGATTTATAAGAGAGAATTAAATTCCTCTTGTAATGTATACTAGCTGTTGCCCGCGGCTTCGCCCGCGTGAGTTTCGCTTAGATGAAAATCTTTTTGTGTTCCAAACTGTTGTAACCTAAACTCCAGTACTCAAAATTTCAGGCATTTGGTTATCCCTTGTCCCGCGGGAAAATATTGCCCAGTCTTAAAAGCTATAGAAAAAAAAAAATTCATTCAAATCCGTTCAGTAGATTTTGCGTGAAACGCGTACATACATACAGCCAGACAGACAAAAAATTCCGATTTTTTTTTTGCTTTGTATTATTCTTTTTAAGTGTCCCTCTATCCATTTCAGTCAAAAATACTAAATGCACAGACACAATTTTTTTACTGTTTTATATGTAGACTAGCTGTCGCCCGCGGCTTCGCTCGCGTGAGTTTCGCTTAGATGAAAAATCTCTCTTGAGTTTTCATCAGATATTCCAGATCTTCAATTTTTACATGTCAGCATAAAATGCTCATCAGGTTGAACGACTTTTGTTTAGGCACCATTTCCGTATTTCTTATAGTTTAGCTGTTCTGTTAAGGTTCTTCATCAGGTGTTCCAGTTTTCAAAATAAATTATAACCTAAATGTTGCCCAGGCTTAATAGCTATACAACAAAAAAGTTTCATTCAAATCGGTTCAGTACTTTCGGAGATTAGCATGATCATACATACAGACAGACAGACAAAAAATTAAAAAAAAATGTTTTTTTCTTTATTATTCTTTTTAAGTGTCCCTTTATCCATTTCACTCAAAAATACAAAATGTACAGACAAAATATTTTTACTATCTTATTATATGTATAGATGATATGATTGACAAGGAAGGCTAGAACGGCGGCGATGTAAAACAGAAAAGGTTTCTACCAGTGATAAATCAAACGCAAGAAATAACTGTACGTTATTTTTTAATAAAGTCGCCCTATATTTTTGTGACTTATGTAAATAGCCTTTCATACACAAGGATATGCAAATTTTAGATTTTAGTCTGAAGCGACTATCACATTCTTGCAGCAATACAAGTCCAGAGTGGTATATACAATGCGTCGCGTCGCGTTGCGTATCCATATATATGAAAGGGCAAAAATGACATTTAAATAAGTTTTAAAAAATTAAAATAAATATTTTTAGCTCAATTAGCCATTGGATGTAAAATTAACATAACAATGATGATAAAAACAAGTAGAAGTCCGTTGGTCAAAATAAAAAGTAGTAACGGTTAAAAACCTAAGACAAAGACCAATAACAAAATGCGTCACAGCCGCAGTTACACTCCTCGGCATGCCAGCGAAAACCAATCTGACAAAGGAACTGTTATGTCCTATTTATACCTACTTAAAAAAGTAAGTAACTACTACCAACACCTATTCTATTGCACATTTCCATCAAAATTTACTGTTATTTATCAGTTTTTAATATCGTAATACTCAGCAAACTCATGACTTAGGGATGTGGTCTTTCGGAGGAAATGGACGTTCAAACCCTAACTCACTTCATCCTTTCATTTTTAAATTTTTATTTGGAAAGGCTCTAAAGCATTTTGTTGAATAGTTGTTGCAAACAAGTTTAGAACTTAAAAAGACTATGTAGTACAGTTATAAAGCAGAAGCTTTATAACATCCTTCTTCATCAACTCTTCTTATTCCACTAATAAAAGAAGAGATTAGGGGAATAGTGAATAGGTGAGAATGTCCTACAAGAAAGTAACAGTCCTTGAAGATCAAAAATCCATCTCTCTGAGCAAGAAGCACATGATCTCGTACGTGGTGAACGCCATGACGCTGGTGAGCTGAGCCTTGACCACGGTGATGCCCCAGCCTCGGTACAGCCCCAAGATGCCTTCTTTCTGAAAACCACAATTAACTTTACTTATTAGATTTAACAAAGTTCAGATTCAGCAATTATTAGTTACAACCTAACAATACATCAATTCACATAGGCCTCAGCGTCCTAACAATATTGCGACAAATGTTATCATCGAGTGTCGAAATAGACCCTCATTTAGTTACACCATCCTCTATGTGAAACTTATTAGCAAGGGCAAAGCAAGGTCGCAACTTCACATTTTTCTGGAGCTTTACGGCTCCAATGATAAAGCTATATGGTAAACTTTTTTAAAAGCGGTCAAATAGAAAACTAAATAAGTACAGACTCACCCTGATAGTCTTGTAGATGCATTGGTTCAGGTTCCTGCATTTAAACAGTTTCCTGGCAGTCGTAGGAACTTTGTATTTTAGGTTTTGTTGATGACTCTGTAATGAAATCACTTGTTTAAGTATTCAACGAGTCGAAAATTTAAACTAAAGTTTTACTTTTTAAACCAAAGTTTTACTAAGAATGGGAATATTTAATACAAGTTTTTTGGACGATGAAAGCACTGAGATCTTACTGTACTTAACCTTTTTTGATTCAGACTGCTTTTCGATAGTTAATGATATTAGAATACCTACTCATTTCGTTTTCTTAAGTTATGAGTACCCATTGAAAAGATTATTACCGGGCTAATCTTTTCTATGGGTACTCAACTAGTCAGTCATAATCTTTAGTTATGTTAATGGTCATCTAGTAATGTTTGCTTTCCCCTGCTGAGTAGCTGAGAGTCTTTGATGAGTAATGCCGAATGCTGGATTTGGAACGCCGTGGGCGTGGCGATCTAAATCCTAAGCTTCGGCATTAATCATGAAAGAGGGTATCTTCTTCTTATCGAGTATGTCATTACTAACACTGGAGTCAGATTTTATTCAAGTCCCAGTTAAAGAGGGTCTAACAGCAGGGGAAAGCAAACATTACTAGATGACCATTAACATAACTAAAGACTATCACTGACTAGTTGACCATAACTTGCAATACAACAACGTAACCAGCAGTGTACTGTATGTAGAATCTGAATAGCCGAGCATTACTCAGATTGCTAAATCAATAGTTTTACACAACATTGCTGTTGACAGTAATGGCAGGGCCATTAGGAAAATTGTGAGCAGCGGAAGTGAACAGCAGCGTTACGTGATGCTATGTGCAACTAAGTCAATGGGTGAACTAAGGCATAATATATAGGGGAAGCTCCACGCACATCTGGTCAGTTATATAGAAATCACTGGGGGAAAATTGGAAATATAGTAAGTCCTGTATTTTGCCGTAACATGCCGCAGTGTTAAAAAGAGCATCATCATCGGATGAGGTATTTTGCGGGTGCATAACGGAAATAATATTAATGTCATAACATTTTCCTATTGTGCGGACGGATATGTATGATATACTGACAGCAATCTGCAGCCTCCTCTTCGCCAGGTCGAAGGGGTAGGTAGCGGTCTTCGAGAGGAAGCCGGCAGCCGACCCAGCCATCGTGCTCGCCATCAGAATGTGTTCCGGTCTGAAATTGAAAACAACTTGAGAACTTCCTAATAACATTACTAACGAGCATTATAAATGAGGAAGTTCCGAAGAGTACCTATGTGTGACCATTTGAGGATGTGTGTTTACAATCAGAACATTATTTATTACTATAGTTGATTGAGTATAGAGAGATTGCTGTCTGAAATCGCATAATATGCCAAAATTCGCAACAATTACGGTAATATCTCCTGATCGCGTCAACGTATAATTTTGATTATTTTTTTGCTGAAAGAGACTGTGGATCCGAATAGGTATTAGTATCAAAGCGTTCCTGAGAAAAAAAAGTTTGACAGACAGACGGACAGACGGACAACAAAGTGATCTTTTAAGGGTTCCGTTTTTGCCTTTTGTGGTACGGAACCCTAAAAAAGTGTCAAAACTATTATATTCAGTATTATGAATTGAAAAGTACTTACCTACTTAGTTCTATATTATACTGATGCCTAAGTACTGTTATTGTACTACGATTCCCCTTCGGACTGAAGGTTCCAGGACATGGCGCACCGGTAAGTCTAATTGATTTCGCTAGCTTCCTCCACACTCATCATTCTCCTCATCCAGCTCGTCGGTTTCAGGTACCTATTCATTTCTGGTCTTTCTTTTTTCTCTGGCTATACTGATGGATACGAAGCATGATAATAGTTACCTATACTTGTTGAAATCGGAGTGGTCACCGCAGTTGTCGCAGGTCGCCAGGTGCCTCTCGTGGAAGAAGTGCAGCAGAGCCGGCTGCAGGTAGCTGAACGTGCCGAACGAGATGCCCACGGCCGGGCCCATCTGTGTAAGCATAACCAGGTGTAATCTGTGCTGTCAGACCATTATAAGTGTTGTTTGACAGTTAAAAAAAACATTAATGCCTATTAAATTTGTTTATTCATCCATCCTCAACATTGCAGGGGATTGACGGATTATAATTTTATTATTATTAAATTTAACTAATAAATATGCTAACTTAAATATATCCTTATTGACTTGGATACAAAGCGATAGGTACAGTATTTTAATTTCTAGGAGATGAGGTGATGGGCTCGATTCTAGTAGAAACGAAGATTCATCCCGAGTGGTAGACCAAAAAAGGTGCAGAGATATCTCAGTCGAAATAGTTTCAAATGTCATCTTTATGACGCTCTGTGACCCTCATTATTGCTCCTGATTATCATCTGTACCTGCATGAGGGACGCGCTGAGCCCCTCGTAGAAGGCGAAGATACCCCCGGAGCGGTAGACCATGCGCGCGCCGTTGACGATGCCGCGGTACTGCTCCTTGACGATCATCTGCCGGACGCGGATCACCTCGATGGGCAGAACCAGCGTCGTGCTGCAGCAGCCGGCGAAGATGCCGCACACGAACCGGACGTACGGCCTGCAATCAGAGAGACAACGTCATTATCAATCAAAACATATAATTAAACTATCATTGTACTACTAATTCGCTAACGTTTTCAAAAGATTGTTAGCAAATTCTACTTACTACTCAGATGCGATTTAATTCTGATTTACGACATACTGGTTTTTACTAAGTAGGCACCTAAATACCTATTCGTCATCTTCATTCTACTGCACACCAAAGCAGTGGTCGTTTCGAAATGCTCGTAGTTTGTAGCTTTGAGACATAATATATTATGATTAAATAATTAGTTTTCGACGTGAAAAATAAGAAAAGAAATGTGTGATAAATAAGATTTCCTTACTGGTATGTGTTGCTTGGATGAAAGGTTCTCATGATGTAGGACGTCGCCAGCTCGAAGGCGTAGAACTGGCTGCTCACCGATAAGATCGAATGCATCTGTAACATCAACAATAATACTCGTAATAACAGTACAGTCAACACATTTGACTAAAGTATTTATTATTTTTTTTATTAAATATGGGTTTGCTCTTGACCACAATCTTGGCCGAGGACAGAGATGAGGTCTACGATGAAGCGAGCTTACCCAGAAGCAGCAGATATATGTGTAAAATTCAGTTAGCGATAATTTACATACATTTGGAAGAAGTCATTAGTAAAATTAGGATTCACTAGTACTAGGGGTCAACGAAATTTTGAGCCACGTTAAATGATCACTTTATCAAAATTCATAGCAAATAGGCTATCATATCGCCACCATAGCCATGGAGCGCAACTGTACGTACGTGCTGTCGACACTATCCGGTTTTAGCTGTACGAGTATCATTAGAAAAAGAAGCTGTAGCATTTGGTTTTGGCTTTCAATGATTTGTTTTAATTAAAATATCTGTCACTTGCCTTGCACATAACATAATATCTCGATGGTCACTTATATGATTCTAAGTAGTTAAATTTTAATGTTGAAATCTTTTGGTGTTGCTTGTCTGTGGTAAATCATTTAAACGAAACATCTATCACAATAAAAAAATCCGCACCTGTCCTAGGTTATGTCCAGCCCAAAAGCCAAGCACGCCTTCTTCCTTCAGGATCCTTATTGTAGTCGGGAGCCATTGCGATTTGTATGCCTTTTTGGGGTTAGTCTTCTGTAGCTGAGTCCTAAGTTTGATGATGTCGAGAGGCTGTGTGCAGAACCGAGTGAGGACCCCGGACGTGCAGCCGGCTATGAGCTTAACGTGAGCGTTTATGTCATTCTTCTGGTATCCAACCATTGAGGCATGGCTGCGGGCCCTGGGGCCGTGGGTCAAGCCTGGACATTGTATCGCTTGCTCATGGCAGTTTGACTGCGTCGCGCTTGTCTTATTTGACAATTTTTTCTCATTAGTTGAAATGTCTATGTGTTGTGTTCGTCGGTGAAGGATAGAGGCCATATTTGCATTTTTTATAGGAATATCCAGAAACTTATATTTAAAAAAAATATTTCTGTGGGGTATCTGAGATAAAAAATCACTACTATCCATAGATCTATGGGTTTGTATTCTACCTATATCGCTATTCTATTTATTATTATGTGAAATGTACAGTTGGCAGTAAATTGATACCTAACTCACCAAGGTCAACCAAGGTGGTGCCCTCGACTGCGTACGCGTGGACTTTATGACATTGGCTGGCTGTGATTATAAGGGTCGGCCTTACAGCGGCTCTTTAGCTGCTGCCCACGTCATCCAGGAACATACAACTGTTAGTTCTGATTTTTTGCAGACTTGTTCATGATGTTGGCCCAATAAATAACAAGTATTTTGTGTGTTTATCGTACAAACTTTAACCAAGTGTAACTATTAAAACAATCTCTTCGGGGTTTTTTGATTAAAAAACTGGCCAAGTGTGAGTCAAACTAAAAGACTAAAAGAACAATAAATTATTTTCAAAAAAGTCCGATTTGATCCCTAGGATTCAATCATACTGCATTGAGCGTAAACATAAGTTTGTAACACTTTTTTAGACTTCCAACAACATATTTACAACTTTCAGATTTACCTACCTATACCTGTGCAAGTACTGTTGAACAGGTTTTGATTACCGTCTGAAAACGCAAAATATGCAAAAATTCGCAACATTTACGGTTGTATTTCCTGAACGCGTTGACGTATAATTTTGATTATTTTTTTGCTGAAAATGACCGTATGTGACATAAATTTAAACTTGATTTTTTGCTGAAAATGACCGTATGTGACATAAATTTAAACTTGATTTTTTGCTGAAAATGACCGTATGTGACATAAATTTAAACTTGATTAAGCGTTCCGGAGATTAAAAAGTTTGATAGACAGGAGGACAACAAAGTGATCTTATAATTTTTGCCTTTTATCCCCATGGATAGGTAACTCTCTATTTGTATTCCTCATGGCTGAGGGTCCATTACGTGGAATGAAATACACGCATCACGCAATGACTTTCTTGGCAATGCATGTGAATAGGTTTGTCCTTCTCCATTTTCCACCCTACCTAGCCATTCCATCATCAACTGGAGTGAGGGGTTCCATCACAATGACGAAAACTACCAGATTGGCAGGTATTTATACTCATCATAAGGCAGTAGTAGGATTCGAACCTGCGACCTTAGGCGGATGGACGTATTATTAATAAAATATAATTGATCTATTTATTAATGATGGATTCCGGATGTAGTACTCAAGCAATTTCCGAAGCTTATCAGATAGTGTTTGAGAGCTTCATTAAAGCCAGATATCAGTACAATAATCAATTTATATCTATGTGATATCTTGCCACCGTGATCTAGCTTTTCCATCATTGTTTCATTTATTATATTTTCAATGCAAATAGTTACTTAGGTACTTCGCCAATAGTATATTCAAATAGCATTACTATTGCTTCCATGCTGGTCTGGGAGCGAAGAAAAAACATAGAATGCGCCAGCTGCTTCTCTTCCCGCGCAGATTGTAAAAGTCAATCGAGGGAAAGGGATTTAAACTGGGGATTCCTCCACTCATAGGCGACGGGCTAGCAACCTGTCACTATACCTGAATCTCCATTCCATCAGAGAGCCCACTATTCAGCTAAGCGTGGCTTTCGAGTCTCACGACTCTTGGCTCTGTCTGCCCCGTAAGGGATAAAGACGTGATTCTATGCATTACTATTGTTTGATAACATCTCAAGTTCTACCAAGATTTTAAGTAAGACTTTCAGCAATACAACTGTAAAAAAACTTCATAAAATATCATTCATTAGTATTTGCGAGATGCGCATTCAAATGTACAGACATATAAAAATTAAAAAAGTTAACCGTCATGGGAGCCCGGCAGACGTAAAAACAACTCCCAATAGGGTCAGAATTCGAGGGATAGCGGGAACAGACAGTTTTGGCATGTAAACAGTACACAGCTTTCGGTGTTATCACTGAGGGCCGCACCGCGCGCCGGAGACCGCGTATTTCATCGCGAAAAGTGAATAATAAATTGTTTGAGAATAACTTGAATAAAACCTTTGGAAAATTGATCTATTGAGGTTTACTAAATATAAACCATTTTTGGCGCATCTCAGTGTAACATTTCCGATTGTTAACCAGTTTTTCGGCAGGGAATACTACATTTTTAAATCGTGCAAACATATATGTAAAGTGAAAATTATATAAATACTCACTATCGTATTTTTTTCTAATGAAATATTAATTGTTCTGTATAATAATGTAGAAACTACTCATTTCTATTTAACTTTGTGTTTAAATTTAAATTTAATTTTATCCATTCAAAGAGAAGTTGCAATGGACCCAGATGACCATCCTCTGAAAGTTAAGGTAGGTGACATCTTTCTTACTTTAATTGCGTACAGTCAAGGGGCAAAACTGCAGTCATACCTCGAACACCTTATTGCCAAGCCTTAAATATCATATTTCCTTGTAGATTCAGAATGCACTTTTGTCTCTTGACCAATACCTGCCTAGTTTCGGTCTTCCTCGCTCACTAACAACAGAGCGAGGAAGCCCGTGTTGCTGGATGACTGAACACTGCTTTCCTATGAGAACCACGCTGTCGGATACCATCATTTGTGCTCTTACAGCCAATCCATTAAAACCTTGTAAATTCCATTAACCTTCGCAATTTCAAGTTAAATCGAAGATATGTCGTAATACCTAGATTATTATTGAAGAAAAAGGTATCTGTCACCGATTGATAATAGAAGAACAATGTAATTAAATCGATGTTGTGTTATAGTTTAGTGAACATAACATATATATTTTACGTTTTTCTCCTGTGCTAAATGTGACGAGGTAACTTGGTTTCTTCGATGTCTCAGATTATAATATAGATTTAATTTTTTTTTTGTATTTTTATTATTTTAATATCAAATTTGTAATGTTAATCAATGATGGAAAATGAAAGAGATTTGGCCAACAGTGGACTACAGTGGACAAACAATGGGCCAATGAGGCTAAAACGATAATAAGAAAGAACCTTTAAAATCGGTATAGAAATGACGTAACAAACATGAAACAAAAATACAATTCATAAGTGATTGTATTCACTACCCCGTCACTTTATTGAAGATTAAAAAGTGTAAGTACCTATAAGCTTTATTGATTGAAAAGGCTACATTTATTTACAAATAGCCCTCAATTCATTACCCGAAAGGTATCTTATAACTATAAAAGCAATCCAGTGATGAGCGGGCATTGTCAAGGACTCAATAATTGCCAATGCAATTAGGAGGTTTGCTTAATTGCTGCCATATCAATCATCGAGGCGACGCGAAATAGAGGCACAGCCAAAGGAACCACAATGTTGCCTCAAATAAAGGTACACTGCAATGAAAAGCAAATAAAGTTTGAAGGAATATTTGCCTTCAAACTTTATTTGCTTCTTTTTCAGCCTATATTAGTCCACTGCTGGACAAAGGCCTCCCTTTTTTCACGCCACTTACTACGGTGCTAGTCTCATCCACCGTTTTCCCGTTATACCAGACAATGTCGTTTTACACTAAAACTAAACTTTATATAACAAGCCTTTATGCTTCACCTATCCCGGTGTCTGTCTGTCTATAATCAGTAAGTTAAAGACCTACCGAAGCTGCAATCACAACAGAATTTGTAAAAGTGGGCGTTGCAAATTGCACTGCTTTTCACCACAGGTGCCTATTTAAATAAAACCGTGTTAAAAACTGGAAATGTTGGCTTAAAAATAGCACTTTTAAATTAATATAAATTTGGATGAGTGTACAATTATACATTAACATTATTATAATATCAACATATATAATAATGCAACATTGGCCAAGAGCGTGTCGGACCACGCGCATGATAGGGTTCCGAAGGTACCTACCCTTTATAATATAATACGCAATTCGGCTTTAGTTTTACATAACCAATCAATAGATACCTAAAGGAACCTTGTTGTTACGCAGTTGGATACAAATAAATACTTACTAATATAAGGAAAATTCCTTTATTCAAAAGATTTATCAGACGATACCACCCACATTAAAAATCATCCCCACTTTTACGTGGGAGGCACCCACCCTATAGAAGATATTAATAGATGGAATAGCGGGCAGACACGGTGAAAAATATTTGGGTTCCTTGTTGACTTCGGAACCCTACAGTCATAAAATAAAGCAGTTAGTAAATTATTTTTAACTTGTATCCGAAGCTCGTGGCGTAGTTTTCATATTTCCTTGTACAAGTTTTTTTTTTAAAACGCTCCTGTAGAATATGGTTGTAAAACTTAAAGTGAGTATATTCAAATAATGCGTTTTATAAAACAAAAATATTTGGAATAATATTCCAAACTGGTAAAAGTTAAAAAATATAACGAGGTAAATTCTCTGTATTTCAAAAAGTTTGACTCTGTACTGAATTTGTGTAAATATTGAAACTTCTACTAAGTGCCATGCCAATTAAAAAGCGTTTCGTGGGCTTCATTCAAGTCGATCAAAGAATTTCCAAAATAGAAACAGATTCACTTTCAAGGCGAGGATTCGTCGTCACAGATGTGAAAATAAAGAGTGATTGAGGGGGGGTTTTTATAAGTTTCATAATAATAGAAGAAATCATGGTAAAGAATTTATATATTTATTATGTTCATAGTGTTATTACTTCTAAGAATACCTAGTTGTTTATGTTTTAGCTATAATTTTTAATGGAAACCCTTGAGAAACCCAAAACCAAGTTTCATTACAATTTTTTCCAGAAACGAAATTTTTTCTTAATATTTCCTTGATATTATCCTCTTCCTACAGGCCCAAATTTGTTATAATCTGTTGCCTGTTGTCATGGAAAAATAAGAACATGCCTGAATTGAGTCATTTTTTACAAATTAATGTATTATGTTTCATTGGAAAAAAATATAGGCAGCTTTTTCGATCCCGATGATTTAAATTTTATTTGAATTCAAGTGCTAAATTTATTTACCTATTTTCCGGAATGTCTTCATTTAGTAATATGGCGCAGAATGTTTCAAAAAAAATTGTAAATTACAAAACAGTGATGGAGAAGACTTTGGATAAAATTAAGACAGAGCAGAAGAAGCGAGCAGATAACTTAGTTGGGCAGATGAGAGAATGTAAGTGATATTCAGACTAGCTTTTGTGCTTGTTATGACAGTCTTTGTTCAGCCTCCCAGGCCGTATTCAGTATCTTGTTTATGAAACGGCTGCAGGGTTTGATTGTTTGTTTGATCGCGCTAAGCTCTGAAATATAAATCGAACTTAACAAGATTTATGTATATGATAACAGCCTGAAAGCTTGTAGGCTGTCAGGAATCCTGAACTGATCACAAACAACGACCTCCGTGGCCTAATGGTCATCACGCCGGACTGCCACAGCGGAGGTCCCGGGTTCGATCCCCGGTCAGGTCAAGATGAAAAATGATCTTTTTCAGATTGGCCTGGGTCTTGGATGTTTATCTATCTATATATGTATTTTTTATAAAATATAGTATCGTTGAGCTAGTATCCCATAACACAAGTCTCGAACTTACTTTGGGGCTAGCTCAATCTGTGTGATTTGTCCATATATATATATTAAAAAAAAACGGGGCACTGCTAGACAGAGTTGGCAACACCACGGTGCTTGTCTCTGAGGACTTCTACCACGGGGTCCAAAAATATAAATAGAAAATTAAAATACATACCTACATAGAAAACATACATATACACGTCTTTATCCCTTACGGGGTAGACAGAACCCAGAGTTGTGAGACTCGAAGGCCACGCTTAGTTGAGTAGTGGGCTTTTTGATGGAATGGAGATTCTGATATAGTGAGAGGTTGCTAGCCCATCGCCTTTGAGTGGCGGAATCCCCAGTTTTTAAAGCCCTTTCCCTCGATTGACTTTTACAATCTGCGCGGGAAGAGAAGCAGCTGGCACATTCTTTGTTTTGTCTTTGCTCACTGACCAGCTTGGTAGTAAAATACCACTTGAAATACAGAAGAATTAAATACCACTTTGAAATTGTATTACGATAGAGGTATCCTAAGGATTCCTTGCGTTATTACGAATTTTGTTATTTTTAGATAAAATATTTGAGTGCGTTTGACCTCAATCTTGCCTGATGGGAAGCAAAGATGAGTTCTAGGGTGGTACACGTAAACTCAAAATATATCTATTCACTCTTGCCTTGAAAACCCCTAAATTATATTTGTCGGGAAACAGCGACGTGGTGAGAGAATTCCATACGTTAGCGGTTCGCACTGCTAGCATGATAAAGCAGGAGGCGAACCGAGAGGTGCGGTGAAGATTAGGTATATCCCGTGCTAGGCCATGTGATGTCCAGAACTGCATACGTGTTCATTTTTTTATTCATGTACTTGTTACTTCAAAATCAAATTTATACTTTTTATTCCAGCCAAACTGATTGATGAATCTAAATTGTCCGACCTGAAACTGAAAGCATGGACATCGTTTAAAGATGTGGCTGTGAGGCGGAGCGTCGACGTTTTAAACTTTAAAGTGACCTTCAGGAAATTCGCCGCGGAACAGAACGGCAGGCTTCTGGACTGGACCGTCGCGTGCGCGATCAAGGGGGAGAAGGTGGTGGGCGCGCTGGGCGCGGCCGCCAGCGCTTTCAAGGAAGCGATGAAGAAATGAAACTTGCTTAATGGATTTATAATAAATTTCGAATATGCCAGATATTTTATTTCTAGCCTAGCCTCTTCCGTAGTCGTATCTCGTATAACTCATGACCACGAGGTCATGATATGGAATGAAACACATACGGCGACTATCTTCAATGTCAATGGAGTGTTTTGCCATTCCCTTCTTCATTTCACACACTAGCTGATAATCATCAGCCAGAGTGCAGGTTTCCTTCACGGAAGCAAATGGTGGTCGATGAAAACTACCATACATGAATTAGATTGGTATACAAACTCATGTAAGCACGAGCAGGATTTGAACCTGGGACCTTTGCAGGCACAGGCGGGCGCCCTACCACTCGGTCACCACCGCTTCGGCCGTGTGTGGTGTGGGCAGTACAGCACAAATACATATTGAGATTCTTTAAATACTACTTCTATTGGTCAAAGTCAAAGTCAATTTTTTTTATTGAATTCATATATATGCCTGAATTGAATATATATGCCTTCAAAGAAGGCTCTTTTTCACGTCGATAACTAATTATTAAATCATAATATATTATGTCTCAAAGCTACAAACTACTAGCATTTCGGAACGTCCACTGCTGAGAAGAAATGCCGAAAGAAACTCATGAAACAGTCTTGGTCGCCTAATATGCCAGAGGGGCTATTTATTAACTTTATACATACACTAGATTGTGTACAGTCAATAATAAAATATAAGAATTAAAATAAAATCCATACTAATATTATAAATGTGAAAGTTTGGATGTGAGTTTGTGAGTTTGTGAATTTGTGAGTTTGTGAGGATGTTTGTTACTCAATCACGCAAAATCTACTGGACGGATTTCGATGAAATTTGGTACAGAGGTAGATAATGTCCTGGATTAGCACATAGGCTACTTTTTATCCCGAGAAAAAGCACTGTTCCCGTGGGAAATTTACGCGGGCGAAGCCGCGGGCAAAAGCTAGTAATATAATAAAACATGTTATGTTTGTGATCAAGTAACCACAATAAATTGGTTAAGAACAAAAAATAAAAATAAAATTCGAATCAGGATCGAAGCAGGATCCCCCTAGCAACACACGTTCACGAGTTGACGCGATTGGTATCTTGAAAATAAAATAAAAATGTTTTGAAGGTAAATTGGAGTGTGCAGATGGTACTTAAAACCGTGCCCAACTCACCTTCACAGCTATCATCATCTATCTACAGCTGTCTTTCATCTGTTCGTACAATAAGCAACGTTAAAGTAAAGAATTTCGCCCGTACTGATTTTTTTTCTCTGATTTCGCCTATTCCTTAGATATTTTTTCTTTTTATGTACTTACATATATAAACATCAAATAGTTACTTAGCTTCTATTTACCTAAAACTCGGCATAGAAGTAACTATTAATATTTAGACACACTTGACCCTAGAGCGATAAGGGCGATAGGACGAACATTATTGCCTGGAATTTCAATAAATATGGTTATGAATCAATAGATATAGGTACCTACCTTGTTATTACGCAGCTCGATACAAATGATAGTCTACCTACTTAATTGTAATATTAGAGTTAGCAATAGATTATCTAACTTGTGCTTGGATCAACAAGGACTTCCGCAGAAGGAGTCCATGTTGCTTTACGATCTTGGGGCTTCAGTTTCGATCTTCCTGCATTGCAAAATTTATTTATAACCTTGTACGCCAAGTGATCGGCTGCCAACGAGGAAACATATACTCTAGCATTTTTTATTCCCACGTTTCTAGTGACGAAAGAACTGTCTATCCCACTAGTCCCATTATGGGACCACTGAGACGATTACGTCCCAGTAGTCCCCTGGGACAACTGGCACCAGTATTTTTGTCCTAAAAGTCCCATAACCATCATAGCCGTCTTACTATGATGGTTATGGGACTTTTAGGACAAAAATAATGGTGCCAGTGATGTTCAAAAAGTTGGATAACCGTTATCCGTATAACAGTTTATGACGTTTTAAAAAGTTTGTTCGCGTGACGAAAATTGTATGCAGTTTTTCTTTAGCCGTGTGGAGCCTCTTGTGTTTAAGTATTTAGTGTTGAGTCTGATTAGAAGGCATACGGGAAGAGTTGATGGGACCTTCTTCTTTATGCGCCTATTCATTACTTAATGTAGCAGTCAGCTCTTTAAATTTAGCTTTGTTCAGAGCCAGTCAGATCAGTTGTTGAGTCAAGACATTAGATAATGACTAGCTGTCGACCGCGGCTTCACCCGCGTGAGTTTCGCTTAGATGAAAAATCTTTTTGTGTTCCAAACTGTTTCAGATGTTTCGGATTTTCGTTTTTTATACGTCTACAGAAAATGTTCATCGGATTAATCAAGTTTTGCTTAGGCGCCATTTCCATATATGTTTTAGTGTAGCTGGTCTCTTGAAGCTTTTCATCAGATGTTCCATATCTTCAATTTTTATACGTCAGCAGAAAATGTTCATCAGGTTGAACGACTTTCACTAAGGCGCCATTTCCATATATGTTATAGTGTAGCTGGTCTCTCGCAGTTCTTCATCAGATGTTCCAGATCTTCAAATTTTATACGTCAGCAGAAAATGCTCATCAGGTTGAACGACTTTTGTTAAGGCACCATTTCCATATTTCTTATAGTTTAGCTGTTCTGTTATGATTCTTCATCAGGTGTTCCAGTTTTCAAAATCTATTATACCCTATATGTTGCCCAGGCTTAATAGCTATACAACAAAAAAGTTTCATTCAAATCCGTCCAGTAGTTTTTGCGTGAAACGCGTACATACATACAGACAGACAGACAGACAGACAAGAAATTTCAAAAAATTTTTTTTGCTTTCTATTATTCTTTTTAAGTGTCCCTCTATCCATTTTAGTCAAAAATACTAAATGTACAGACAAAATATTTTTACTGTTTTATTATATGTTGGAAACACAATGTTTTCAGCCGCTGCTGCGCCCGCGACCGCCGCTGACCCCGCCGAGGCCTGCAGAGCTCTCCCATCTGCCTCCAATTCCACATGCTTCTACATCTGGTAAGTCTGAGTCATAACTGCTAGTTCGTAGTGCCTAGTCTGGAATTTCCTTTTCTTGTTGAGTCGGAATGGCTATTCAAATGAATTTGGGCCAGTATTGGCCACGCTGATCACCCTGCCGTTAGCTTCGTTCAAGTCCTCCACTGTGCAGGAACTCGGGCATTTGGGCCACGACAACAGATGGACCATAGTTTGAACAACGCCGCAGTCACACTGGTTATTGCTACAGGAGTCCTTGTATCACTTGCGTATTTCCAGGTGAATCGGAAAGGCTGTGGTCTCGCTACCACCACGGTTGCGTGGCCAAGAGTTCTCCCTACCTGGACTGGTCAGCGCGTAAGGGAAAGAATAAGTCTGCAAGTATGTTCTACATCTCTCTTTACTGTGCTATATCTCTTCTTCTTTCTGCTATGAGCAACCTTCGTGGTGACGATCGGAATGGCGGGTGGAATAAAAACGCTTAGTAAGCGCTTAGTACATAAAAGCAATGAATTGGTAACGTAGGTACCGAATGTACGTGCTCAGAGGACACAAACAAGTGTCTGGCGGCTCATATAAATGAGCCGCCAGCCTGTCAATTTTTTTTTTATCTCACTATAAAATTTTGCTGAGATTTAAAACTTCAACCACGATAATATAAATAATAGCGAGCTAAAAAATTTGACAACGCCATCTACCTATTGCTGATGTTATCAAGTCTCACTCACATCTACATTTTTCAGAAGGACGTGCCTCAAGAGGACTGAGTGACCATTTAAAAGGTTTGAATCCAAATCCAAAATACATATAAAGTATCATTCTCATGCATGTTCCAAGATTTGAAAAAGTTTTAATTTAACTCTAAAACCAATTTGTTACGATATTGGCCATGATCCCTTTGATTTTGATTAAATGAACATCTACTGTATACCATCAATATCAGGGGGTGCCATCTTCAAAATGAAGCTTGGAGTTCAGCATACGGTATCCCTCTTGATATTGAGCGGCCTGTTTTATTCTCCAATATATAAGTCATGTCCAGGTCATGATGTCGTCCATCCATATCCTCCGTGGTCGACCAGGTGCCTTCTGGCCAGGTATTTTCCCTTTTAGGAGTAACTTTAGGAACGCGTACCCCTTTACTGAATACCAAGTAGGTAGGTATATCTATATTGATAATTAAACGTATCAATCTTACTAATATTATAAACTAGCTTTTGTCCGCGCCTTTGCCCGCGTGAATGTCCTATGGGAACAGTGCTTTTTCCCGGGATGAAAGGCACCCTATGTCCTTCTCAGTACTTCTGAGTATGAATCATTTCGGGAAGATTGGTTCAGTAGATAAAGCGTGAAGAGGTAACAAACAAATAAATAAACAAACAAACTCACATTCGCATCCTACTTATATTATTAAATGCGAAAGTTTGGATGTGAGTTTGTGAATTTGTGAGGATGTTTGTTACTCAATCACGCAAAATCCACTGGACTAATTTTGATGAAATTTGGTACACGGTTAGAAAAGTACCGGGTATAGCACATAGGATACTATTAAACCTGAAATTCCCACGGGAGCGAAGCCCCTGGGCGTAGCTAGTCTTCAATATAGATGTACTTGGTATAAAAATATGTATAATTTAATAAATTCTCCAATTATTATATTTTCGCAGATGAAGAAGATATAGTCAAGTATTTGGATCGTCACCGAGGCTTCCTCGAGTCCTACGTGATGGAGAAGATCCCTCCCGAGGAACTAGAGCGGTGGATGCTTCAGAAGTTGAAATTATCAACGGTAAGTTACTGATTTTAGGGCTCCGTACACAACGGTTCCAACGGAACCCTATTAGCATGCCTCCGCTGTCTGTCTGTCAGTGGGCACCATCTTTGAAATCATTATAGGTATTAGAGGTAGATTATGTGAACATATAGTATTTTTAACGTGATGGCAAATTACTGTCAATGTATGGAAATTTCAAAGTGATGGCAAATCTTCGCGATGGCATACTTACAGTAACCCAAAGTTTTGGTTTCGCATACCTACTTATATGTTTGGCAAGATGAGTCAGTAAAACAAGAATACCTATACAGACAAGGAACACTAAAAACCAGTAAAAACCAAAGTGGCTCTCAGGACCACTCGTTACCACAGTCCTCTTTTTTTCGTGACTGCTATTTCAGTTAGTTACCTATTTCTTATTTCACCAAGATATACAGAAATAATGTATTTCATTCAATATTCTCCATACATTTTGGTAGTCATTATATCGTTATACATTTTATCTAAAGATGTCTTTGTAAATTCTAGGTAAATCATTCTGATAATGGACAAACCCTGGAACTTAGCAAAGCTAAATCATCAAGGCAGCCTACTTTTACGGTAAGCCTCTAAACTATGAACCCTACGCTGATCTCGGGTCTTCAATTATACTTATCCATAACATTTAAATTCAGGACAGCATGGACAAGCTACGGGAGCAGTCGTCGGAATACCAACTGGTGTGGGAGTTAGCAGGCTCTGTCACCGCCGCCGTGGGGGTGGACGTGTACCGGCTTTACAAGATCAGGGCCCACCAGCCTGGTGTCGTGCAGTACTTCGTTGTTGATAAGGTAAATGTTAATATTTGTTCCTATAAAATGGGAGGTTTTTTCTTCTCCATAATGATTTTACTTCAGAATGATCACTCGCCCACATTTTTTTTGCTCATAAAATTGTATCCCTATATTGTTCTCCCAAAAATTTGAATCCCGAAAATATATGTATTTTTATTTTGTTCACAAAGCTGACATGACACAGCACAAGCTCTCCAGAAGGCACTCTGTGATAATCTTATCTTCTACAGTCTTCTTCTTGTCGAGTCGAAATGGCAAGAATATTTATATAGTCGTTTGTTTTTGATTGCCATTTCGTGGTGGAAGGATCGGCCAATCTAAGTTATTGACTAGACCGTCCTCGCAAATTGTTGCCTAGGGTGCGCTGTACGTATGTGGGTTCTCTACGTCACACGGGTGGCTCCGATCTTGCACCCCAAAATACGAGTAGTGCTCCTATAGTGCAAGGCTCGAGAGAAGGCAGGCGTCGTGTCGTATCAAGACCTTATACGTAAAGCCGAGAACAGTATGGCGTATACTCCACCGACAAGAGCGCGGCTCTTAAACAAGAAGAAGTGCAAGGGTATCTGGTCATTTAATGTCTTGCGTTCCTGGTCAGAACTAAAATCGGTGGTAACCGTGTTAGTGCTAGGTAACTAAATGTGTAACTAAGTGTGTGTGTGTGAATCATGGAAGTAATAAGTACCTTTGTACAAAGTACTTATTACTTCCATGGTGTGAATACCAACTTGAGAAGTTGCACATGCATTTGATGATTTCCAGAGCAACAAAGAAGGCCAGATAGCGTTCGCGCGGGCGGAGCTGGAGACGGCAGCGAGTATCCTGGAGGTGGCGCACGCAGGCGTGCCCAGGAGGCTGGCGGGCCCAGGGTTCCCGGGTCTGCCCACGTACAGCATGTGCAGGACCAAACATAAGGTACTGTTAGCTTTTAGTAGCATAGAAATTTCCATCATTCACATTAATATACAAACTAGCTGCACCCCGGGGCTTCGCTCCCGTGGGAATTTCGGGATTAAAAGTACCCTATATGCTATTCCCGGTATTTTTCTACCCATATACCAAATATCGTAATCCGTCCAGTAGATTTTGCGTCCTCACAAACTCACATCCAAACTTTCGCATTTATTTAATTAGTAGGAATAGGATTCGAGATACATATTATGTATAACGCACAAATTTATCGTTGAAAATGAGTCGTCATGCTCGTTTCGGTTGTTGGTTTTTGACGAAAGATATCTTGATCATTGTTTTATGGTAGGGCAAAGTTGTGTATTATATATAGACAGAGACACACATAACTTCGTCGGCAGTATAATGCAAATAAAAAAGAATCCGAATCGAATTTGAACACCCCTCGAACGGCCACATCGCTGAACGGCCATTTCGTTCGAACGACCATATACATGAAAGAATCTAAAGTAACGCCTGTTTTAATTTAATAAGCAATGTTTTTAACACAAAAAAATCTTTTATTGGAAATAGATCTTCACAGGCGTCACTTTTAATAGGTATCAAAATAAATTATACTACTAGCATTTCGTAACGATTACCTACTGCTGAGAAGATATGCCGAAATAAAGTATTGATAGATAGGTAAGATAGATAAATCGTATTATTATTATTTACGAATGGTTAATATTTAAATAGATTGAAAGAGTCGTTGTCGATCCACATTATGACCTCATGATCGGCTTCATGGATCTTTTGAATTAGACAGTGGTCAGTGAGGAGCAACATATATCTGCTTTGAATATACGTAAATCCTTCAGGAGCTTGTTTGGCTTAACAGATTTTGATGTGAGACGTATTAGTTTCATTCCATCCCTCCGAAGTCGCCAGTATTCGGCCGTGGCTTCCTATGCGAATGGTTGGTTAGACGTGTTTTTTATTTTTTAATAATTATCCTATTATATTCTTTCCTCTTTTAACCGTATAGCAATAAGTAAGTTAGTACTCAGTAGCGGATTTAGGGGGGAGGGCACGGGGCACGTGCCCCCCCAGACTGCTTTTTTGGGTACCTACTATGGAGGGAAATTCCATGACAGTGCATATTAAATTAAGAAACAACAGAAACTTTGTGTGTGGAGAGAAGCATATCAAATAAAGAAATAACAGTGCAGTGGCGTAGTGAGAGCAAGTCTTTAGGATTCATTTTAAGGCGGGTACCCCCTCCCCCCCAACATGAATAGTCCGCCACGGTCCTTGTAAAAAAAATCCATACAAAAATCCTGTATATAATCCTGGATCCGCCGTTGTTAGTACTTATACATTTATACTTAATATTACGTACAGTCGATATCACCAATATGCTTCCGTGAGGTAGAGGGGTCAGGATTATCTGCCTCTGCCCGACCCCCGACTGTATATGTACAATCAAAAATAAAATATTTTGAAATAAATATGTTCGTTGATCGAGTCACTACAATGAAATGGGTGCTGAGTACAAAAATAAAACGAGATAAAAAGAATCGAGTGAACTTGCAGAAGGATCCAAAGCCCGTGATGTACCAGCCGATGGTCTCCAGCGACACGTCGTACGTGCTGGAGATGCGTAAGAGCTCTGGCTTCGTGAAGGCGGACGAGGAGGCCTGCGCACGCGTCACGCTGTGGGGCATGCTGGCCGTCCACTACCGCGGCCTGTACGCTGAGAACGTCAAGGAGCGCAAAATGGCTGACTTCCTCCTTGACGTCGTCAAGTGAGTTTACTAACTTTTGGGGCACTGAGAGGGAAAATAAGACTTTAATATGCATATAGTTACACAACGGTCTGTCACGCATCCTCTTGCCATTTATCGACGACGTCTAGCTCGCACGGATCTTTAATGACATCGTCAAACTACATTTTTATTTGGGTTTTTGCATAAACGCTCTCAATCTGTGATGAAAACCGATAATTTTATTCTTTGTCGACGCCATTTTGAGTCATATTTCATTACATTTTGGGTCTGCCTGGGAAATAAATTCAATTGAATGGCTGATTAGGCTAATCAAATCAGTTGGCTGCGACATATACATACCCCATATCACGTATAAAAAAGTCTAAAATAATAATAACGGTTTCCAGAGCCATATTCGAAGAAATGGTTTCCCTGGATCAGCTGATAAAAAGGATCTTGGAATTCGCCCAGCGTCTTGTGAACGCCGATAGAGCGTCTCTCTTCCTGGTTGACTACAGGAATTTCGAGCTGGTCTCCACGGTATTCGATTTGAAGTTCGAGCGCGGACAGGAACGGGACATGGAGAAGAAGGAGATCAGGATGCCCATAAACAGGGGCATCGCTGGACACGTGGCGTTGTCTGGAGAAACTATGAATATTCCTGACGCTTATTCCGATTATAGATTTAACAGGTTCGTCTTTCAGATTGATAGACTAGTTTTAATAAAGAATTTTTGATTTTGATTCTTCTTGGTTGTACCTATATCTTGCAGCTCTTTAATATTCTCTCTCTTTGTGGGGAGAAATCTGAGTTATGCTATGTTTAGTATACCTAGGTTTACGAATTACATTAATAACTATTTCTTGTCAAAGATAATGAATGTAAACTCGTAATTTGTTTATATTTATGTTTTCTTTTCTATCGTCTAAAATATCTTTATATTTTTGTAGAGACGTTGATGAAGCAACAGGTTACAAGACGGTCAGTATCCTCTGCATGCCGATCAAAGTGGAAGGCAAAGTGATTGGTGTCGTCCAGATGGTCAACAAGCGCACTGAAGAGAACTTCGGCCACGAAGACGAAGTGGCTTTCGAAATATTCTCCACATTCTTTGGATTAGCTCTTCATCACGCCCGCTTATATGACAGGATTATGAGGAAGGAGCAAAAGTATAAAGTAGCTTTAGAAGTATTGAGCTATCACAACACTTGCAGAGAAAACGAGGTCCAAGCGTTGTATCTTGAGCAAAGCAGCATCAATGTTGATTTGGCCGATTTCTATCTGGATCCTTACGGATTAAATGAGTTTGAGAAATGTCAATGTGCGTTGACCATGTTCAACGAGCTGTTTGACATGAGCACATTCGATGCGATGACCGTGACACGGTTTATTCTCACGGTGAAGAAGAATTACAGAACAGTTCCTTACCACAACTTTGACCATGGCTGGGCAGTCGCGCATGCTATGTATGTTATTTTGAGAAGCGATGATAAAAAGCGGTTTGGCTACAAAATGGTAAGGAATTTTGATTAAGCTAAGAAAACTAATTTTAGGATACGTATGGAAGTTAGGATGAAGATTTACTTTTATTTGTCTCCAGCGCCTGGCCCTGTTCGTGGCGTGCCTCTGCCACGACCTGGACCACCGCGGGTACACCAACAAGTACATGAGCGAGACGGCCTCCCCCCTCGCCGCCATGTACACCACGTCCACGCTCGAGCATCACCACTTCAACATCACCGTCACCATACTGCAGCAGGTGGGCATCATAAACACAACTGCATTGAACCCTATCTGATAGTATTACGTTTCTGTGCTCTCTAGTAATTTACGTATGAATTAGTGTTCTCAGCAGTGGTCGTTCCGAAATGCTAGTAGTTTGTAGCTTTGAGACAAAAAATATTATGATTAAATAATTAGTTATCGACGTGAAAAAGAGCCTTCTTTGAAGGCCAAGTTTCAATAAAAATTTTGACTTTGACTTTGCTTTAATGAAAAATGTTTATTTGAATAAGCTTAGCACACACATGCTTATAAGAAGTACATATTAAAGTTAAAACCAAAACTTATACACACAGACACTCCAAATGTGCACTGCAGCTATTCAAAAACACAGCTGTGATGAGCAAAACACTGGTTTTCTTCGCGTATGTTCGCTCTTTTTCTCGCTCAACAGTTTACATTAGTGAGATGAGGTCCACAACATTCCACGGTTCCATGGTTACTCTTTCAGTTAATTAAACTGAGTGAGATATCATAATATGTCTCAAAGGTACTAAAGCAATTTTTTTCTAATAGTGGATCATACATATAAGATATACATAATAGATATACAAGTGGATCTTATTGAGATAGGTCCGCCGTCCTGTCCACTTTTTTTGTATCATGTATTTCTCACAATTAAGTTAAGCAACAACATTATACGTGTTATTTTCTAGTAGTAGTGCTACTTACTTAGTTTTAAAAACATAGTGAAGATTTGATAAGTATGCAAAATTGTGCCGTGCTTTTTCAATTAATTTTGTCTTGCAAACAGGACGGACACAACATCTTCTCCCACATGTCTGGGGAGGACTACAAGGAGATCCTCGGCTTCATCAGGCAGGCGATCCTGGCGACCGACCTCGCCGCCTTCTTCCCCAATCTGGAGAAGATGAAGGAACTGCACCAGGAGAATGAGGTCGATTTCGATTGGGACGTCACCAGCCACAGGTGAAATACTACCACATAAAGAATCATTTCATAAAGACAATCACTTCAAAGTCTCATTCTTTTTTCGAGTGTTTTATATAACACTGGTGTCAGATTTTTTCGTGACGCATTACACATTGGTGAAATGAACTGTCAACTAGTTTGCAGGTTTTCTCATGATTTTTTTTTCATCGGAAACATCTATTGGTCGATAAAAACTACCGTACCTACTTGAGTTTGATTGATCTGCAATCTAGGAACCTAGATATTTTTCATAAAATACACCTACAACGTGATGTAATTCTATAAGTACCTATTCATAAAAATTTATGATTTGATATTTATATTGATGTTACTCATTGTATTTGATTAAATTAACTCTGCTATGCGAAGAATCAAAGGCGAAGAATAACATGTCGAATTGCGCCTGTGAAAAGTTTACTTTAGTTGGTGTATTGCAAATGTGCGACTTTGCTTTGTTTTTTTTTAACAATATCTACAAACTTGTTTGCCAAGTTAAAAATCTTGCTAAGCGCTGCTGGTCGGCCATAATATAGAAAATATAAATACTTATAACATTAATTGATTCTAACCTTAATTATAATGAATGTTAAGTTATTATACTTAATACCAAAATGAGTAAGTATAATTAACTTTCTGCACATGTTATATTGTTTGGGTAAATTTTCCGCAACGTTAAAATTTCCTGTACAATCTCCACCTACCAGAGATCTCGCCATGGCGATATCAATGACCGCAGCAGACTTGTCCGCGTCAGCCAAGCCCTGGGACATTCAGATCAAGACGGTGAGGGTCATCTTCGAGGAGTTCTACGACCAGGGCGACAAGGAGGCGGCCGCGGGCCGGACACCCATCCCTATGATGGACAGGACTAAGCCGGAGGAGCAACCCTCCAGTCAGGTAGATTCTAAATAAATTCATTAGAAATAAGAACTTTACTCTTTTTCACTTTTAAAGTATAGAATATTATACTTATTATTTTTGTTACATACCTACGTATTTTCTAAGTTTAGTAAAGTACACTAAACTTAGGAAATACGTAGGTATTATATATATATATATTTTAATTAGAGTAAAATGATTTAGCTGAAAGGCAAATTAAAAATTCTGCAAAGTGTGTTTGATAACACAGGTTTCTAATTTTTGTCAAGTCGCCTAACATTACTTGACGACTACCGCCATCTAGTGGCAGGCAGTTCAACTAGTACGCAGGTTTTATCACGATGGTTTCCTTGGAAGCAGGCAATGGTGAATGAGAATGTAGCAGAGGTTTATGTCGGGCCCCACTCGTTGTTTGAAATACGCTTTGAAACATTTTCTTATAACATATTCCCTTTTCTACACGATTACATACAATACAGTTACCTTACACTTTCATCAATTTATTTTGCTACTAAAATTAATAAAAAAAATATCAGCTCACGTTTGTTTAACTGATAAAGCGTTATAATCATTCCCAAAGAGCCTATTCATATTATTTTATAGTCTCAAAAATAATAATTAAATATTTTATGATAACAATACCATTTCAGGTGGGTTTTCTGAGCCAAATTTGCATACCATGCTATACAGTGCTTAGCAAAGTTTTGCCCAACACCAAGCCAATGTATGAGATGGCGATGAAGAATCTGTTCAGATGGAAGGCAAGGGCCGACAGAATAGCTTCGAAGGCCATTGAACGAACGGAACAGGATAAACTAGAACAACTGATAGACGATCCAGGGACTGAAGACGAAACTGTAATAAAAGAAGAGATTTCTATTGTGGATGAGACAATAGTTGAAGATATTGTTGAAAATCTAGCCACCAGGGACGAGAACGCCATTGAACCGGTGGAAGCACTGCGTGAGATAGACACTCCTTGGGAAGAAGATGCGGAAGAAGATAAAAGAGTTTACAAAGAATTTTGGAAGAATACAGACGAGGCTTGGGTCGATGATGAAGGAGTTGTAGTCAAAGTCATGAACAAGGATAATGGAGACAATTAAAGCGCAAGAAAACAATAATTACATAAGAATACGTATATATATTTGGGATAATTACATGAATACATATTACAAATCACTCTTTATTCCATATGTACTTTTTTTCATCACATTTTTTTTATCACTTGGCAGAAATAATTTTAAATACAGATATAGTTAAATTATACTTGTCAGTTTATTTAGATATAGTATAGGTAATATAATTTAGGTAGGTATTTATTGATGTATGGGTCTTTGGTCTGACAATAAATGATATTATTAAGTAAGTTTATTATTATTATGCAGCTATTTAATGGTGAAAGAATTTTTTAAATCTGTTCTGTAGTTTTTGAGTTTATGCGTTACTAAATTCAGTATTAGAAATAGATATGAATTTGATATGAAGTAAGTATAGGATCATTATCACTAGTTCCATTGCATCTGTCCCATGGAACTACCGTTATTCTTTAATTTTAAGAGTTTCATTAGGCTTGGTAATGCAACTATAGTGAGAATTAATCATAATTTGATTAAAACTAACGTGAGAAATAGTCATAATGATTTTGTTACGGAAACTCACGCGTCTTGTCAGCCGGATTTGCCGACTAGTTTCGACTTCATACGGAAGTTAGTCGGCAAATCCGGCTAACAAGATGCGTGAGTATCCGTATCAAAATCATTATTTAGAATTAATCTTCTCAGTAGTTGTAACTCTCTCTCTCTCAGCCGAAAGACGTCCACTGCTGGACAAAGGCCAAGTTGTAACTAAAATGTGTTTAATATTGAATAGGTTAAAATATGTTTATATTAAGTAAGTAGCTATGATAAATAGAAGTTTTCATTTATATTTTTCAACACAGCAGCAGACAACAAGCAGAGAGATGATGATTTGTACAGCCAAACAATTTAGCGAGCACTTACGTTTTTTTGTTTGTTTCATTTAGGTCAAACATATTGATTATTCGATTGATTATAAATAATATAACTTCAAGTATGTTAAATAACGTGGTATGATAGTAGCATTGGTCATTACACACTATTGCCTCGTATGCGTAGGTAATGACTTAGCATACTTTCATCATAATGTACTATTAAATTTTAATATTGCGTTAAAGTTAACACGATTTCAACTAACATCAAGAGGTGAAAAATATACAGAGCCCACCCTAACTATATTGAAGAGAATTCGGATGGTTTCATAGCTTTGTTAGTTTTCGGCTGGTTTTTCTTCATTCTCATGGGTGATGCCTCCTTTGCCGATGTTCGATCCTCTTATGTCGTAAAAAGATATAAAGAATCTGAAACCAATGTTAAATAATTTTTAGTGTTCATAATTTTGGTTAAAATCATCTTACATTATTAGTAAGCTGAAGACAACACCATACAAATACAATCAATATTGTGATTTTAACGATAGACCTATATGTACAACTAGCTTTTGCCCGCGGCTTCGCTCGCGTCAATCCTTTCTTAGCGGATGCCTACGTCATAACATCTACCTGCATGCCAAATTTCAGCTCGATCCGTCCAGTGGTTTGGGCTGTGCGTTGATAGATCACTATGTCAGTCATCTTTGAGTTAAGTATATATATATAATATATAGATGCATAAATTTATTATTGATATTTGTTTGTTTGTGAACTCTTTATTACACATACATACACATAAGAAAAATACAAAAAAATAGTGAAACAAAAAGAGAGGCGTACAGTGGCGGACTCAACCCAGAAAGGTATTTCTTCCAGTCAACCAAGTATTCGAAAGGAATATTTAAATGATATGATGATGATTATCTTTTTATTGTTAACTAGCTTTTGCCCGCGGCTTCACCCGCGTGAATTTCCCACGGGACCAGTGCTTTTTCCCGGGATGAAAGATCCTTTGTCCTTCTCCATACTTCTAACTATGTGTATGCAAAATTTCAGGACGATTGGTTCAGTAGACGAAGCGTGAAGAGGTAACAAACAAACCCACTTTCGCATTTATAATATTAGTTTTAAGATTAGGATTGTAAAAAAATGATCTAATTTCTTTTTTCTTTTAAGTTCCTAGTTTTTAACCGACTTCCCAAAAAAGGAGGAGGTTATATGTTTCGATGTATGTATGTTTTTTTATGTATGTTCGCCGATTTCTCCGCCTATGGTGGACTGATTTCCGAAATTATTTTTTTATTCGAAAGAGTCTGAGGAAGAGGTGAAGTCGGTGCCAAATTAAAAATTAAATAATCTTAATTAACATTAGAATCATGTAGTGTATATAATATGCCTAACTAAACAATTACATAATATCCTTACTCCTGCACTTGGCACCGACTTCACCTCGTTCAGTAGGTAGCATGCCAATACATTTTTCTTTTTGATAAATCTGCCAAAACTGTTATTTCATGATTTTAAGTTTTATGATGGAAGTCGGTTTATTTTTTTAGGAATTTTTTTTTTAACTTATCCGATGTCGTCTCGGTACTTAAAAATATTATTGTTATAAAAAGGGAAACCTGTTATTGGCTTTATCTTTGACTATCACTGTAAACGAATAACGTGTTGGTGGCTTTCTTAATAAATAAAACAAGAAAAAACTTATATAATCATTAATTATCCTTTATGAAGAGATAGATTTTAATCGTAAGAAATAAAAATATTATATATAATATATATAAATTTAATGTAACTATCAAATACAAGTTTTTGTATTTTGAATATATTGTTTGAAGATAGATTTAAACTAACTACTACAGAAACATGACACTAACCCATAGTGTTACTAACACTATGGGTTCTGCCTAAAATAAAAGATTTATTTTATTTTTTAAAGTAAAGACTAGACAGAGCTACCACATTAATTGAGGGGAATTTCTTAGTTGTGTTATTTGCCCGCTGGTTGTAAGTGTTCGAGCGTAATGCCTCCTTTGCCGATGTTGTATCCTTTCATGTCATAGCAAGATATAAAGAATCTGTAACAAGTGTTATAAAGTAATATTTAGAGTCCATTATTTCAATCTTTTTTTTTTCCCACATACATCACAACGATATGAATCTCATTTAAAAAAATGTAATTAGGTATTTTGAGTTAGCATGTAGTATGATTTTGAGTTTTTTCTATAGGTATATATAATTTTTGTCAGTCCGTTTGTGTTTAGTGTGATCAAACAGTGTTATTAAGTGTTTGATTTTTCTGCAATATCCGTACCATCCTATTTGCTATGGCGAATGTACAGTGAAAAATATTATATACTTAGGGAATTTATTATAAAAATGGCGTCTGATGACGAAGTATATTTTTTTGATGGCAAACTTACAGCACAGAATTAATAAAAGTACTACGTACATAAAGGAAACTCCCTGCCCCTCCAGCAATATGGCACGTTCTTTTGTGTATTGGGACGTTATGACTATGAAAACGCACACATTGACGTGTTACTGACGTGTTCACTGATGGACGCGCCGTTTCTATGAAGCGCCCGCCCTGTGCTTACAGTAACCCAAAACTACAGGTTGGATGGGTTTGGTAAGAGTTTAAATAATGATATCTTATTATATAATAAAATTAATTTTGTTATTAGCCTTTGTCCCACAGGGCAGAGGCCTATCCTCTGGTTTGCCATTCCTGTCTATCCATAGTGTATAAGCTCTCCAATAATTATTCTTCGCATACAGATCATCCGAGCTAAATTGACAAAGATTCGATTGTAGATAACGAAACGTAGATGGTAGATAACTAGATAACCATGAGACCTAACGTGTGGTCAAATGGAGAAACTAAAACCAATATTTTGCACTCACCATTAGCCGCACTCCCAATTAAAATATGCGCGTGGTGTGGTCTCATTAGATATATCAGCAGCAATCTAGACCTAGTAACAATGCATGAGCTCAACGCGGTACCTGTCAGGGGACACGCCGATTTCCTTCAGTATGAAGTCGGAGAGTTCCTTCACGACCAGTTTGTTCTCCTCCGGCCCCACGTGGCCAATGGACTCCAGCGTCGCGACAGCACCGGGCGCTGCGTTGTCCCCTCCGAACCCCACCTGGCAGTCGCTGCTGATGACGCACAAGAATTTCTGGAACACACACCAAAAGCATTTTTTTTCATGGGAACATTTTTTGGAGTACTTTGGGAATAATCCTTTAGAACGAAAGAAGGCACAGTGTAATAGATAAAGAGCAATAAGAACTCTTTTCCGCGCGCGGAAGTCCTTGTTGCTCAAAGGACTCGTCGGATTGTAAGGTGTCGACAAATTGTCAATCCTATTAATCGTTACAAGTAAGAAAAAACGGAGTTTAGGTAAATGATTTTGTTGACAATTTGTCGACACCTTCCAATCTGCCGAGTAGAAATTTTTTTCTTTCGTCATTGGGCGAATCAGATTGTAATATCTGACGGGACTTACGATTTGACGGTGATATATAACAAAGATGTGTAGGTATAGATAGGTATAGCATGAGATGTTGAAAGAAGGCTTGTTACCGGGCACATACTTTAGCACTTCTTCTTCTTAGCGTGTCGACTCGGCGGGTCAAATTTGTGATGACCAATATGACGCCACAGATACAGCATTATCTGTTGCGTCATATAAGTCTTTAAGCGTACAGGTAGTAGGGCACGCTGGGCAAGACAATATGACAAGACTTTAGCACTAACGTACTTACCAAATTCTCCATATAAACACATCACAGAAGACACTCTTTTACGACCTCTACACACGAGAAACGTAGATAACATGATTATGACTATTAAAATCAAAGCCTACAGAGGATATGCGCTAGCCATCAAATTGTAAAAGGTCAAAGAAATTAAATTGTGACACATAAAATATATAACATCTATGTACGTGGTGATTAGAAGAGTTTAAGATGTTGTGCTGGAGAAGGATGGAGAAAATCAGTTGGAGAAGAAAGGAAAACTAACGAGGAAATGCTGAAGATTGTAAATGAAAAGAGGAGACTGCTCAATGAATTTGAAAATAGGACAGAAAGAATGATTGGCCACTTGGAACGACACGATGACCTATTTAAAATATAATTGAAGGAAAGGTGAAGGAAAGAAGAGGTCTAGGGAGACCAAGAAAGAGTTATCTAAGTCAACTGAAAGAGACGGCAGGCGTTGTCGTGTCGTATATCACGACCTTAAATGTAAAACCGAGAATAGAGAGGTTTGGCGTATACAATACCGACAAGAGCGCGGCTCTTAAATAAGAAGAAGAAGTACCTGATTCGTGTACTTGATAAATTCGCAATGCTGTCATCACATGATTAATATAATCATTGTTCATAATTATTATAATTAAACATAGCCAAAGCCGATAGAAATGAAATAAGGATAAGTTCATAATATTGTATACGTTTTAGAATTCAATTATAAACTTTTACTATAATTCATAAACATGAATTTTACATAGGGCAATTATGGATAAATTTGAAATGAAAATCACAAGAAACTCACGTGCGCCGGCTTCTTCACAGATCTGACAAGAACCGGGATAATTCTATTGCAGAAATCCTCCGGGATCTTGCTTTTGGGGACGTTGGTCAGTATTCTCAAACACGGCATCTTCGTCAAGTGTCCTCTCTTTTGTGCGGCCGATACTGTGCCAGTGTCGCGATAACGGGCGCTGATACTGTATTATCATCTGTTACGTTTTCATGTGTTATCATTACTTATACACGTAAGGAGCTGTTTTCATTGTTTAATTTTATTTAAGTATCTACAAATAAATAAATGTAGGTACGTACAGTTTTATGATTTCCGTAAATGTCTGATGAAATATCTAGCAATAGTCCTACTAGATGCTATTTTAAGAGAGACAGACGAGATAAACGTGAGATTGGATGGATGTTTGTTTTATTTTCACGCAAAAACTACTAGATAGTTTACGATGAAATTTTATACACGGCTAGAGAAAGCTAGTCTTTAGACAAGAAGGAAATCTTGATATACCTAGGTATCTAATTGATTTCTAATTGACAGAAGATATAGATTTCGCCAGATATAGATGTGTCAGGTAACCCTAGATTCCTCAAAATATCCCGGACACATGACATAGGCTAAAACACGTCTAAAAATAGATGCAGTCGTGTTCTTTATTTTTTTAATCAATTGTGTGTGTCCAACACTTTCGCTAGCTGAGAACATGGAAATAATAGGTAGGTACATTGTAAGATTTATTAATTCCATGGCTGAGAAGGTAAGTAGATGCCATACATCGTCATGACAGCTTCCTATTAGTCTTGTCAGAAATAGTGCACCTTTTTAGACCAGCTTCGACTCAGGAAGATAAAGATAATAACATTGGAACGAGTGCTATTAGACGAAATAATAGAGCTATTAGCTTAGCTTATTGTTTGGAGATGACGGCTAGAAAGCAGCAGTCAATAGGTAAAAAGGTTACATTGTTGTGGATTCCGTGGGTCCGTTTTATTAGGTTTGTATGTTTTATTTTTCAGAATCATTTTTAGACTAAAAATTATTATAAGACCAAAATGTACACTAAGTTGGTAAATAAAAATTATATGAAATCATCGAAATACAACTAATTCGACATAATATCTCGATGTTCAGAATATAGAAAGTATTTTCAATTTTAATTTGGTATTATATTGAATAGGGTTGTTGCACGAGTACAATTTGAAAAAAAATAGTTCACTATTTTCAACCGACTTCCCAAAAAAGGAGGAGGTTATATGTTTCGATGTATGTATGTTTTTTTTTTATGTATGTTCGCCGATTTCTCCGCCTACAGTGGACTGATTTCCGAAACTGTTTTTTTTTTCGTAATGATATATACCCAAGTTGGTCCCATTTTAACCACGTCAGAATCTGTTCGGTAATTTTAAAGATACCTAACAAAATATAAAAATACCAACATTGCATTATAGAGCAAAAGCCCGCGATAGCATGCCCTTCCTTATTTTATTAAAACTAAAGATTTTCTGTGTATGTTCCATACATTTAGTGACTATAAAAGTTGGATCATGATTACTTAGGCAGATTATTTGTAGCAATAACATTTAAAGTGGTAACTCAATTTCCTTAAAGTAAAGATTTTTAAAGATTTTATTCCTAATAATATAAGAAATCACGCCATCCATTATCAGGCAATTGGTGCAGATATAAACCCCTGCTAGACATTGTAACTTTACTAAATTATTTGTTTTATTATAAAAGCTGAATTGGTTATTTATAAAAGCTGAATTTTTGTTTTATTATAAAAGCTGAATTTAATATGTATTACTTTGGAAGGCCCCACCCAAGGGTGCTTTTTATACCTATAAAAATCATCCTTGCTATCCATATTACCTGCATAAGCAACTAAGATCCAAACTTCATACCTAGTCGCTAATATTTTTTACTCGTATATACCACGCAGAGAAATATTCAGCATTTTTAAAATAAGGAAGGTTTGGTCGTCGCGTGCTCACGGTCTATTTATGTGCCAAAAATAATAGACAATTTGACATGTTCTGACATTTCAAATCAAACTGACATAAAAAAGTTTCGAATTCTTAATTCTTTATTTTCGGCCACCAGTGAAAGAAAAGTTTAAGTTTTTATTAAAGAAAATGAAAAGGTGTAGAAGCACTAAAAATGATAAAATAAAACTTTTTTCCAAAAAAGTGAACCGACTTCCATAATAAAACTTAAAATCATGAAATAACAATAAAGAAAAATGTATTAGCATGCTACCTACTGAATGAGGTGAAGTCGGTGCCAAATTTAATATTAAATAATATAAATTAACATTAGAATCATGTAGGTACATATACAAAATGCCTAGCTAAACAATTACATAGTCCTGCACTTGGCACCGACTTCACCTCATTCAGTAGGTAGCATGCTAATACATTTTTCTTTATTGTTATTTCATGATTTTAAGTTTTATTATGGAAGTCGGTTCACTTTTTTGGAAAAAAGTTTTATCTATAGTTCCCTATATATTTTTCTACTGGTGATAAGTATATTTTTCACTTGCTAAGATGGTGGAGATGGTCCGTCCGCTTGTGGCTGAACAACCGCGGATTCCTATCAGGTTCACTCCCAAACCAAGGAGCACTTGTTGTCCTACTCCCTCCCTGTGCTCTAACACCGATGAGGTTGTGAAAGTGGCGGAACACTTTTCGGGTACAATTTAAAGACATCGTTGGAATGGCATCGACACGAAGAAGAAGATTAGGTTCACACTATTGTAAGCGGAGTCGAAGTGACTCATACTTCCCGTTTAAATACACATTGTTCCTGTGGGTACAGATTATAGTAGTGAAGAACGATCTCTAAATTCCACGCGCATGAAAAGCTAGTCCATATAAATAATCAAAGATACAAATACAATATAATCTTATCTACTCTGAATAAAACTCGTAGATTTATGTTTACAAACCCCTTTTATAATACAAAAATCATATTTCAACAATTCATACATGGAAACACAATAGATCACATAAACATTATGTAAAGCTACGCGCACTAAACAACCATCACAACCCATCGCTGGTGCAGTCTACCACAGACTACTCAAGACTGAAGGGCTTCATACTGTATCTTGACAGCTTGTTCTTCTTTCAAATCTTGAGTCAGCTAACAATAAATAAACTTGGAGTTTATGTTATTTATTCAAATTCCCGTTACCAGTACCCAGACATATTTTTTTCATTTTTTGTCTTTCTCCTTGTTTGTCTAGGGCACAGAGCACACGGAAAGTGGCTGTGCTAATTCTGTTCCATGAGGTCCGGGGTAATCTTCAAAACTTAGCATATCCGATTTCCGCTGGACGGGGAAGTTACAGATAAGGTTGTTGTGTGTGTCCCGGAAATATGATTTAGATTTTAGATTTCTTTATTTCTGAATTCACAGCGTTACAGAGTTAACTTATATACTCATCATCATCATCAAATTTAAGAGCGAGGCTCTTGTCGGTGGAGTTCCTTCCTTTTTTCTTTCTCCATTGCCAACTGTTTTACTTCTTGATACGACCCGGCGCTCACTTTTTCCTTTATTTGCCTCATGTAGCCTTGTCTTGGTCTTCCTGGGCCCCATATTCCTTTTACTTTTCCTTCTATAATGTTTCTAATGAAGTCATCGTGTCGTATCAGGTGCCCTAACATTTTCCTTCTTCTGCTTTCAATAGTTTCAATAATGCTTCTTTTTTCTCCTATTCTATTTAAGAACTCCTCATTTGTTATTCTTTCTGTCCAGCTAATCCTTTCTAATCTACGCCACATCTCGAATGCTTCCAACTTCTTTCTTTTTTGGTGAGTGTCCATGTCTCGCATCCGTACTATATATACTACTACTAAACTTATATACTAAAAATTACATTTTAAGTAAGGCCAATAACGAATTCACTAGTAAATCAGCACGTAACGATTAAAAAAACGAGACTAGTATACCACCCATATCTTAGCAAATTAGCCAATTGCTGGACATAAGAATACTTTTATGTGTTACGATTTTTCTTATAAATTAATTCAATTCCTAGATTTTAGACATAACATCAGTAGATAAAATTATTAGCATAATTTATTGCATTTCATTGATCATCAACATTCTGCAATAGTGATATAATAATGCAAATTTTTCAACCATTTTATGCAGATTTATAATTATTGTTGTTATGCAACCGTATATGTAGCTATTTGATACGCCAGTTGCATATGATAAAATATTAGACAGGGTAATTAAATTAGATATACTATATGGGTGCCCTTTGTTTCGCTTAAAATTTTTGTCTCTAATTTCACTTCGCCGAACCTTATTGGCCTAAACATGTTATGCACAATTATTGTCTCGCCTAATTGATGTTTTTGCACAATAATAATTTAGCCTAATAATTATTACATGCAATTTTTGAGTCTCTATTATTAGATGTTCTAAAATCGTTTGGCTTTTAATTTTTTACACCTAACGATATCCTCGTATAAATTTGTTTGAGACAATTATTACTTACTATAATAATCACTTCTTATAATTATAACTAATTGAATATTAGTAAATTTAATTATTACTATTAGTACTTTCTTACCGGCATGGGTACTGTGACATGTCTATCACAGCAGTGCCGGAGATAAGGACAGGCCAGTCTGTCGTCAATCATTTTCAGAATGATGTGAATGATGTAATGCACTACTAATAATAATTCCTAGAAATCTTCATAAGTCACAGATCCGACTTAGAGCACCCCGACTTCACGTGGCTCAAGTTTGCCCTATACTAGAGTGTTATTCCTTCGCGCGGAACCAGAAGCTCGCGAAGGAGGTCCTGAGAGAAATGAGGGCACGAGGCCGAACCGCAGCGAGGGGGGGAGGTGGCGAGCGAAGCGAGCCGGCGACCTCTCGAGCGTAGCGAGGTCGAGTGCACGAATGAATCGAAGGGCCGACGGAGCGAGTCTTCTGGTGGAGCCACCCAGAAATACTTGCATGCTGCATGCTTGCTTGCTGCATGCCTGCTTGCATGCTGCATGCTTGCTTGCATGCTGCATGCTTGCTTGCATGCTGCATGCTTGCATGCTGCATGCTTGCTTGCATGCTGCATGCTTGCATGCTGCATGCTTGCTTGCATGCTGCATGCTTGCTTGAATGCCGCATGCAACTGCATGCTTGCTTGCATGTGGCATGCTTGCTTGCATGCTGCAGGCTTTCTTGCATGCTGTATGCTTGCTTGCATGCTGCACGCTTGCTTGCATGCTGCACGCTTTAGTTCACATGCCTAATATAACTTTCTTTTACTTCTCGACATTTATCAAACACAAATCCATCAATGTTTAATTTTAGTCCCCCCCCTATTAGATTTAAATACTTTGTAATAATTATCAGAAATTATTATAACAGAAATAATTAGGTGTTACAATTTTGTGCTTAATTGCTTTGTACGAAATATTAATTAGTATTTGTGAATATTAGAAACAATCAATTATTAGGCCTAATGACTTATTTGGAAAGTAAATATACGGCGATAAAAACTTAGGCGAATCAAAAATAGGCTAAACTAAATTAGAATTCATAAAAATGTACGAATGAATGTTGTACTAAAAGTTTGTGCACCAAACTACATTAGGAGTACAAAAAATTAGGGGAAACAATAGAGACCCATACTATATCCATGGAAACAAATCTTCTTCATAAATATTATGTAATAATCACAATATATTATTATTATAAAATAATGTACCCCACCGCTTCTGTTCTCTAGACTAAAACTAATAAACATAAACACTACTAAAAGATTTTCATGCGGTTTTCAACGGTGGGTCATGACCCTGACCTCACCTGAACCTGAATTTTTTTTTACAGGTAATAGAAGGTAATACATACAAAAATACACACTGAAAACATTTCTTTGATTCAAGTCTCCATTTTAAGACTAGCCCATTTTGCTTTTGTTTTGTCGGGATGTGTGCAGGTTTGTTTGTTACCGGCTAGAGATCGCATTTCTGAAGGGATCCTTACGAATTATTTATATTTGAAATTTTTTGTCGTCAGCTTTGTTCGGTTAGGGGGGAAATGGGAGCAAAAGTGGGGAATTTTGGTGCTGCGTTATTTATAAATTGATTTCAATAAAATTTGCAGGAAACATTTTATCTGATCCTCCACATGTTGGAAACGGGGGGGGGGGGTAAGGGAGGAAGTGTGTTGTAACGTGACGGTCTTCTTCTTCTTGACGTGTCAATGTCATTCCAACGATCTGTTCAAATTGTACCCGAAAAGTGTTCCGCCACTTTTTTGGCCTCATCGGTGACGGCCGTCAGGTCAAAACGGAACTCAGTGTCGGTTGGTGTTCGCGAGGTCTACTGTTCACAGGGTCACTAGTTCATAGTCAATGCGGTTTTGTTGGTTAGCCCATATGGAAAATTTCCAAAATTCCTTTCTTACTTTCTAGATCCATCTGATCTGACAAGCTAATCTAGTCCATTTGCCTGTAACAATAACAAATGATAGGTCTGTTCGGTCGCATGGTTACTTAACGGATCAAATGCCACGGGTCGTACGCGGGACCGAGGTGCACCGCATTATATTTAACCTTTAGATGTACTTTTATGTAATAAACATAGGTAGTATCTCAGTGGGGCGTATCTCAGTGGGGAGAGAGTAATCTGGTCACTTTTAACGCTTCCAAGACACAGGCGTGTCTTTTCACCGCAAAAAGGAGCCCTTTCATCCTGGCTTCTACTTTTCGGGGTACATCGGTTCCCATAACCGACAAGCTTGAACTCCTTGGCATGGAGTTGACTAAAAACCTCAACTTCGGCACCACCATCGAATCCAAAGCCCAATCAGCAGCCAAAAAGCTGGGCACTCTCAATATGGTTAAGCGGTATTTCACACCTGGACAGCTTCTTACTCTTTGATAAAGCTCAAGTCCGATCTTGCATGGAGTACTGCAGTCACCTTTGGGACGGCTCAGCAAAGTACCAACTGGCCACTTTGGATTCGGTGGAACGCAGAGCCAAGGGGATAATCGGCGACGAAAAACTAACGAACGCTAAACTCCACAGCCTATCTCATCGTCGAAAAGTTGCTTGATTGTCGGTTTTCTACCGAGTGTACTTCGGGGAGTGTGCTCATGAGCTGCATGAGCTCATACCGCCTGCCCCTTTCTTCAATCGGACAACCAGACGCACGCACGCACGCAGTTCGTTCTAGGAATATATTTGAGTTATTCCCAAAGTACTCCAAAAAATGTTTCCAAACTACTCCATGAAAAATAGTAGTTTTTGATACAAGTGCGGAAAATGTGTCATGTTGCACGAGTCCCGACGAGTCTTGGCCCGAGCCGAAGGCGAGGGTCAAGAGTCGGGACGAGTGAAAATGACACTTCCGCACGTGTGCCAAACAACGTTTTTCAATACAGTTGTGAAAGATAGTAAAAACCAAATCAAAGAATTAAAATCAATTTAAAACACACAACAAAATAACAAATTAAAAATTTTCAGATAATGGCGCGTTTTTGCAATTTTTTTACGACGATTCTTAGCAACAGACTCGTACGCGTATACAGCCAAATAGTATTCGATTTTTGACAAATGTTTATGTGAAAATAATTAAATTAAAACTAAATAGTAAATGAAACTAAATGTTTGTATAAAATATTTGATACTAAACAACTATTTAAAATAATCATTCGTATAAATTGTATCCAATTTATTATTTTATGTACGAAAACTCCTTGCTTTTAAATTGATTTAAAACTAAACTGCAAAAGTAATGATCGAGCTCGGAAAAGTAAGTCACGACCGCGGAAAAGTAAGATGAAGATGCCTGTGCAAAATATTCAAATTTCGAATCATAGATATAGGCTCAGAAAGTAGGTACGCCATGTTATACAACTGTATTGAAAAATAATATTTTAAATTAAGTTTCATTCTACTCCGCGGTAAATTTGACATTGACACTTATTTTATTTGCACCACATGTTTTTTTAATATCCGGAATTTAAGAGGACCTAGCAGACCACTTATAACTAGGTAGATACCTGTATCCTAACTAATATTATAAATGCGAAAGTGAGTTTGTTTGTTTATTTATTTATTTGATTGTTTGTTACTTTGAACCAATCTTCCTGAAATTTTGCATGCACATAGTTAGAAGTACCGAGAAGGACATAGGGTACCTTTCATCCAGGGAAAAAGCACTGTTACCGTGGGACGAGAAAGCCGCGGGCAAAAGCTAGTTTTTTATCAATTGAATTGAAATACATATGTCAATACGCCTTTGAAATGGTAGATACGATATGTAGCAAGTACTTATCTTTAATAACTTACTTATTTGATTTAATTTGATTGTGTGAATTTATGTGTGTGTGTATAAACAAAAGTGTCACATCACACGTTGGCAGGTAAACGTCTGCATGTGTATTTGTTATCTCACACCTCCGTAACCATGCGGTCGCCGCCGTCTTTTGTGGTTTACCGACTTCATAATTACGAGTGTAATGTTGGAAAACTGGTGTTGATGTGTTTGTGGTAAATACAAGGAGAACACAGAAATAATTCTTTTTAAGGCTGTGAACGAGAATAATAACTAGCACAATTAGACGGGACAGTGAATTTTCAGTTGTATGGAGGTGATCACATTAAATCCTACGTTGGTGATTTTTATAAACTACATAAATTGTGATATTACAACTGCAAATTTAAGTGTTAAAAAAAATCACCTCCGCCGTTTCTTTTTAAACGCTATTATAAGACTCATATTGCTATAACTCTCAAACAAAAATTCCCACCAGGTTCATTTTTTGTTACATGTTTCCTTACGAATAATAAAAGCTTGATTTAAAAAATCACCAATAAATAACAATCCGAAATGTATTTTTTTAATGATTATACTTTAAACAAAACCTGTACAAAAACAAAAAATCCAGCAATGGTGATTTTTATATATTATTGTAATGAACCACATCCTCAAATTTCATAAGGGTGACTTCAGCAGTTTGTTTTATTAACATTTAACGATTTTTCCTGTAATTAAATAAAAACCATATTAAAATCAGTGACGCAAAGTGGGAAGCAGAATGCAATGACGACACGACTGCACAGTGGGCTGAAAGTCGACTTCCAAAGACATAGGAATGTCCATTTTTAGTGTCATTATTTTTGTTGGGTATTGCTTTTGTTTACAATAACTATGCCTATATATGTAAAAAAAACGTGATCCAGAAAATACAAAAGGGTAATACAAATTTTATGACATGACTGTTAGGCACAATAACTGCAAAGTTGAGTTTGTTTTTGAAACTAGTTGGTCTTTTAGTTAGAGCTATAATGTGAGCTTTGCGGGTACGAAACCCTTGGTGAGCGAGCTTGACTCGCACTTGGCCGGTTTTTCAATATGAAGTCGGGGGTTTTTACAAAATTGTAATTTATATTATTAATCTAAAATTATTGCTATTAAGTATTTAATATCTGACACATGACATAATGATACAAAACTTTCTATACTTTTTATTTTGAATTAATAAATGCATGCATTTATTAGCAAAGTGAATGCATTCACAGGACGTTATGTATTTCGGATATTGTCGCTGATGTAATCTGTTATTTCCGAAATAGATGTAGGTATTTATAAATATATAAACGTGAAACATGCAGCGTTTCATGTTTAAAACATCTAGCTTGTGCCTGCGACTTCGTCCGCATCAAGAATTCAAGATGTTGTTGATTCTTGACTTCTTTGATATAGGTTCGGTTAGTAAGTGATATTTCGATTCTGCAATGTAAATTATAAAGGTAGGTAACTTAATTGTTTATATTGCAGTAAATAAAACATTTTTTTTTTCAAGACGAAACTATCGAAACGATTTTAAGTTAGTCCTTTATCAATACAACTGTGAAAAATGCATTAAATTTCGTCCGGTAATTTTTGTTTGATAAGTGTAAAAGTAACCGACATAGCCCGCAGAATCGCCAAACTTAAGTGGCAGTGGGCGCGGGGCACATAGCTCGTAGAACAGATAGCCGTTGGGTTGGGGTAGTAAAGTTCTCGAGTGGCGACCACGAACCGGAAAACGTAGTGTTGGCAGGCCTCCCACTCGGTGAACCTGGTGAAGGACGCGGGTTGCGCATGGATGCGGGCAGCGCAGGACCGGTCGTTGTGGAAATCCTTGGGGGAGGCCTTTGTCCAGCAGTGGACGTCTCTTGGCTGAGAGAGAGAGAGAGAGAGTGTGTAAAAAATATACACACAGACGGAAAGACGAAAATTCAAAAAAAGCGAAAAAGCCTTATACAGACGCATTATATATTTTTTTATTAATACACACCAGTTACAGATTATAATCCAAATAGGTAATCGAATTAAATCAGGGTAGGATTATTTCTCTCCAATTTTAACTTATTACGGAAAAACTTGTTATATTATTAAATCAAGTTTTACACATATAGGCTAAATAATCTAAAAGTACATAATGTATATATTCTTTTTAATTCAAGATCAATATTTAAAGCGAGATATGCAGATTTGGTGAGAAACAAGACACAGTACAACAATAGGAGCGACGTGTACACTCGTACAGACAGACAGACGTCTAGGAGAACACGGACATCGATAAAACAGATCTAGGTTTGGGAAATGTCACAAAAAAGATTGATAAAAAAATCGATATCGATGGCAGGCTCGTGTTTAAAATTGGTTGAAAATTTAGTTAGTATTAGCACAATCAGTAGTAGCGCAAGTATATAATAATATGCTTAGGTAGTTTACCTTGCCAAACATTACGGCCAATTGTCGTTCATTGATTGTTATGTCTATGCAAAAGTTTGACAATAAAGTGCATCATTTACTACTCGTATTAATTTGCATTTTGGAACAGTTTATATAAATATTATTTAAAGTATGGACACGTTATGATTGATTTCGGGGCTCCGCTCCTGTAGGAATTTCGCGATAAAAGTATATACCATATGTGCTGCTGCCGGTATTTTACTAACCGTGTACCAAATTTCATTCGATCTGACCAGTAGATTTTGCGTGATTGACTAACAAACATCCTCACAAACTCACAAATTCACATTTAAACTTTCGCATTTATAATATTAGTAGGATTAGTAGGATAGTAGTTACTAAAATAGTTACTAAAATCTTCTAGACGCAATAGTCAAGTAATCGTACAATTTGCCAAACCCATCATTTAAAAATATGATATATCACTAGATGCCAATTATACAAGCTCAATGACAGAATAATAAAACGATGATCGATAAATGTAGGATTACAGATATAATCGACAGTCGATTAGTCACGTGTTACATCACTAGAGCTAGAACAATAGAGCTTCCAGTGTGAATGTTGTGTAACTATGTTTTGTATGACAATAGCTAGCGATACAGTTTAACAGAAGGTAATCTTTAGCAATTTATTTAGCTGGGACTTCGTACACGTGATATTTTTTCCTAAAAACTACTACAAAAAATCTAAACTAGTTATTCAGTATAGGTACCTACAATTATTTTACAATTACTTTTAAGCATAGGAATGCTTGTGCTTGTAGACCCTATGTAACAATCAGTGTATTAGAAAAAGGTGCAAAAACATCTGAGCATTGATGGCACGATGACCTCACCATTTTCCGTCACGGAATCAGAGTCAATTTCACTACCAAGCCGAGCCTATAGATGTATTTCAAACATTAAAAAACCAAACAAAAAATGTTGGGTCTATTTGTTCAAGCAGTATTTAGTTGCAGCAAGACTCCAACAGCATTTGATTTTTAAAATATGGGTAGATAACACGCTTCATCATAATATGCAATGGGTGAAGTCGAAATGATTTTGGGAATACAATTTTGTAAATAAAAGGGTACTTTTATAAATGAAATAAACAAATATTATGATTGGCGCAGATCCACTTATCCATAATTGCTCTAGATAGATCTCAGTAGATAGATAACGTACTGATTGTCATGTACTGTGGCATATTCTTGGTCAGTGGTTTGAATGCGCGGAATTGAAGCATGGCTGCAGTCACACCACATCCGACCGACAACAATGCACTTGGTGCTAACGAGGTGCCTAGTCCTGTCTTATTTACAGACTTGCCCTAGGATTCGCCCGCGTGAATTTCGTGTTCAACATATTCCATGTTTCACCTTAGGGGTGGAATTTCGAAAATTACTTTTTTAGCTCTCACAGCTATATGTAGATTTTCTCTGCATTTAAAAATTCTACATTCAGCGGTTCTGTATTTCGCTTCATTATACCTATCAGTCAGCGACCAATTTTATTAAACAGATTTTAAGTATAGGATTTTAACTCAATATCACTATGACCTCATTGATCATTTCAAATAGCGCATTGGTTTCCTGTTACTCATCATCACCATGATCAGCCATTTTAATGGTTCCACTCCTTCAAAATTAAAAATGATTTATTGGAACTTGGCCATCAAAGAAGGCATTTTCATGTCGATAACTAATTATACAAACATGGTGTAAGTCTCAAAGCTACAAACTACTAGCATTTCTGCATGACCACTGCTGAGAAGAAATGCCGAAAGAAACCCATGAAACAGTCTTCCTCATGGATGGAATTGTGTGTCACAAAACAGTCTTAACAGTATAAAAATATCCTCATAAACATAATAAAACAAATAATCAACGTACTATCATATCATCATCATTATTTCAGCCGCAGAAAGGCCACTGCTGGACTTAGGTTTCTTCCATGGATTTCCGGTTGATACAATCCTAACTAATATTATACCGTATTATATAATAGTTATCGTTTCACGCTTTATCTACTGAACTGAAATTTCTGAACTGAACCTGATATTTCGCATACACATAGTTAGAAGTACTGAGAAGGACATAGTGTTGCGGACAGCGCGCAACAAATCCAAACCATTCAGCGCGTCCCTATATTCCCGACGCGCCCTTGCTGAGTTGTGTGGCTCCCCTGCTGCCGAGCCACTGCTTTCACGACGACACGGACTGTAATCTTAGGTGGTGCGCCTCACTGACAGGACCACAGAACCAGGAAACTTTACCACGGCACTCAAATAAGAACACTTTTTTCCTTTTCTTCCTTTTATTGCACTTCACAACTCACGAACGACGAAGCCATACCAACGTGTCCTGTTTATATAGCCTCGTCGGCCGGCTAATGGTGGGAGACATCAAAACCCCTCCCCCGACTATTCGGCTTACATTTTCACAACTACCCTCTATATACAATATTTGGCCACGACCCCGTTCTTTGTTTACATACATTAATTTCTTCCTGTTTCAGACCTGGATACTTAATTATCCCAGTCCCAAACCGGGATAGCACATACTCTTAACCGGCTGGGGAATAAAAGTCACCAAAATCCAAACTTTTATTTGTAAACATTACATATTATATACATTTCATAGGGGCGGGCCATTCTATATCCAGTTATATCTATTTTATATATGTGCTTAACTAGCCTAGTAACATGATCTAGCTAACCTAATTTGGGCAAAGCCTTTATTTACATTAAAAAACATAAGAAAAACTCTAAGTTTAAAGGCACCCTATTGGAAGTTTACCGTAACGTGACCGCGGGTAGTTAAACATTAGCTACATTAAATTTATTAATTCGGCTGTCCGTAACAGTCTCTCCCCGTCGAAGGCTCCCTGCCGCAGACCTCATCAGCAATCGGCAGGACAGCCAAGTTTCCCGCAGGACGCCGGAACACGCCGCTTGCCGTCCTCACTGTGCAATTGCGAACCTCACCATCGGGGCCGGGATGAACTGCTATGACAATCCCTCTTGGCCAAAGATTCCGGGGTAGACTCTTGTCTACCACCACCACCAAAATCGTCCACCGCTATTTTCCTCTGTTGTCTGTTGGGTGCATCATTGCGGGGTACTAGTAGGGGTAAGTACTCGCGCACCCATCGCCGCCAAAACTCATCCGCCAGGCCTTGGGCAGCCCGCCATGTCTTGCGGTCCGCCGGCTCACACGGGCCTAGTGTAGGCAGACCCATGGAGCTTCCCAGTAGAAAATGATTAGGTGTTAGCGCTTCGGGGTCGTCTCTCGTTACAGGCACGTGGGTCAGGGGACGTGCGTTCACCGTGAACTCTACCTCGGCAAGCAAAGTTTGTAGAACTTCTTCTTTAGGATGTTTCTCCGTTAATACTATCTTCAGAGCTCGCTTTACTGTCTGAATCATCCTTTCCCATGCTCCCCCTTGCCAAGCTGCTCCCGGACTTATCGTTCGCCAAATTAGCTGGTGTATCGCCGTGTAATCTCTTAGCGCGGGTTCCCACTCCTTCATGGCAGACCTCAGTTCTTGATCCGCTCCCTTAAAATTAGTTCCATTATCTGAGTACATGACGCGCGGCCATCCGCGTCGCGACGCCATCCTTCTCATAGCCATTATAGCTGAGTCCGTACTGAGTGAAGCGACTAATTCCATATGTATCGCTCTCGTCGTCAAACAAGTAAATAGCGCGCCCCATCGTTTTTCATGACGTCGTCCTATTGTCACCGTCATAGGGCCAAAATAATCTATATCAATTATATGGATTTAAGACAAGTTGTAAGCGAACCCACCCACCTATACACGAAAAATCAGATTTTGAAAGAATCCACTTATAGATGTTGTCTGTACGAATGCACCAGTCCGCGAAGTATCCGTGACGAACATAACTGGGTCTTTGGGACATTACATGATTAATGTGACACTCGCTATCAAAAAAATTAAAATCCCACCTACAAAAAATCACTTTTCGTCCTATAAAGGATATAGATCTTGACAATTTTAATAGGGATTTGGCTTCAATTGATTGGGAATCTATTTTGCATTTAAATTCGGTAGATGATATGACAAATACTTTTAATAATTTTGTAATTTCATTATTTGATAGACATGCACCCTTAAAAACGATAACACTTAAATCTAAAAATTCCTATCCTTGGATAACAGACACTATCAAATTAATGATGGGTAAAAGAGATGATGCCCTTAAAACTTATCGCGAACTCAAATCAGATAGCTCTAAAAAATATTACATTGAATTAAAAAACCTTGTGAAAACAAGCATTCTGAGCGAACAACAGGCGTATTACAACCACCATATTAACTCTATATCAAAAGATTCGAAAACCCTTTGGAATAATATTAAAAAAACCATACAGATGAAGGATTCTACAACTGTTGATTGTCTTCCGGAAAATTTACATGATCCAAACGCAATCAATGACTTCTTTCTTGATGTTCAGGTTGTAATGCAACTTCTCACTCACGAATGGCTCTTTTCAATTCTACTAAGTTTAATGAGTCTTCGTTCTCTTTGAAACCCATAACAGAAGAAGACATTGCCAAAATAATTCTATCCGTCACTACCAACGCTGTTGGTGGGGATGGTATCAGCAGGGATATGATTCTTCTAACGTTACCGCGAACACTACCTATTATCACTCATATTATTAATACATCAATCCAGACAGGGATTGTACCTAATGCATGGAAATCAGCTGTTGTAACACCATTACCCAAAATAGATAATCCAAATGAACCCTAAAGACCTACGGCCTATTAGTATCCTGCCTTACCTCTCTAAGATACTGGAAAAGGCAGTTTACTTGCAGTTTTGCGAATATGTTGAAGCGAACAATATATTACCATCCCATCAGTCAGGATTTCGGAAGGGTATGGGTACGGTCACTGCATTGCTAGACGTCGTCGATAATATACTGGCGGAACAAGACTTCGGTAATGGTACCTGCCTAGTACTATTAGATTTTTCTCGCGCTTTTGACAGCATACTTATTCCATTATTACTTTCTAAATTGTCATACTATGGTGCGGATCACAACTCATTGGCTTGGTTTAGAAGTTATCTTACGGGCCGCACTCAGTGTGTAAAAATAAAAAAAGATGATGGCAGTGTTGTATTTTCTGATGTTAAACCAATTGACCGTGGCGTTCCCCAAGGATCCATACTTGGCCCCCTATTGTTTATAATATATGGAGCAGATCTTGTACATTCAATCAAAAACTGCAAATACCATCTGTATGCAGATGACGTTCAACTTTACGTTTCTGATAAGCCTGAAAACTTTGATACTGCTATTTCAAACATTAATAATGATTTAGATTGTGTCGCAAAATGGGCTGAAACAAATGGACTCGTGCTAAATCCTAGCAAATCGAAATATGTCATTCTTGGCTCAAGGCAACAGATTTCAAAAATTGTGAGCACAAATCCATCTGTTGAAGTTCTTAATGAACGTATTAAGAGAGTTGAGGAGGTGAAGAATCTGGGTGTGCTGATGGACAGCCAGCTGCGGTTTGAAAGAGCATATTCAAAATCTCGTGAGGTCATGTTTCTATAGGCTTAAGATGTTATATCGTGTCCGGCATCTTTTGAGTGAAAGTTCGACTCATGCTTTGTGAGTCCTTGGTTCTTTCACGTCTTAACTACGGAGATTTAATCTACGGACCTCGTTTGTTAGCTAAAACACGTCGCCTTGTTCAAAGGATTCAGAATGCATGTTGCCGATTCTGTTACACCATACCTCCAAGGAGCCGGATTACTCCTTATCTAAATTCAGCTGCTAACCTAAACATGGCCTCACGCAGACATTTTGCACCTCGCCACCCTCTTGTTTGATGTCATCAACTTTAAGAAACCTGCGTATCTTTACTCGAAGTTGAGGAAATCTACCTTTCATAGTCGGTACGGCACCAGAAGTAGGCGCAACACATTGGTGAATTATTGTCATAAGACAGCGGCTTTTGCTGGCAGTTTCCGCTACTTATCAACCAAATGTTGGAACAATATCCCTCCTCCCATAAGGCACCTATCATCTAAATTTTCTTTTAAAAAAAAGTTTAAAGAATTTCTTTTAAACAAACAGAAAATAGGATTACCACATGGTTGGTCGGTGGCGGATTTTGCTATCTAATGTCTAATCATATTTTACAGTTTAGTATGGCGCTGATGCATTTATTTTATTATTGCTTCCCCTTAGATGTACTATTTATTAATCTGTTTTCTACACTGTGCTGTATCTACTTGTGTGTCCAGTTCTATTGTTTTTTTAAGTTCATTCGTCAGATAGGTTATGACAGAATACCAGTGCTTTGCTGACAGTATTTATGCTGTGAGTAAGGTTATTAGCTGAGTCATGACCTTTTTGAACTGCTGCAACGCACACATGATGTTTATATAGTATTAAATTATTTTTATCTTTTATATACCAATGCTGAATGTATTGTAAATAACCTGTGTGTGTTTTAGTTTGTGTCAAATAAATTTTTATTTTATTCTATTCTATTCTATTCTATACCACAGTATGAAAAAGGTCGAGCGTAGGGTTCCATTCTGGCCTTAGGTAAGTCTCCTTTTACTGATCGCACGGCGGCTGCCTTTCTTATGCGACACAGCGCGCAACTTTTTGCCACTGCCCGTACAGTCGGTCTTATTCTGTATATGAAGTACTGCTGTCTCAAATCGTTCACTACTCTTTCGTTGTGGCCGTGGTGTGATAACCGGTGTGCGCGAGCCACCAGCAACCGCGTATATGGATGCCTTCCGCTTAAGATGATGGGATAATTCGTTGATAGTTTTATGGCATCCGCGGCACTGGCGCGGCCGGAGGCTCGAAGCAAGCCCTTTGCGTCGAGAAAGGGTGTGAGCCTCCGCGCCGGGCATCGCGCGGGAATCGGGCTTCCCTTTTCTAACGCTTCTATCTCTTCCCTGAAGTCTTCCTGCTGGGCTTGTTGTATCAACCACGTCTCTGCTTGTGCAATATGTTCCGACGACAACGGCCTGCGAGTTTTTTGTCTGCAATTACTTATAAACAGAAATACGCGTCCCATAGTTCTCAGTAGGCGTTCATACTTTGAAAATCGGTTCATATCTATGATGCACAATGCAACCTTCTTGGCATGTAGCACGTACTCATCTGTGATATTCATTACTTGTTCATCTTCTTGCGGCCACTCAGACTCTGGCTTGTATAAAAGTGCGGACAAATAAACCATCTATCATCTGAGGTCTTCATATCAAAATTCAATCTTGTGGCGTCATCAGCCACATTATCTTCCTTAGACACCCATCTCCATTGTGACACTTCCGTACTCTCGTTAATTTCTGTCACTCTATTTGCCACAAAAGGTGTATACTTAATCTCTGGATTTCTTATCCATTGTAAAACTGTCCTAGAGTCGGACCAGTACGTTATGTTTTCCGGCTTCCATCTATGTTCTTCTAACACGGACTTTGTGAGGCGCCGTACCTATTAGCGCCCCTGCAACTCTAATTTCGGGATAGTTTGTGACATCATAGGGCTCACTTTAGCTTTTGCGGCGGCCAGAGATACATGAATTCTCCCAGCGTCGTCTTCAATTCGCCAAAATACGATCGCGGCGACCGCCGATTTCACTCGCATCTACAAAGGTGTGCAACTGTCTGTTCCTCACTCTCCCCGTAAAATAACTTCGGGGCAGACGCAATTCGCTTATCTCTCTCATTCCCTGCAGCCATCTCTGAAATAATTCAGCTTCTTCATGCGGTAGAGGGTCATCCCAATCCAACTTCATACGCCATAGACTCTGTAGTATGATTTTCGCGGTGATGACGTAATAACTTAAAAGGCCCAACGGGTCGAACGTCGACATTACTGCGCTCAACGCTTCTCTCTTAGTAGGTGGGCGCAAACATCTCTTGACGTCCTCTGGGACTCGGTTCATGGTAGTATTGAATCCCATTAAGTCGCTGCTCGATTCATAGCATAAGCCCAAGCGTGCGCTCTTGCTCAGCGGACTCCGTCAGGGGTTTCATAGTAGTCGCATCACAGCTATCCTGTCGCATTCTGTCTCGAATCTTCAGGCTATTTGTAGCGCAGCCTGTCAACTCGAAACCTGCTAAGCTGTGTATTCGTACCACATCTGTCACGACTCTCATAGCCTCATCCTCGTCATCGAAGCTCTCTACGTAATCGTCCATGAAAAATGACTGCGTTATGCTCTGTGCTGCGCGTGGGCATTCTTCTCTGTGTTGTAAGGCGTTGTAATCCCTCACGCTATGCGCTAGGAACGGCGAGCTTTTCGCACCAAATATCATTGAAATCATCTTATACTTTGTGGGCGGTCCCTCTCTATCCTGTCCACGCCATAAGAACATTTGAGCCGCCCTGTCGTCGGGCTCAATCTTTATCCGTAAAAACATCTCTTTTATATCGAAGTGTACGGCGATTCTTCCTTCTCGAAACCGCCATAGGAATTCCTGCCAAATTCCTTAGTAAGTCGGGGCCTTCCAATAATTCCGAATTCAAGCTTGTCTCGCCTGACAGTTTCGCTCGCGCGTCAAATACGAGGCGAATTTTCCTGGCTTATTTGGGTTGATTACAGCGAAGTGTGGCAGGAACCACTGCTTAGGGTTTCCTTCTTCTGACCCATCTGCAGGTACAGCGTAACCTTTCTCCAGTAGGTTTTCGATCTGCGCTGTATACTTGTCTCGAAAATCGCTAGATTTATCCATCTTTCTTTCTATCGTCTGCAGTCTCTTGAACGCCTGCGCGAAACTAGGCGGCATCTTAACATCGTCTCGTCGCCATGGCAATGCGACTTGGTATCGCCCATCTGTCAATTTCACACTCCTCTGGAAGCATTCAACTGCTCTCTGCTCTGATTGCGTCATAGGTTTTCTCACATTTCCTAATACCTATCGCATCAATCGCGAAATGTTCGCGCACTAAATCATGTAGCGTGTCATCTATCTTTCTCACGCTCTGTATATGGCATACAATCTCGCCATCTCGCTCCCTGTTTCGCGGAGCCGAGCCATGGATTATCCATCCCAGTTTAGTCAGGGACACAACCGGTTGTCCCCGACTTCCTTCGCGTAACCTCCTGGTCACGATCAATTCCCAAAAATCTGATCCTATTAAGATTTTTGGCTTCATTTTGCCTGTACATATTTCCTTAGCAATGTCCTGTAGGTGCGGACATTGCAAATGTCTCATCTCAATCTTTTGAGTATTCAACGATAAATCTTTCATCGTTCTTGCTCGTATATTGTTTGCGCCCTCCGTGGTGAGTATCTGTAGACTTACATATCGGCTGCCTGTTATCTCTGAGTGCGCATTTATGCTTCGCACCGCGAACGGGGCCGGCGGGCCCTCCGCTCCCAAATTATCAGCCAAATCCTCATCTATTATTGTAGTTGAGCTTCCTTCGTCGCACAGGGCGTACGTCTGAATAACTCCCTTGGGACCCTTTAGTTGCACGGGACATATCTTCAATAATATTTGCTTATCTTCCGTGTTGAGCGATGCGACTGTCTCGGTATTGTCTGTATTTGCCGTCTCGCGCTCACTGGGCAATCTGTGCAATAACTGGTGGTGGGGATATCTACACCCATTCATTCCGCATGCCTTTCGAACGCACTTGAAGCGCCTGTGTTTACTGTTGAAACACCTAAAACATATTCCTTCTTGTTTGGCCCACTTCCATCTTTCGTTTACATCCATAGCCTTTATTTTTGGACAGCTAGGCGTTGCATGTTTCTCATTGCAACTCAAACACTCGACGTCTGTGTTGTATACGGTGGCCTCTTTCTTAGGTCCTCTGTATGGTGGTTTGAATTTCTTTGTCTCTGTGTGGGACGTCGTTGTATTCGTCTTCGGCGCGTTGTAAGCATGTCGAAGTGCCCTGTCTGCCTCCTGCATTAAGAATCGAGCCAAAACTTCCATCTCGGAATCTGTAGTACTATTCGCTTCGGCATAGTCGCACCATCTCGCCTTTATGTGCGGGCTCAGTTTATCTACAATCTCTCGTGCCAACATCGGATTTTTTAAGTATCCCTTGTTGTCTATAGTACTCAATGTGCACACAATATTGTTTACTTTGATGGCGAAGCTGTTGAATTCGCTGGCCATCGCGCCTGGGTTGCGCAACTTCCTTTTCTCATCCAGCGTTCTGTCTATAATCACCTCTGGCCGCCCAAAACATTGCTCCAGCGTATTCATAATTACATCTGGATCCGTTGCGGTAAACAGCAGTGACAGAAACAGCTTCCTTTGCCTCTCCCCGCAAGCTAATCCGTAGCCTTGCGAGGTTCTCAGCTCTCGTGAACTTGAATAACTCTGTTGAGTCTCTCATAGCCGCCTTGTACGCCAACCAATCTAACGGCGCTCCGCTGAAGATCGGTAAGTCATGTGCCTGTCTGGGGACAGGCCGTTGTCGCGTCATCTTTTCCAAAACATCTGCCAATCGATCTATTCCCTTTTCACGGTGAGGCGTCGACCCTCTTTGTCTAACCTCTGTTTCATCCTTATCCCCCCTCCCTGGTGAGGGCGGGCATGGCTCCCGTCTTTGAGAATCTTCTCTCACAGCCCCTCGTTCCAGATCCTCCCGTCCCGTCTGACGGACGTCTGAAATGTACTGTGAAGTCGATGGCACGTCTGCATGGCCCTTTGGCTGCCCGATTATACTCCGATGCAGCCACTCATCGATGCGCGCTTGCACGTTGCCCGCAGGTTCCGCAGGTAACGCCTGTTCTTCCTCCTCTCTTATTGAGATTACTTCCACGGCTAATCTTTTCTTCACGAGCTCTGCTTCAATCTCTAATTCCTTTTTCTTTAGCATCGCTGAACGCTCTTGCGCCTGTAACTCTGCTTGCGCGATGCGAGACACGATGCTCGACGCCCCTGACCGAATTGATGGTGCCCGAAGTGTCGTCGTGCCTCCTTGCCTTGTATCTTCTTGTTGGGTTTGTTCTATCCCGCTTTCTGCGGGTAGCGGTAACTCTCTGGTGGTTAGGTGGATGTTAACATCCGTAACTGCCGATGGTGATGCTGGTGGTTCATCAAGGTTAACCTCCTGGTCACTTCACTGTAGCTCTCCCGGCTCCTCCCGGCTTGCTGCTTCCTGGTTGTTGGCATCTTCGCACTTGCAAGCCCTAACACTAACACGCAGCCCTAACACTAACAATCCCAGTCGGGTATACTACCGCGGTGAACCCAACCGAGGATGGATGGTCGTGCAGGAAAGGAAAGGGAGGGACTACCCAATAGAGGGAATCACGCCGCTTCGGGTGCTCGGGTTACTGGAGGAACGCCAGTAACCTTCCGCAGTGCCCACTATGAGGCCCCGTCACGAACGCAACTCCTTATTGGCGTAGCGGGCTATTTCAATTCACCCCCCTGGTGGGAGATGATTGGCAGTGTCGCCCGGTCCACTACACCACCGCCCGGTGTTAAGTCGAGAGGCCTTGGGTTTGACACCGTTAGGTCCAAGTCCCCCTCGAGCCCGCAGGATCTCGCAGTTAAAAGCCAAGTCCACGCTCCAAAAACCCCAACGAAAAAGAAACCCACCCGCACCGGTCAAAGAAACAGGATAGAATGTATCAAAGAAACAACATACACGGTTGGTGCGGGTTGGTCGTTCGTTTGTTGTGCCCCGGCCCTCTTCTTTGTCCAAACTGCTTAGCCGCGCCTCTTCTGTGACCTTGATCAGCAATGCGCCAGCTTCTTCACAGGATCCTAGCCAGAAAAATCCGGCTCCGAAGGAACAAGGGAAATGTTGCGGACAGCGCGCAACAAATCCAAACCATTCAGCGCGTCCCTATATTCCCGACGCGCCCTTGCTGAGTTGTGTGGCTCCCCTGCTGCCGAGCCACTGCTTTCACGACGACACGGACTGTAATCTTAGGTGGTGCGCCTCACTGACAGGACCACAGAACCAGGAAACTTTACCACGGCACTCAAATAAGAACACTTTTTCCTTTTCTTCCTTTTATTGCACTTCACAACTCACGAACGACGAAGCCATACCAACGTGTCCTGTTTATATAGCCTCGTCGGCCGGCTAATGGTGGGAGACATCAAAACCCCTCCCCCGACTATTCGGCTTACATTTTCACAACTACCCTCTATATACAATATTTGGCCACGACCCCGTTCTTTGTTTACATACATTAATTTCTTCCTGTTTCAGACCGGGATACTTAATTATCCCAGTCCCAAACCGGGATAGCACATACTCTTAACCGGCTGGGGAATAAAAGTCACCAAAATCCAAACTTTTATTTGTAAACATTACATATTATATACATTTCATAGGGGCGGGCCATTCTATATCCAGTTATATCTATTTTATATATGTGCTTAACTAGCCTAGTAACATGATCTAGCTAACCTAATTTGGGCAAAGCCTTTATTTACATTAAAAAACATAAGAAAAACTCTAAGTTTAAAGGCACCCTATTGGAAGTTTACCGTAACGTGACCGCGGGTAGTTAAACATTAGCTACATTAAATTTATTAATTCGGCTGTCCGTAACACATAGGGTACCTTTCATCCCGGAAAAAAGCACGGGTCCCGTGGGAAATTCACTCGGGCGAAGCCGCGGGCAAAAGCTAGTATGTATATTAAAATAATAATCAACTATCACAATAACTTTAAGATTACAGAATCAGTCTTCATATTTTTATATAAACACTTATGTTACTTGAAATAATAAATACCTATATGCATGGTACTTATAAGTAATATCCATCACAAAATTAACCTTTTAATAATATGAAAATATACTTAGTAAAAACAATCATGTAAATATAATTAAAAATCATCAACGTGCTATACAACGGTCACAATTAGATAAGAATATTATAGTTTTATTATACCTATATCATACTTAAAAATATATAGTTTTAAATAAGTTTCGTTTTTTAATTATTCCCTTAAACATTTTTTCTCCTGACCGTACTCTTTTTGGCGAGCGAATGAGCGAGCATCGGTCCGAGTCGCCGGGACCCTCGAAGACAGATGTTACACATCAAAATTGTGTTGCGAGAAAGAATGAGAAGAGTAATTATGGAATATTTTGGAACAGCGGGTCATCGGCCCCAAGTACTTGTTTACACGCAGTACAGCAAACAGCAATAGAGCACGTTACGTAAATGTTACTTAACAAATTATTTTTATACGCACTCTCGGACATGACCTGCGCTCGCGCATCTGTAATCATCTTCTCACGGGTCTGATTGCCAAAGATACTATTCTATGCAACCATTTCCTTTAAGATGCTACTGAAGGCGCAGTGGGAAAAAGCCTGCCATTGAAACAGAAGGTTCATAATTCGATCCCCGGATTGAATATGTCTTGGTTGTCTATGTGTCACTGTTATAAAATGCTAGTATCCCGTAGCATAAGGAAGCTTATTTTGGGGATGCTCTCAATATTGGTCCCTACATATTTATTTACAAGGCCATCAAATCCGCCTCAATTTGAGAAATTTCATTAATTTACAATGTCTTTGCTATGATAATAATGCTTTTGTGAATATTTAAATAACCAAACACCGGAGGATGGGCAGCAGCATCTTTCCGCGTACTATGCCATCACACTGCGATCGCCAACCCGCCTGCCAAGCGTGGCGTAAAGGCAAAACCCCCTATGGTTGATACACACACAACACTTTTTTTAAAAATGATGCGGCAGCGCAGGACCTGTCGTTGTGGAAATCCTTGGGGGAGGCCTTTGTCCAGCAGTGGACGTCTTTCGGCTGAGAGAGAGAGAGAGAGAAATAACCAAAAGTGTTGTTTAATTTATTAGTTAGTTTATTTTATCCTTTATGTTCATTTTAATTTCAGATGTAATTGTTAACTTTGGTTTCAATAAGCCCTTTAAAATACTCATTACACATATCTTCTTTATAATAAAAAAAACTCAAAGCACTTCTAAGAGTTTAATTAGGTTTTTCTAATACTAGGTACTTAAATGATTTTCGTGTAAAAAAATAAAGAGCATATGAATTGACGCTCAAAATCATCAAGATATTATATATATAGTCACGAGTTGTATTTCGTGATATATTGTCAGGAAATACAGAATAAATGCAACCATTGTATTGAAGTCATTTAGCTCCAAATGACCGCAATGTTGACAACGCTCTGAAATATCGTTATGACCAAATGTTACGGCGAAATTAGCGCAGAAACACTCATAATAACAGCATTAGTAACAAAGTATGTCGTATTTTTTATTCTAACGACGAAGGCTTTCGATTTCATCGGACAAAGACCTTTAGCCACAGTATAAATTAGTGCAGAAATGCAACTTAAAAAAATTTATAACACAAACTTATATGGAGTTATCTTTTTATTTACTGGTACGTATAAAAATTTAATTGCAATAATTCTTTCCTATTTTGTACCAGCTAAAAATTATCATTTCCAATAAATTTAGTGCCAAGAAAATGTAAATTTTTATTTTAGGTTTTTATATTAATTATTATTTTTTGTCGAATAAAGATTTTTTCTTTCAAATTTTTCTGGATCTTTAAATATTGATGTATGCTTGGTATACATAATAATATTTAGGCTACCCAGACATATTAGACTAATTTGCTTTTACTGTAATGGATTTTGTTTATATAAATAAAAAAAAACAATTCTTGCATTGATAAAATATGGCCCTTATTAAGTTATCATAAGTGCATATTTAATGTATAAAACTCACCAAAACAATTAAATATTTTTAAAACATTTATTTTCATATACTTCGACAATGGATACTTTAGAACTAACGTACATCGGCATTTCATATTTCAACGTTCAGTAGGGGAGTCGAAGAAGAAATGTTGCAGCGGCGATTAAAGTTACGTTACTGGCACTAAGTTTTGTACTATGACCGTTTGTTTCTCTTCGCCGAGTCTATGTCGTGAACTCAGCACGACAGGACCGATGCACTGATATGACCGAATTATGCAACTTTAGAGATGCATGACGTCATAATGTAGGTAAGGATCGTTCCAAGTGAACATCTTCCCATGAATACCTATGTAATCTCTAATTATAGCTTCTAATAGTAATACTCTCTGAGCTAAGCTGCGGACAGATATGGCAAAAAGTTCCTCTGTTGAATACTTTCTAAAGAGAAGAAGAAGAATAAATAATTATCCTTACTGAAAAAAAGTGTGTAATAAAGCTGAAGAGTTTGTACATTTATTTGTTTGATCACATTTATTTATTTGTCTGATTCGAAAAATTCTGTGTATATGTATAGCCATATCATTCAGAAGGCTATCTGGAATCCTAAATTTACCTCGAAAACAAAGCCACGTGGCACAGCTAGGTAAAATATTTGTTTGATCTGTGGCCTGTCAACCATTGCAACGTGTGAATTGTTGGTCATTGGCACCTCCGAGTGCGAATGACGACCGCATCTACCTTCTCAAGGTTGAAGTACTAGCTGGTGTTAGGCAACTGCATTGATACGCATGTTTTATACACTGGGTGATAATGAAACTTCTAGTACTTCAAAGTCAAATATTTAATTATGTGGGTCTTCCTACTGGCGCTGGCGGGTTCAGCCAGCAATTATTGACCGGCTTCGAGCAACAAGGACTTCCGAGGAGTCCGTGTTGCTCTATGTTGACCAGGGAAATAATTTTCCGCATTTCCGGGCAAATTTGTTCATTCCAGTTTCGACCAGCAGTATCCTCTTTATTCAATTTCCTCACAATGATTTGATTCACCAGGACCAGGCAGCGTTGTACTTGAATCAGATCTACAGCCTATGGGCCTGAGAATCGAACCAGCGAGACTTCGTCCATTTTCACAAGTTTTAACAAAACATGTTTTCCTTCTTGCTCAATTATTGTTATACAAGAAATATGAATGTCACCTGATCATTATCAAGGTTTAGCTTTCTTATTTACTTCCCGTTTCTAATGAATGGCGTCTCATTAGATAGAGAGGGGTGATATTTGCTTAGCAGCTGAATGAGACAGAGAATAGGAAGCATCTCAGGTCGTGTGATCCTCATTTCCCGGAAAGTGTAATGACCTACAGCACGAAGTTGACACAAGGCCGATTCTCACGACGTATGGAATAGAATGGGCTGATGATTTCATTTTTGACGTAGGTAACACAACTAACGTTAGTAATAAAACACAGGAGCGAGAGTTGCATAAATGTTATCTCCTTCTTAGTCGCTACACTCTTGCCAGAGCGGTCGTGGTCATAATTGTGAATCACGATGAGTGATGATCTTGATAATACGTCGTGAATTGTAGCTTTCCGGGTATATTCGTAAACTGAGCAGTTACAGCACTACTAGCAGTTGCGGCCGCAACTATTTAGTCTGGTCTGTCCATCTCATTGGTGATCTACCACGTGACCAGTAGCGGCTTTAGGGGGGGGCGCGTTTGGGCGACGGCCCAGGGCGCCGGACGTCAAGGGGCGCCGCAGGCGCCCCTTGTTGTCCGGCGAGGGGCGCCATAGGCGCCCCGGCGCACAGGCGTCCAGTGAGGGGCGCCGCAGGCGCCCCCTTGTTGTCGGTGAGGGGCGAGAAGGAGAGGCGCCTCAAAGGGTCGTCCCAAAGAGGCGCCTCAAAGGGTCATCTTAAAGGGCCGCCGCAGGCGCCTCTTTATTTATTACATGCTAGCTTTTGCCCGCGGCTCGCTCGCGTGCTTTTTCCCGGGATGATAAGTACCCTATGGAAGTTCTCAGTACTTCCAACTATGTGTATGCGAAAGACGGATGATTGGTTCAGTAGATAAAGCGTGAAGAGGCAACAAACAAACCAACCAATTCACTTTTGCATTTATAATATCACTAGCTTTTGCCCGCGGCTTCGCCCGCGTGAATTTCTCACGGGAACAGTGCTTTTTCCCGGGATAAAAAGTAGCCTATGTGCTATTCCAGGTCATTATCTACCTCTGTACCAAGTTTCATCGAAATCCGTCCAGTAGATTTTGCGTGATTGAGTAACAAACATCCTCACAAACTCACAAATTCACAAACTCACAAACTCACATCCAAACATTCGCATTTATAATATTAGTATGGATTTTGAGTTGGCACAAATTGGTCGTAAGAGAAATCCAAAAGCGCTTACGCTTAGGCCATTTGTGCCAACTCCGCCATTTTCAAAAATAATTTAAAAAAATCCTCGACTATCGATTTTTATATGTTTATTGAACCTGCTTTCAAAATTTCACGGGAATCGGTTGTGAAATGCGACCTCTAGAGTAGAACACAAAATCAAAGCATATTCTAGGCAAAGCTCAATGACTTTATATCCTCTACATTACGCCTGTGAAATTTTCCATACGCGTATCGAGGTTCTGACACTTTGACTTTTTTCAAAAAGGTTAGGCTACAGGGAAAACACTTAAAAATATCGAACGCCAAAATCAAAAATTCGGAAAAATTGTTTTTTTTTTCACGATTTCGCACTTTTTTCGTTTTTGACTTTCTCGAATAATTCTCTTTGCACCTTATAGCTCTCGTTCGTTAGTCCAGTGCTAAGTAAAAAAAACTTGTGTTAAAGGTACTTCATTCTTATAAATCTTAAATACAATATATAAAAAAATAATTAAAACTCTCAATGTGCTCGCTAGTCGTCAGAGGCACGAAATTTTATAATATATTTTTACCCTTTGCCTTTTTTCGTATGGGTTTAAATAGTATTTGGGGGCGCCATAGAAATCTCGCCCAGGGCGCTGGTAGTGCTAAAGCCGGCTCTGCACGTGACCTGGTGCCTTCGACTTTTCCCTGCACTACAAGACGTTCAATGGAGTGATTACCCTGACGAGATATATGGACGAAAAAGGTTCATGCATGACTGCACGCACAGTGGTTGGATACTCCTTGACTGTGGTTGATAGGCGCTGTCTGTCTAATTCTGTCCACGATACTCCTATGTTATATTTATATTTTATTCTCAGCATATTTACATCCACTGCTGAACATATGAAAATGTTATCATATTTTGTTATCATTTAAGTTTGTGAGTTTGATTGTGGGGGGTAATCTTCAAAACTACTAAACTCTTTCTAAAACTCTTTCACCAATATACATACCCCAATCTGATCATTACAAATTTTGATTGTCGTCATCCAACAACTGACTGCAATGCAAGACAAAGTGGTGTAAATTAAAAGAACATTAAAAGATGGCAAAACTATACAAAATATACACAGTGGAGAACGATATCCCTCACATTATCCTTTACCTATTCGGTAACTTCGAAAAATAAGAGTGAATTCCTAACATTTTTGCCCGTACTAGGAAGAATCCGGACACAAGACAAAGCATATACTTACATGGGAAAATTTCATTCGGAAATCCTTCCCAGACCATATTACACCTAATGCCGTTGTGTGTCTGACCACCACCAGCAAAAAAGATGGAGTATTGTCTTTTTCAGGGGCATCATATTGTTCGTCACAAGAATGACCCGCCCGAATCAACACACTAATAGAAAGACTAGGGAGTAAAGAAATCAGAGTGGATAAAAACTGGCTAACCTCTTATATAGTGTGGTCCCGAATGCCTCTCAAACATCCATTGGCTTGTTATCTTTGACTTCAGAAAATTAGTTGTCTTTAATAGGCTGTGTGGATAGTTATTTATCTGTAAGCTTCTTCAGTTTGTGATCAGAATCATATAATTGAATGAGCAAACCCAACGCACCACCACGTGACAACCAGACTTTGTTTTGAGCCAACTCAGTAGCTTGTCCAAACACATTAATGCCTTGTATACACATGCGTGTTTGTCAAACAGTAAACTTATTCCTTCCACGTAAGGTTGACTTTCTAATTGACACAGACCTTGACCTGGTCCGTCAAGTTTTGAGTCCGTCTGAAGGGGCCTCATGTATTAATTGGTGAAAGGATATTTGGACTGTGTGTAAGGGACTTGAGGAGGTCGAACGTAATTCCCAATAATTTGATGACTCCAAGTTATAAGAGCTAATGCAATATTTTTTAATCTGACATCAACTGAATTGACTAATGTCGCAAATCCTATTCTTGATTTCGTTTGGTAATTCATCATCTTTTACATAAGTATTCTTTGAATTTAAATTTTGATAGTCCAATATAGTGAGCGCAGAATTGTTGAAAATTATAAAATAGGTATCATAACTTTCTTACATTTTTTTCACAATCGTAGTTGTACGACGAAGCTGTGGGTTGTTTTGCTTGCGAAATACCATTTTCTTGAAAGAAATGTGAAATAACTGTTTTCATCTCATGCCATTTTACAGCCGCCGCAGTGTCAAACAACGAAGTTTTAAAAAGTAAAATTATAAGAGAGAGAATACCAATCCTGAATATCAAGCGTTCAACGCTGATACGAGTACAGCCGCTATTAGCAAGGCTGCTACGATGGCTGCGCATACAGAATCGCACTGCAGATTTAGATTGCATTATCGTAACATAGTGATCATACCTAATCTGCCAGGATATATTGTCAGCTAATGTTTAAGAAAAATATTTACTGTGTATTGTGTGTGTGAATCTATAGGCCGTATATATAATAGCTTCTTGTGGTTGCCATTGACAAATACTTGTTGACACTTACGTGCTAATTGTTGGTCCAACACCTGATCACCTTTAGATGGTAAAGTACACAAGTTATACAGAAAAAGATGGCATTTGCTCATAGATTTTTGTAGTGGAGAGCGGTGGTGGTGAATGTGTGGTTGACATCTGCCCGAGGCAGCATCTGTCGTCGAAGGGTCCCAGTTTCTAATCCTACTCGTATCTGATTTTCTTCTCGTTTAATTGTTTTAATTAGTTTACCTAAGTAATTCTTAAATTATTGTAATGTTTTAGATTACGCATCCAGAAAGTAGAGCTCTGGAGAAATGTAATACTGTCCAGCCCTGCCTACTCGTATATCAGTCTCTAGTCTCCCCAATCTAACTGCTAGATAGCAATCTAAGATGAACAGCTACTTTATTATGAGATTGTTAAATGTTAGATTGTAAGGAGAGCAATATATAAATTTTTAACTTATCTTTCAATTTTTTTCAAATGATGAAAAAGTGTTGATATATCTATCTATCTATCATAGAGGGCAGGTTCTTATAGATCCCTACTTGCTTTTAGTGAAGGATTGGGTAAACCTACACTCAAGTTGGCATAACAGCTAGCGTGTGAAATGAAGAAGGCGAATGGCAAAACCTCTCCCTTGACATTACCAAGCAATTCGTTAGGTTATAAAAATAAAATAAAAATAAAATTTTACTTGTTTATTATTATTAGGTATACAAGAAAGTTGTACAATTGGGTTATTGGGTTGTTGGAACCTTCTTTAAAGCAAAGAATACGAGTATGCCAGTGCCAGGAGGCTCCGCTTTTACATGACAAGTTTTATTTTACCTATTTTAAAAGTATAAAAAGTTATACCAAGTTACAAAACTAATTTAAGTTTTATGTTAAAATTCTGATAAAGTTTCCAAGTTAGGTACCTACTAAAGAATTTAGACAACTATATGTATGTATTTAAGTAATTATAAAAAGTAAACAGGTTAGAATTTTCTTGTGGGACGAGTTCAATGGAGTGACCTGGAATAGCACATAGGCTACTTTTTATCCCGGGAAAAAGCACTGTTCCCGTGGGAAATTCACGCGGGCGAAGCCGCGGGCAAAAGCTAGTATAAAATAAAATAAAATTCCTAGTTTGATGATGCCAAATCCCTTTTGAATTTCTTAACAATAGGTGGCGTAAAAAACTAAGCATATAATTAAAAGAATAAATCATAAAACCACGTGTTATCTGATTATCTTTTAAAATTAGTATAATTTTACAGAAATAATAAGTTGTATTTTTAATTAATTCATAATTATGTAAAGTCAGTAGTATTGAGACTATAAAAGGTTGCATAGTGGTTGAATATTTTATGTTTTACCTATTTGCATTAGTACATACATAATGAAGTGGTTTTGTAATGAACATAAAAACAACAAAAAGTCCACAGCTGGACATAATACTCCCAATAGATTGCCACACCACATCATCCAAAATTCAAAATCGCATCGATTATTTTTTAATGTGCGTCTGAACAACAGGCATTTCTATTTTGAAAAGGCATTGTATGCCTTTTCTAAATTGAATGCCCAAATGAATAGTTGTATATAAATGTATGTGTGTATAATAAATGTAGTTGTGTGTCTACATATATTACTCCGTTTTCTGAAATTAAATCCTATAAGCAAGAGAAACTCATTATTTTTTTTTATAACCAGTAAGAAGTTTCTGAGAAAAATACAAACAGTGTCAGTCAATGTCCTGAAGAAATAAAGACAATAATGTATTGATTGACCATAAACCGAAGTAAATTGCTCAACATTCGACATATGTTTTCACTTTTTTGTCTTAATTTGCGAAAAATAAAACCATGCGAAAGTTACCTTTGTCATTTATAACATAAGGTTCATTACAGTTTGACTATTTTTGTCGGTAAATCCACTTCTAATTATAACTTCATATTTATACATTCTGTGTAAGTATTACATTTCATACGAATTGTTACTGGCCGAGTGTTGCATAAATAAATAAATAATTTCCTCGATCTCAAGAATAACACATTAATCGCATACTAGCTTTTGGCAGCGGCTTCGCCCGCGCCAATTTCCATTTCGCACCATAGAAGTGTAACTTCTAAATTTTCTTTCATAATAACCTAATTCTTCATTATTAGGACTTATTTTGCCAGTTATAAAAATACTAACAGGCAATAATCAAAGTAATGTTGGTTTGCTCTTGACCACAATCTTGCCCGAGGACAGAGATGAGGTCTACGATGTAGCGAGCTTACCCGGAAACAGTCTATTCATTCTGGTTTTAAGGATAGTCAGTGTGTATATGCTCGAGAATACAGACGATCATTCAGTATGCTAGTTGGATTTTGACTTACGTCTTGTATAGAAATGGTTGACACTATTGTTTAGCGATGCGACTCCTTAATTCATTTTTGTCCGTATTTTTCCCAAATACCATGCTTATTCTCAAATCACAGACTTTCGCAAGTGCCTCGAGCATGGTCATCACATAACAAGGAAATGCATTATCGCAATAACGCATCAGGCGTTGCAGGCCTCTCAGACGAGCGACACCGTTGCATTGCACAAGTGAGGAATGTTTGAACCAATTTGTCACATACAGCATTATAAAAAAATTGAAAAAATACTTATCTTAAGCTTATGTTATTTTTAGGGTTCCGTACCTCAAAAGGCAAAAACGGAACCCTTATAAGATCACTTTGTTGTCCGTCTGTCAAACATTTTTTTCGCAAGAACGCTTAAAGGTATCAAGTTGAAATTAATATCAAGAACTCGGAACCACTGTCTCTTTCAGAAAAAAAATAATCACAATTATACGTCAACGCGATCGGGAGATATTACCGTAAATGTTGCGAATTTTTGCATATTTTGCGATTTCAGTCAGCAATCAAAACCTATGGGGTACTTCCCGTTGACCTAAAATTAAGAAATTTGGCAAAAAATAAGATCTAACAGTGCTTGTACGGGAATAAATCTGGAAGTTGTAAATATGTTGTTGGAAGTCTAAAAAAAGTTTCACAAACTTATTTTTGCGCTCGATGCAGTATGAATCCTAGGGATCGAACTGCAAAGTTAAGTTTGTTTTCGAACTCTCGGTGCGCGAGCTTGACTCGCACTTGGCCGGTTTTTTTTGCTATGTGGCGAACATGCTTGAGGTACCTACTTGCTGAACTGTCGTACCTGAATCTATCCTGACCTATTTGGCTGTAATTTGGGAGGCCTGCCAACACTACGTTTTCCGGTTCGTGGTCGTCACTCGAGAACTTTTCTGCCTCAACGGCTATCTGTTCTACGAGCTATTAGCCCCGCCCACTGCCACTTAAGTTTCGCGATTCTGCGGGCTATGTCGGTTACTTTAGTTCTCCTACGGATCTCCTCATTTCTGATTCGATCACGCAGGGAAACTTCGAGCATAGTGCGCACCATTACCCTTTGGGTGACCTTGAGCCTTCTTATGAGGCCCATAGTAAGCGACCACGTCTCTGTTCCGTATGTCATTACTGGCAACACACACTGGTCAAAGACCTTTGTCTTGAGACACTGTGGTATTTTGGACGGACGGCATTGTAAACATAACATACATACAAACTGTCACTCCTTTTTCCCTTTTTGTAATTGTAAACATGTGCTGAAAAATAAATTAAAGATTTCTTAAGTAATTAGGCCTTTACATGAACGGCAAGACGTCGCTTTCTAGATTTCATAATTTAAATAGAAATTAGTAGGTACTTAGTTTTACTATATTCTTAAATTTCCTTTCCTTCCTTGAATAAATAATTCTCAAGCTACTACTAGCATTTAAGATCGACCTGATGTAAAGAATAGTTCCTTAAACAGTGCACACACGATGAACTAAAAATGTCAAAAAAAGAAACGCGCCCAGGGCTGAATTCTTTGGTTTTTCACCAACAGACCAGACCCCACGCCTGTGGTCAAATGGCGAAACTCATTAGAGATAACCATAAGCCCTACCTGTACAGTATCACATCTGGTTATTACAAAATGGCTTCAAGTGTCATCCAATGCTTGCGCAAGTGTGTGAGTGCTAGATAAACAGCACACTCGTTAGCGACTGCAAGACCTCAAGTGGTCACTGTGAGGACTTTAAATATAACCTCATAGGGTTATAATTGACAGCTGTTGAATTGAAGCAGTAGATCTTCAAGGAATTTAAGCACCCGCTGCACCTGAAATTAATTGGTTTGGGCCGTTATGGAGAAGATAAGACTATTATGAAGGTAGATGATTATAAAAAACCAAAAAGGAGTCATACTCGCACGTCGAAGGTAGCCTAGGTAGAAGAATAAATTAACCGGCCAAGTATGAGTTTTAATTTAGACTAGCCTGTGCACGCGACTTCATCCGCGCGTAATTTACTATTATTTATATCTCAGGTTCTAGGCGGCTTATCGAGATAAAACCTATGCTAGATTTTAAGTCGACCTTCAACAATATAACAGTGAAAACCGCATGAAATTTGGTCCAGTACTCGTTCAAATATACAGACAGAAAGACAGACAAAAACTCAAAAAAAAATGATTTTGGCTTCTATGGCCCTATGAAGACCCCATATAGTTTTTTTTTCTTAAATCAATATACATATAATAAAATCCTAAGTGGGTGATGTCTGTACCTACATGGAAGATAAATATGAAAAACTATTTTAAGGAGTATCTAATATCGTAACAGAACCCAAATCAACGATTTTTAGAATTTTTGTCTGTTTGTCTGTTTGTCGGTTTGTCTGTTTGTCTGTTTGTCGGTTTGTCTGTTTGTCTGTGAGTTTGTGCACGCTAATCTCAGAAACGGTTTGACCGATTAAGATGCGGTTTTCAGCAATATATTGTGCTAAGCTTCACTTAACATTTAGTCTTTGTTTTATTTAAATCGGTTCATAAATAAAAAAGTTACATTAATTTAAAGAAAAAGTAACGTAATTGCTTTAAGTTAATAACTAACAGGTTTCTAGATTTGCGTAAGTAAGTTTATAAATATATTTTTTTGTGTTCTTATTTATTATTTATTTATAATATAATATTTCTAAAAATTTCATAATTATTACATTTTAATGTTTTTATCACGGTTGATTCGGTGAACCATCACTAGATGGCGCTGTGCAAAAGTAAAACGCGCTATGGTTGGGTTTTCGGTAAGAACGAACCTGCATGCGTGGTCTGTTCTGTGCACTAGGTGTTTCCTGCGACTTCGGCTGCGATTATTGTTTGGAATGAAAATTGTGGTGTTTGTTTGATCGATAAGTAGGTTTGGTTTCCTGGGTTAACTAAATTGTGTTTAAAGAGTTCTAGATTGTGGCACTACATTATTTCAATGCATTTGACAGTAAATATGCGAGCGCAAATTGGAGGCAACGAAAACGCACAGGAGTTCTTTAATATGCTACTTAAGATTGGTAACGGTGTGTATCCAGAGGAACAAGGAAAAGTGGTTCTCCATGAAAACCTTTGTTGCACAGTCCCAACGATGCGAGAGCTCATAATTATCATCTGTATATGAAAATGCGACTGAGATAGCTTCTCAAGAAAATACGTGGCTTTGCGAGAGAGCGATTTTAACACCAAAAAATGAACAGGCAGCAGCTATAAATGTCGAAATTTTGAGCTTTGTTCCGGGTGATTGTGTAGAATATGTCTCTATTAATAGAGTTACGGAAGAAGAAGAATCCACAAACTACCCTATAGAATTTTTGGAATCCTTAAGTGCTCCTGGGTTGCCAGCTCACAAAATAATTTTAAAAGTTGGAGTACCTATAATGCTCCTTAGAAATTTAAGCCCTCCTAAACTTTGTAATGGCACCAGGTTAAAAATAACAAATTTACAACGAAACGTAATAGAAGCAGAGATTTTGACAGGATGCGGAGCAGGTGAGAGTGTTTTTGTACCCCGAATTCCACTAATACCAAACAATTTTCCTTTTAGTTTCAGACGAGTCCAATTCCCAGTAAGTTTATGTTTTGCTATGACAATTAATAAAGCCCAAGGTCAAACGCTAAAAGTTGCAGGTGTGGATCTAAGATATAGCTGCTTTTCACACAGTCAGCTTTACGTGGCTCTCTCACGCGTGAGCGATCCTAGAAAACTTTTTGTTTTGATCCCCGACGGCTATACTTCTAATATTGTATATAGAGAAGCATTGCTGTAATTTTTTTAAATATAAATAAATAAAATGTGTCTGTAAGTAATAGCAATCCGCCCGAGCTTCGCCCGTGTTACATACGTAGCCTATATATTACTCAGGAATAACTCACCTATTCAACGCTGAAAGAATTTTTCAAATCGGTCTATGCGTTTCTGTGATTAGCGCGTTCAAACAAACAAACAAACAAACTCTTCAGCTTTAATATCATAATCTTCTTCTTCTTAGCGTGTCGACTCGGCGGGTCAAATTTGTGATGACCAATATGACGCCACAGATACAGCATTATCTGTTGCGTCATACAGGTCTTTTAGCGTACAGGTAGTAGGACACGCTGGGCAAGATAGTAAGTGTGCCATAGTTTGGGGAGAGGCACCACACAAACAGGCTGTTTCCGAGCTATATCCCCACCTGGATATATTTTCTTTGCTTCGGCCGACTTGTGTCCGGAGTCTGTTTATGTTTATATCATAATGATATCTAATCTATGTTTTTTTATATTAACATCAGAGCTTTTAAATGCATATTAGAGACATCATTTTTCAAATCACAATGGTTCCAAATGTCCACGCGGACGAAGTCGCGGGCACAGCTAGTATCTCCTATGTATAGACACAGACCAGTTACAGTTTTATTATATGTATTGATTGATATTGATGATTATCGATGACAAAGAACTGGATTTCTTTAAAAACGTGACTTTAAAATAATTTTTATTTTTTTCATAATAAGAACGTAAAACCTCCGCAATAATAATAATAATTTATTTTCTGGCAACAAGGCCCATAATAAAGAAGTTGGAAACTTTCTGTACTTTAGTCATTTTATGGAAAAGAGCTTACGGTCATAGCTGTTCAGACAATAGCAATTTTCCATAATATATGCCGACCTTCGTCAAAGGAGTATGGTATATATTCAGTCTCAAATGATAAAATATATGGTTTCGAGATTACATAAGTATTTTAACGTATTATTTATAGGTTTCAGGTTATATAAGTATATACTTATTATACTTAGTTGTGTAAATTTATAGTGCTATAAAGTTACTGACTGTAAATTACAAAACGGTTACATACAAGAGATGCCATTCGACAGAATTTGAATTTGCAAAACATGTGATGTTTATTGGGACTTCGAATAATTTCATAATTTTAATCTGTAATTTGGTTAGAAGTAACAGACTCACTTGGTTTGGACACGTGAAGAGGAGAGAAGAGGAACATTTGCTAAGAAGAGCTGTGTCAATGAAAGTAGGTGGATATAGGGGAGAGGAAGGCCTAAAAAGAGATGGATGGATTGTGTTGGGGAGGATATGAGGGTATTGGGAATGGATATAACTATGGCTCTCTCTCTCAGCCGAAAGACGATTTCCATAACGACCGGCCAAGGATAGAAAATTGTGGAGAGAAAAGACATTTTGCGCCGACGATTTTTGCTTCAGGCAGATTTAAGGCAGATTTTTGCCCAGATGATGGGAATAGGTAAAGATGATGATGATGAAATTTAAATTCTCTTGGTTTCGAAATTGAATCTATCCATTTGAATGTAATTGAATATACAGAAAACTGCAGTCGACAATGTTGCGATCCCGCCAAAAACATTTTCACGTAAAGGGCGTTGCTGAGATGTTGCCATATGGCTGGCACTGTCAAAATTTTTCAGATCTCATGTAGAGCCAAGCTTCTACATTTTACACCCTAACATTATGAGCCCTAACTTCACAAACTTTACACCAAAATATGTGGCTTGCTTGGCGGTTTCGCTACCGTCACATGGGATTTTTTCTTTGACATGGACTTAAGGTGAAACATCTATTTACTGTTCAATACTTTTCTGTTATTTAGTAACGAAACGGCCAAGCAACGTTGCGGAAGCGGTGGTGACCGAGTGGTAGGCGCCCGCCTGTGAAAGGTCACAGGTTAAATCCTGCCCGTGCTATATGAGTTTGTATACCAATCTGTCTCATATATGATAGTTTTCATCGACCACCACTTGCTTTCGGTGAAGGAAAACATCGTGAGGGATACTGAACTCTGGTTGATGATTATCAGTAAGGGTGTGAAATGGAGAAGGCAATGGCAAACCACTCCATTAACATTGCCAAGATAGTCGTTGTGAATGTTTCATTCCATATAATGACCACGACCTTCAGTCATGAGGAGTACGACTAAAGGAGGAGGCTAAGCAATATATTTTGACTAAGGTGTAGAGTTTGTTAAGGTAGGGCTCGTTCGTAGAGTTAGGGAGGGTGGTAGAGTTAGAATCTTGGCTACTACATTCATGAGATCTGATAAATTGTTGACAGTATACATCATAGACATAAAAAAAATCTTTAATAGACATATAAACTTGATTGTCAAATGAAGCCCAAAAACGTTCATAAAAGTGTGCTCCTCAATTTTTTTTACAGATTGCCTACAAATTCTATGGAACCAAAACACACCAAAAATGTCAAACTTGACAAAAAATTAGCTTCACAGAAGATATAACCTGTCCTTCACCAACATAGGCAAAAACCATATCTTACATCCCGCTTCTTCAGCTGTCTGTGTCTCTACGTATTTTTTTCTAGCTCTATGGTATACATGTACTATGTGCAACATACTCTCTGATTTTTTTCAATCTTATATGTGTGTAAATTTTTTCTACTTTTTTTCTTTTGTATCCTTTATTGAAATAAGGTATGTTTTAGGTAGCCCTGACTCCCTGAGATTCGGTCAGGTTTTTTTGTAGTTGTCTGTACATACATTACATAAGTACGTAATGCGATGATGAATAAATGGATAATAATATAGTTCGTCATACCGTGTAGATGTCATTGGCTTAACTCATATTCATTTAAAGATCTAGCGCATAAATATTATATATAAACTATAATAAATCAACTTGGGGTCATCCGAATCCAATTGTCGATATAAATAATCACATCATTAGTGTCATATAGTCCGAGCATACATAATAAGCTTCGGCGCCTAGTTACATAACACACGGGCCGATATATGAACAATCGGTTTATCCGATATAACGCGTGTTTCACACGGTGCGGAGGCAGGGCAGTGACGCAAGCAGCCGGACAGATCAGTATCGTATCAATGGTGTTTCAATAGATTTTGAGATGGTAGTGTCATCCAGTGCCGTAAATAGGGCGCACCGCCCTATGCCCAGGGCGTGGACTCTAGGGGGCGCAAGAATGGCCAGAACAGGGCCTTGATTTTACAAATTACAAACGTAGATGTCGTGCTTCAGTGGTGTCTCAAAGGCCAAAGAAATCGTAATAAAACATAGAAGTCTTACAGAGATCTTGTCACTTTATTTCAATTTCCTTGGATCTTGAGACACAATTGAAACACGATATTTACGTTTGTAATTAGTGGAATCGGCCCCCAAGTCACCAGGACTATTATTTCTTCGGTCGCTCCTGATAAGTTCCCGCCGCGCCCCTAACGCTCGATTCCAACACACACGTACCTACATGCCAGTATCATCAAAACTTCTATTAAATTCGACAAAACATCGCGCTCATTTTTTGGTTCACCTACACCAAGTTCCTTGAGCTTTATTTTATCATCCTGAATGAATTAAAGTAGTATTGGTATACATACATACATAGAATCACGTCTTTATCCCTTACGGGGTAGACAGAGCCAAGAGTCGTGAGACTCGAAGGCCACGCTTAGCTGAATAGTGGGCTCTCTAATGGAATGGAGATTCAGGTATAGACCAATACATCTACCTATAATATCTTAAAAAAAACAAGGGCACAGTTTTAGATGCTTGCACAGGGCGCAGAAAAGACTATTTACGGCCCTGCACTGCCATCACTACTATCAAAAATTCCTGCCTGGGTAGAATATAAAATGTATTGGTAACATAATACGAGTATAATTATATATAAAAAACACGATAATTGGAGGTTATTTATATTTATACATGGTTTACTATTTTCTGTTCTTATTAATATTAATGAGACGCTTTTCGGCTCGTTTAAAACCGCTTCTCACTGTCATACAAGTAACATATAAATTATTGTTTTTGACATTTAAAATAAGTATCTGATCTGTGTCATCTACCCAGTTCTAGTTACCAGCATGCTTTTTTTAAAATTTTTCAGGTAAGTCAGGAATATTTAAAAAAAAAGTCCTAACATACATATTCTCACGCCTGTATCCACGGGAAAAAGGCGTGAAAATATGTTATATATATACATTTTTTAAAAATATTATTGAAATTATCTTCTTCTTTCGTGAAAATATGTTATATATATACATTTTTTAAAAATATTATTGAAATTATCAGTGATTACAATACTCGTAATCTGTAAGTTTTGAGTTTGTTTTTATTAAAATTATATTTAGCCCAGTCTGTCCCGAATTAAGCCGGATAGCTGAAAGTTTGCAAAAGCTGCAAGTTTCTTTATTTCCCCCACTTTAAAAGTTATTAAAATAACTTCATAGTTAACGAGGAGGTTATAGCGTATAACAAACTACTGTTTGTATATATACTATTGCCACAGAATCTTCAACTAGCAACCTTTATAAATGTAATAAAATCTTAAATATTTTTTATAATTTTATCTTGATTGATTGAATAATGACTGACTGTTTGTTTGGCAGCTTAGGCAAGGTGTTAATCTTTGATTGTGTATACCTGAAGTATGTCTATAAGTTTACCAATTTGCAAATCTTGTGATTGACCAATAATGCAATATTAACGAGAGTTTTAAAGTTGCTGTTGTTTTATTTACAGTTATAACCTGACGAACCTATGATTACCCATCGGGACTGACATGCCCTGACCTAAAATTAATCTATTTACTTATATAAAATTAAACGTTTAGTAACATCAACACATATACCAAACCGCTGAAAGTAGAATCTAGATTTTTTGCAGAGGTTTTTTATATAGCATAAGTGAGCATGAGCACTGAGGAAAGAATTACTATACTGCAATGGACTGCGGTGGTTGCTTACCATCAGGCAACCTGCTTGTTTGTTTTAGTTTCTCTAAGGGAGTGAAAAATGGCTGAAAATCTAAAATAACGCGGATGAAGGCGACGGCAAAAGCAGTAACATGATGTAATGGAAAAGTTGCGTTTACGGCATGTTACTCAAACCTATCAATAGGGACTTTCAAATAAGTATTAAAATAACAAATAACCATACAAGCCAATAACCATAAATGCAACTCATACCAATCCAAACGGGAATTGTGCAATACATGAAACGAACTTTAACCTCAAAATTTGCTAAATTATTATATTTTTTATCACTTGAGTATTAGGCAACCACTATCACTTCATAATAATTAAATGCAATATTGCATTTGTATGAATTATTCAGATACCGATTATAACACAACAATGTTTAACTAATGCATTCGGTTTTTGTTTCCGTCGACTTCAGGTTGCCAAATCATCAAAACGAGTCTACGTCTTCTTGAAAGGCCGGCGACACTCTTGTGCAGTTGTCCTCCTGGTGGGCAGCGGTGGTCACTTGCCATCAGGTAACGCGGATTTTTATAACTCTACGCGTTTCTGAGAAAAAAGTTCTTCCCAGACAGACATCCCATGTGTCGATACCTACCTACGAAACCTACTCGCTTTACTCAAAATATAAAACACGTTCCCTTTTCTTTGGCCTTCATCTCTTTCCAAGAACTATGGTGTCGAAAATGTCTGATCATGCGATGGCTATTAACACAACATATGAGTCATCTTTGACTTCTGATCGTCATAAAAAACGATTAGCCAACGAGAAACGAAATCCGATAAATTATTGGACAAACACATTACCATCCTTCAATCGGTATGTTCTTATTAGGTCTACAAATTCATAGAAGAAAAAAAACAAAATCGTTTATTCAAAAACTAGACAATATCTTTTTCACAAATTTTCACCATGAATGTAATTAAAAAGATAGTGCCGTCTCAAATCAGACCCAAAGGTTCCAATCTCAGCAGCATTGCCTTTCTGGAAGGTCAGAGAAATCCCATTTTTAACTTATTAGTCAGACCCATTGTTTCTATCTAATAGTCAGGTGGGTCGAACCATGAAAGCAAATTAGAGTATACCTCCGCCCGCCGGGTCCCCACCACGTGACTATAATAGAGAAATATACATAAATTAACCGACGAAATCGAAGAGGAATGCGCTATTACCATAATTACACGAAGAATGGTATCTTTGTTGGTCCGTCGGTGGATCTTTACGATCTAACTTTATATTTTGTGGTTTTATTGTATTTTGACATGGCGACATAAATTTTATACCGATTATATCATTCTCTAGTTGGTTAATATGTATTGATAGTGACGTTTGGTTTATAGCATGAATTAGCATGTCGTATTGTATTCCATTCTAACTTAGTCCGCAACCTCGTGTCCGCGCGGAATCAATTGCGAGTTGATTGCGAGTTATAAGTTTTGTAAGTATCATTTGGCACGTGGCAGACATAGCTTTTAATTTTCATAAATTTCCTTTTAAACCGTAGGATGCGCCAATGAACCGTCTATTCATTCTTGACAGATATAATTTTCCCCTTATTTTTTTAATTTGAGTCTTAACCTTTATATGAACTTAGCGGGGAACAGATTTATAATATAAATAATATTATTTCGCTGAGGATTTTAGATCCAATTATCACGTTTTTGAAAACAAATTATAATGACAGAGCAAGGGAGGACTCGGAGCGTAATTTACAAAATAAAAAGTAGATACTTAGGTAGGAGCCCCAAAATATGTATGTCAGTAAGATCCTCATTGGATCCCGCTTTGTGACGGTCCCGCAGGATGGTTGGTGGAATGCAATATTTAAAAAAAAATCTTCCGTCCTACTACGTGCGACGACGACGTTCAAATGAAGTACAGTCGAACTTTGGCTCATGGCCTTAGTAGGGTTCCAAACTAAACATACACAAGGAACCCTTACAGTTTCGTCATATCTGTCTATCTGTCTGTCGTATTAAGGTAAAACCTGGGCCAGATTTTAAGTTAGTCAGCAATACTGTGAAAACCACATCAAATTTCATTCAGTAGATTTTGCGTGACGCGCGACTATGCACACCGACATACAGACAGAAAGACAAAGATTCTAAAAACCCGAGATATTAACAATTAGTAGTCTTTACTATAAATATAATTTACTAAAGCTTGTTTATTTCATTTGAATTTACGAGACACCCGGCAATATCGAATACAAAAAGTATTAGCATACTATTGAAGAGTGGTATGTATAGTAGTAGTAGGTGGTAGAATAGAATCTATGCATCGTGGCACGGCGGCACCTCATTTGTGACGATCGCAAGCCCACACACCGCCTGCATAGTAAACAAAGTATGTAACAAATTCTGCTCACTATACAAGCTCATAATATAATCTTTTTTTTAGCCTATTGTGTAGTGTCAAATGCTTTCGAATTTTTGAAATATTTTTCCTAAATTCTTTTGCCCAAAAACATTTTATCCCCCAAAGCTGGTAATTATTATTCGAGCTTTGGTATCGTATCTTTTTCGGTCTCAGTCCTAATCATTCCATCATTAGCCGGATTAGTAGGATATTTAAGTAATAACTGCAGTGTCGTATCAAGTTTCTTTACCCGTTGTCCTAGGTGCGCGTCAAAAGCAGCACGGCAGGGCGGCGCGATGTGATGCGTAAATATCAAATGTATGAACTTACTTATACGGGTTACTTGTGGCTTATGTTGTCAGCATTGTCTCGTATAATATTGCCTTTTAGCACAACATTGCACCGCGCAGCGTACTGTCGCTCACCTAGGATGCCGCCCGGGGTACTCTTTACCTACAGATTTTTCTTTGCCTACGGTGCTATCTTTCTGTACTTCAATTTTGGTGTATTCCGAACAGGTTTTGCGGTGATCGCCTCTTGTGCCTCAGTTGGTCAATAGCGAACGACGCGAATTTATATAGCTCTAAAGTGCTTCAGCTTTGCATTAAAGAGTTCCTTAAAGCCTAATGATCTTACTGAGAAACTCTGTTACGACTACGATTTATGCTATGTCAATATGTGGACTAATTTTTGCATGGTTAGGGTACGCGACGGCTATTTGAAAGTGGCACTGAATATAATTGTCTAGGCATCTCCTAACATCAGCCAGTAGTTTGTAAGACTGCTAAGCAGTTTCTCCATAATAGAGGATATAATTTATTTCTTCCACCATACTAAACTAGCAAACTAAAGAAATTGCTTTCCCAACACTCTGCAATTGATAAAATTGATTGATAAATTTTTTATTAGACTTTAGCCACGGCTCGAATTTTTATTATAGTTTAAAGAATCCTAACAGAACAGGAAGGAGTGGAAACTTCTTGCATCGGTGGCCAAGATCCTCTTTGGGTCGTCGAGCCATTGAAGTAAGTAAGTAAAGAATCCTAATCTATCCTGTTAACAAATCTTATCAAAATCAAATAAGCTGTTTCGAAGATTACCCTGGACAAACAGGACAGACAGACAAAAATCTTACAAAATTTATTTGGGTGTTAAGCAATTTAAAATTTGCAGTTATTTTGAAATTACAGATAGACCAACTCCAATTTTATTTGCGTGAATAGATTTGTGCTATGACGATCCGAAGATCTCCAAAACTGCAGATTGGTGTCATTGAAGTCATGCATTTATTTATATAAGATGTATTAATATCTTGTAAGTTGTTTGTAATAGTTGGCAAACAAATGCTTACCTAGCTACCTAGCTTTACCTTTAACATACTAAGATTAGATATCTGATCTGAATTTTTTTTTATATAACATTACTGAAATGGCAAAACATTTTTCTGGTAAACAATCTTTCTTCATAAAGACTCAATGTTTAGCCATCAGTTGCGACATTAGAAATGGCTTCTTATAAAGAAAATGATTGTTTTTAAATAGCCGCCAAAGCAATAATATTAAGAAACGCTGTCGTAATCGCTTTTAAGGATTCCTTCGATCGCCGCCGGAACGTGAGCAGTAATGTTGTAAAAAGGTTGTGTAAGGACTAATACTGGTGATTTGCATACCCTGATGTTAGGCACGTAAGCTGCTGAGACAGATTCCTGAGCAATGACGTCATCAGCTGTTTCTTAATTGGGTATAACAGGACATAGTATGAGCCTTTCATTAGTTATGGCCACAATGATTCGCCGTGATATCTTTTGTCTTGCTTTTAAAATCTGTGTGTGTGATTTCAACAAAACTGTATGTGTGTGTATTTTTGCGTTATGCGTATAAATTACCCAAAAATATGAAGCGCTACTTATCTATGCGAAAGTTTGGTTGTATGTGGATGTTTGTTATTAAATTACGTAGCTTATTGCGGATATTTTCGCTGTTTAGATTTTGATGAGGCTTGTGGCGAATTAATTTTATTAATGAACTTTCGGAAAAATAAAATAAAATTACGAAAAATATCTTGAACGGACTTTAATAAAATTTGGTACACGAGTAAAATAGTGCTTGGAATAGCTTATAGGGTAATTTTTATCCCGAAATTCCGACGGGAACGAAGCCCCTGGGCACAACTAGTTTTTATAGTTGTTAATTTAGCTAATGCTTTCATTAACATCATAGGACGGCAAATGTATTCAATGTTTTGACGCGCCTGGTTCATTAGCATCAGATGAATTTTAATGATATTGGCTTTCCGCAAACTCGACATGGCGCCTCACGGTGATTCCATAGTTTACGACTTATTATCAAACAAATAAATGAGACTTAATATTTGTTCGAAAACACTGTGTAGTTAAACCCTTTTAAGCAGAAGGCCACACACGCTCTGTACTCCATTTGAAACCTTTCGAAACTTAACACATGTAAATGTATATAAATTTGTTAGAGAGACCAAAGTAAAGTTGTTACAGCCCAACTTATATATATAAGTTTTATTATTTATTTGTAGATGCTATGTCCCATTGCTGGGCAAAGAGCTGCCTCTATTTTTTTCTTTTTTTAATAGTCTTACGATATATTTTTGACGAAATTTCGAGATGTTTTCTTTGCTCATGCGCAAAAAAATTTCAAATCCAAGTGAGATTAGATAATTATCTTAGCATACTAATTAAATGTCTCTAAATCAATAAATAAAAAATAATATAAATTTATGTAGTAAATTCAATTATGAAGCAGCTGGTTAAAGCCACACAGGTAGTATGTAAGTATTTCCAATAAAATTGTTATGGACCAGCAGGTAAATAGCATTTTTTTTAGACCCGTTATGTGCCGTTTCCGAAATTTTCAAAGAAACAGCGGAATGTTTTTTGGCAATTTCCCGAAAATTTTTCGAGGCCGGAAAAATTTCCTAAAAACCCGAGAATATTTCTAAGAATTTTCGGAAATTTTCAAATTTTTTGGCGGCACGTCGCTACCTGCCACATACTGGTAAATGTAGAAGTGTCACAGACCTATGACCAGAGATGTGCGTAGTGTCATCATACAAGGTATCACGAAATCACAGGATTATTTGCTACACTTATAAGACAAACGTTTTTGTAACCACAAGCGTGACCGAAAGATTAGGCAATAGGTCTCAAGTACAATATGTTTGTCTAAATATCTGTAGAGCTCAAACACAGCTATTAATTTCACTCAAGATGATTCTCTGTTTACGAATGGCTTTATTTTTAGATTTATATGAATGAATTTGAGAAATAACAATAGATTTCACATCGGGAACAAAGTAAAATTAGGCAACAGTTGACCTCAGCATCGCATGCCTTTTATTTAATGGGAGTTCTCTGGATGTATTTTGTATAGGGTGTCTCCTCTCCACAGAAGATGAGTAGAGAGAAGGGGAGATACCTAAGATTAGCTTTATTACAAAATCGTAATTATTATATTTATTACAAAAGTAAGACGAGTTAAAATAATAATAAGGTTCGATCAACTGTGTTGCAGCAAATGAAAAGGCCATCTAGGATCTAAACATCTGAGGTGAGGTCCAAGAGAATTTTATGTAATTCTCTTGGACCTCTAATTATTACTGAAATAAACCAATGAAAATTAGAATTTTAAATCTTCACTGAGGAGCATCGCACAAAAAACTAAAATTCAATTTGATCTATTGATAGCCATAAGAAGCCAGTACTACGGTCACTACGAGCCATAACCAAGCGTATTGATTTAATAACCATTGCAAAAAATGCCCCAAACAAGTTTCAAAATATCTGTGAACTTTCTATAGTCTATCTCATTAGCCTCAGGTACTATATGAGGTATTAAATAATCTATTGTGGCACAAGTAAATAAATACATATGTGTCGTAAAAACTAGTTTTCTTGCCCGCAAATACATAAACTTTAAACGAAATAATCCATTTAGGTTAAAGATGCCAAAGTTTGAATGTGTGTAGGATTGTTTCTTTCAACCACGCAAAATCTACTGGACGGATTTTCCCATGCTTGACTTTTATCATTTGCACGGAAATCTTAAAGCATTTTGGTTTAAAAAAACCGGCCAAGTGCGAGTCAAACTCGCGCCTCGAGGGTTCCGTACATGCAAAGCAACTCACATTATATTTACCTCTAACTAAATACTAACTAATTTCAAAAACAAACTTAACTTTGCAGTTCAATCCCTAGCATTCATACTGCATCGAGCGCAAAAATAAGTTTGTAACACTTTTTTTTTAGACTTTCAACAACATTTTTACAATTTTCAGATTTGTTCCTGTACAAGTACCGTTAGACCTTGCTTTAAATTTCATAATTTGAGGCCAACGGGAAGAACCCCATAGGTTTTGATTCCCGTCTAAAATCGCAAAATATGCGAAATCTCGCAACATTTAAGGTTATATTTATTATTGCTGAAAGAGACCGTGGCTCAAGTAGGTATTTGATATTAATTTCAACTTGATACCTGTTCCGATTTTACCTTTTGAGATAAGGAACCCTAAATAAATAAATAAAACGCTTACTTAAATGCGCTGCTTTAAAATTAAGCACAATTTTCTAGTCAGCCTTGGACGCGAACTAGCGAAGTTCTCTGTTCCGCAGACTGATTGATGCGAAACGTCCGCAGATATGAGGATCGCATTAAATCAGAGGCGAGCCCCGTCGCACTGTCTCGTAATAAGGCAGGCATCCACTGAGACTGTTAGTATTTATAGAGAGCCGCGCCCGCGTGGCTTGGTGCAAGTAGCAACGTTATAAATACTAGTTCAGAAGCACAGTAATATGCACACACCATCAAGAATTTTTTGAGTATGAGTGAAAATACTTAATTGTAATTGCTCAAGGACGTCTACATAAATAGGAGTATATTTTTTATTAGCGCACCAAATTAAGAGCACCAAACAAAACCAGTCCTCGAAGCGCACCTTTTAGTAGCGCTAGGTAACAAAATCGTTCCAAACGAGGAAACAAGCGAAAAGTGCGCTTCGAAAATAGTTAAGGTGCGCATCATTTGGTCATACGCTGAAATTGGACACGCTTCGAAAATATCTCGTCCTGCGTACATACGCAACATACATATGTAAGACAAGATGATGATGTATGTAAATATTCCAAGATCTCCTCGGCAGACAAAAATGGTTGTACACATATCCTTTGGCTCGCATGCGCGCTCTGTGGTATGAACTGCTATACTAACTCCATCCAGATATCACCCAGCAAACCCGTTTTAATGTAACAAAGTGACAGTAACAGTGTAACAGTCAAGTGTCCCATTGCCCTTGTTACATTTTTGTCTTGTATCACGAAATATATAACCTTTTCGTTGTGATAAATTTAGTTGAGTTGTAACAGATCTTTTGTTCATGTTATTTTTAATGCCTTACTATACAGTAAGGCATTAAAAATAACCTTTCCTTTATAACACTCTCTTTCAGTTTACCAATAAAAGCACAGTTCATTACTATATCATTATGTATACATATATTAATTTATTCTCAACACACGTAAGGTTCCGGAGGTATATCCAAGTTTTATTACGGCTGTAATTAAAATTACGTGTTCCCACGATAATAAACACTATGTAATACTTGCGAAAGCCAAATTATATCTATATTTATAATGCCCCGTTGGCCTGCTTGTATCGGTTTGTTTCTAAAAAGAAATGTCTTTTGGCGCCTCACCTTGAATTCTTTTGTTTGATTGTAAAACTAGGCGGTATTTACTGTCTATTATATGCTACATTCAAATTCTAATTATTAAAGGAAAGAATTATCTACCATGAAAATATTCTCTTCATTCTTGGATAGTACGTAATCTATCTGACAGGGTAACTATTTTAGTTTTATTCTCGTTTGTTAACTTTTGTTGACGATACATGTTCGCCTAGTGAGGAATTCATAGCTTATGTGATACAGATATTTCGATTCTGCAATGTATATTATAAATGTTACATAATTGTTTATATTGCAGTAAATAAAACATTTTCATTCAAGAACGGACGCAGAATAAGAGTGCGTGGAGAACTCTACTATTGGAGTGAGACCATGATCTACTTTGGGTCGCTGTATTAAACATATAAACATACTGTATCTATTGCTGTAGCATGCTGCAGGCTGCTGGCTACTTTTCACATCAAACATCCTATCAACTGATCAGTTTGATGTAAAAGAAGGACAAACGAGTTTATCGTAAACTAGCGCTTGAAACTCGCGCTCGAGCACTAATTGCCTCACCTATTTTTTTAAATTAAAGATTAAGATTGTTAACGTAATAGGACAAGTAGGAATAAACGAAGTTTACAGGTCGTCTATAATACGTCGAAGATAGCTCTGATACCGGCGTGCACGATCCAGTCTTCTTTCCAGTAGAGGTCTCTACCTATTTTATTTTTTATTAAACTTTTTATTTTTGGCATAGGTGAAATTAAATTTCTATTAAAAAAATCAATCTGTCCCAGCGATTTCTAACAATCCGCTGGAGTAAATTGGCATTACGACATCGAATTAACAAATCAACGAGATCGACAGATAGGTACGACTCTACGAAAATTGTAACTCTACATCTACCTACCCCAAATCCGCTGCTATTAACGCCGCATAAAGTCTGAGGTTGTCTGTACCTAGATACATTTAGACGAAATATAACAAATCAGGCTTCCATGCTGGTCTGGGAGCGAAGAAAAAAACATAGAATATGCCAGCTGCTTCTGTTCCCGCGCAGATTGTAAAAGTCAATCGAGGGAAAGGGCTTTAAACGGGGGATTCCTCCACTCATAGGCGATGGGCTAGCAACTTGTCAGTATACCGGAAATTCCATTCCATCAGAGAGCCCACTATTCAGCTAAGCGTGGCCTTTGAGTCTCACGACTCTGTCTACCCCATAAGGGATAAAGACGTCATTCTATGTATGTATGTATGTACAACAAATCAGTAGACAAGACAGAATAAAATCATCTTCCAGATCTGTATTGAACCATTGTTATAGTACCATTGATGGTAAAAGTTGAAGTGACATTTTCTGTGCACTCGCTATTTTGGTCGGTGTGTCCGACGCGCAGGCGCAGGTCGCAGGTCACACTCACACACGCGTCTTACCAGTTACGGAAACACGGAGTTTCATCACTCTTTTAATTCAAGATGTACCCGTAGATAAACTTTGTTTTACGTCAAAATTACTATGTTTCTCTATATATTTTACCTTGAAAGGAGAAATATGGATGTGCCGGCTGTGGATCGTGTTATCTTTGAGTTACCACTACCACAGTTTTAGTTAGAATGAGAGAAAAGCGGACGCTACTAAATTAATTTTATTGTCGCCAATAGAACTAGACTTGATCATTTTAATGTTTTAGATTCCTACTGTGATTGCTATTATATTAAATATATAGTAAGTATAATTTTCCTTTGTCTAAAAAGTTAAAATTTATATTAAAAAAGCTGTTTTCGCCAGTCAGACGTAAACTTACACTCCCATTTCCAAGAAGCTTTGAACTTATACTTGATCTTTCCGAAGTCCAATGACGCAAGTAGTTCAAGCCCTTTAAGACAAGGCTCCATGATGATTTGCAAAAATAATGCGTGAGGAAACATATCGATTGCATCACTCGTTCAATTTTGTATACATTTTGCAAGCGGGTCACATAATTCTCCCCCGCAATTACTCTAAAGATACATTTCTATGTCGGTTTGAACTCTTAGTTATGTAATGAATTGCGTAGGTTTTTTTGATGATCAGCAATCAAAATATCGTGTACGATATTGGTACGGAGTCCGTGTTAGGCTTGGGTTCAAATTGCGTAAGGCAATCCGTTATTGATTGATTTCAAGATCTTAAAGGTCATCTAAACTAATAATGTTGTTTTGTTTCTTTTCGGGTGTGTAATGGCTAACACTTGTGACAGACTTTTTTGTAACGTGTCATCCGGACTTAAGCCAACTATATTAGTCTACAACTATATTAGTTGGAGGATAAGGTGATATTCATTATTTAAAATCAATATGGGAAACTTTTCACGTCATTTCATCAAGTTTGATGCCAAATTATCCACACACAACAGAAATCGGAATATTTAGTACTAGCTTTTGCCTGCGGCTCTGCCCGCGTGAATTTCCCACAGGAACAGTGCTTTTCCCTTGATGAAAGGTAGCCTATGTCCTTTTCATTACTTCTAACTATGTGTATGCGAAATTTCAGGAAGATTGATTCAGTAGATAAAGCGTGAAGAGGTAACAAACAAACAAATAAATAAACTCACTTTCGCATTTATAATATAAGTTAGGATTATTCCAAGCAAGAAAGAAAGAAACGCCGAAGAATTATGCAAAATGGTATTAAGCATCAAAATATAGCAGTTTAATCATAAGGACACTGTAGGAAAACCAACCAAGTCCCTGCGTCAAAGGTCACTCGGCGTAAAGTCCAAATAAAAAGGTCTTGCGCACTCTATAAGTATTCTGCAGAGGTCCAACCCTAGCCGATGGGCTAAATAGGGTTGCGACAGTTTTCGCTATGAATAAATTTAGCGGAAATATATGCGGCGTAGCGCCTCGGGCGAACTTGACCCACTGTAACACGTGGGTCTGCCCGAGTTGTTCGAAACAATGGAGATATAGAATGGGCTCTCATATTCACTTCACTTTATATTTAAGGCACTCTCGTTCACCAAAACGATGATTTTGCCAATGCTGAGCCTAATTTTATTTTTTATTTTACTGTTCTGGTATCCACGGAAGACCTGCGTCGTCGTGGTTCTTGCCACGACAGCTTGTTGAGTGGAGACCATTTTGGTGCATATTATTGATACTAACTGTTATTTTTTTGTGTTTTTATTTTATGTATGCCAAATAAATATTTTCTTTCAAAGTGAGTTTGTTTGTTTATTAGGTTACTTCGTCACGCTTTGTCTACTAAAATTTTGCATACACATAGGTAGAAGTACTGAAAAGGACATAGGGTTTCATGCCGGAAAAAAATACTGTTCCTGTAGGAAATACACGCGGGCGAAGCCGCGGGTAAAAACTGAGTCGTACGACGCACGTGAAGTGGCAGTTCTATTTTTATCATATTTTGTTTCACGAAATAATCTGTTGTTTTTCATCATAAATTTCGACAGGCTAATTAGACGTTATGTAAGAATAATTTAATAAATCACAAGAAATTGCGTTTTGTTTCTACTTGTGAGGAGTTTCGTATACCATGTCGTTTTTTTTCGATTGAATATTACCTATACGTATTTAAAAACTAATTATTTCAAGTGTGTTTTATTAGACAGATGTTTCAACTTATTTTTTAAAATGTTACGAGTATAGATGATAGGAGAACCTTTTATGTATACTTCAATCATACGTTCTCCACTTCAGCGTAAGCATTTATTTTTTCTAAAGCAACATCTTTTAATAGAAATCGAAGTGTTTGCTTAGATACATAAAATAAGTATGCACTATAAATACATTTGATTTGAACACAATATTTTAAATTTGTAAAACCATTAAGTTATGTTAAAAAACTAGCCAAGCCGAGGGTTCCGTTCACGATTTATAAGTATGAAGCACACACATTATAGCTTAACAAAAAGACGATAGGTAGTCTTGTCGATGTGATATGATGTGACTGCCACACCGGAGGTCCCGGGTTCGATCCCCGGTCGGGTCAAGATGGAAAATGATCTTTTTCAGATTGGATGTCTTGGATGTTTATCTATATATGTATTTGTCAAAAAAATATAGTATCGTTGAATTAGTATCCCATAACACAAGTCTCGAACTTACTTTGGGGCTAACTCAATCTGTGTGATTTGTCCGCATATATTTATATATTAAACTTAACTTTGCAGTTCGATCCCTAGACGTGTTACTAGAGATAGCGCAAATTATAAGTAAATTTCTAGTAAATTCACTTTTTTAAAAGCTCTATCAAGATTCCGACTGCATCCCGCAGCGCAGTAAGAATTCCATGAGTACATTGACTGGTATTTTGCCTCAGTTCCATTAAAATTCGATCCAAACCTTCTGACATAACATAAGCAGCGATAATCGCGCTCGTGGCATAATACGCGATGTCGTTGTGCTTGCAACACAACACGACGTCGCTGTACCAAAATGGTAGTTAGCTATTTTTGGACCGATAATAAAATTCGAAGTTTAGCATTGTGTCATTTTGATGGTAATTCATGTAAGGTAGTATTGTAGGGATTAAATGTGGACAGGAATGGCGCATTTAGCTTGCAAAACAAGCTGGTAAAAGTTTGTTTTTTTTTTCAATTCCGTTGTTTTCAATGTTTCATTGAGAAGATTCAAGAAAAATATCTCGGGAATAAAAACGACTCTTTCACTTGTAGCCTATATTGGCGGTACTAACGTAGCAAAGCATCGCGCCGCGCGGCGGCGTTCTGTCACTAACGCAGGACAGGTAACCCCCTGTTCTGCGTTGGCGACAGAACTACGTACAGAAAGGAAGCTCCCTGCCCCTCCCGCAATATGGTTTAGGTACCCCTGCGCACCCCGCACTTCTCCCCCGTTGGTTTGTTGCAGATTGGGACGCTATGACTATGAAGACGCACAACTTGACGTGTTCACGAATGTACAGTTTCATTTGTAGTAGTAGTTAGGTGCGCATCCCACACCCGGATGCGCATGGATGCGGGCCGCGCAGGACCGGTCGTTATGGAAATCCTTGGGGGAGGCCTTTATCCAGCAGTGGACGTCTTTCGGCTGAGAGAGAGTAGTAGATATCCTCCTCAGTCCTGAGGTCCCGTATAGGGGACAATTTTTCTGTTGTTTCCCTCAAGCGGTTATTTGCAGAAACTTCCAAATAATTATTGCAATAGATTTAAAATAGATGTCGCTTTATAAAAAACAGAAATGATATGCTTCTGCCGGCCATGTTAAAAAGTTTTGACATTACGAAGTTAAGTGATCTCCGATGTTCGAAAAAATGGCTGCCCTAGGTAAGTTTTAAATGATTTAAAATTTAAATGATAAATGTAATATTTAAAATCGATGTGTTTCATATTGCTTAAGATATTTAGCATGGAATAAAGTCATTTGGTATGAGTTCTGAGACTCGGTTTGATCATAATGGTATCTGATATGAAAGAGTCCCCTATAGGGGACTTCAGGTCTCAAGCTTATATTTTTTGTATGTTTTTTTCTTTTTCATATAGATTATTACAGATACTATACTCAAATTATTTTGTTTTCCTGGTTTGTTTTATCGAGAAAAAGATACAAATTTAGTGTCAAATGCTGAGGACTTAATTGTTGATGGAATTTCTGATGATGGTGACCCTCCATTGCTCCATACAATGAGGAAACTCATAAACTGAGTAAATACAATATTTCGGATAAATATTCAAAAGATAATGATGTGCCATAATCTACTTTAACTAATCCTCAGACTACTTATCCAACTTCTCAAGTTAATCAAGCCAATACATCAACCACCACCAAGAAAAATCTACACCATCACCTCCAGGAGTTCACTGCCAATCGTTAACTGCCTCAATGGGAGATAACAATACCTCATATAAATTTTTAACAAAATATATTTTAGAAGATATTTTTTAATTAATAAGCATCTTTTTAAAGTATAAAATATATGAATTTACCGGAGAAAAACTAAACCCTTGTGGCATGAAAATTTTTGTACGCTCTACTCCACATGGTATGCCTTTAGAATTTTGTTTTATGAGGGTAAATATGACACTATACTTGAGACAAACGAGGCTGAAAGATAATATAAAAGGAAATTACAGGTTTCTCAACCCCTTCTACAATTGTAGACAGATATAGCAGGTCCTTTGGCAATGTTTGATGACTACAGGTGCCGGTTCCCTGGTTGCAAAAGCAAAAAATCAAGAGTTTATTGCTTCACATGCAATATACAAATTTCTTTTGCAGTAAGGAGTGTTTTCTGCAAACAGTACTATGTAAAACTTTAATTTTCTACTGAAATAAATTTATTTTCTTGTATTTATTTTTATTTATTTTACTTTTTTTTTGTTGGCTTTAAGACCTGGAGTCCCCTATAGGGGACATGCTATATAAAAAAAACATGTATGTAGATATATAATTTATATATTTTTTTTTATCTGTGGAGGCCCCTAAGTTCATTTTATAAAAATCATATAAATAGCTTTCGAAATAGGGCCTCGGGACTGAGGAGGGTATATATGACTATGAAGTTTCTGTGAAGAGTGACAGAACGCCGCTGTCAAATGCGGCGACATGCGACCCCGGCCTTGTGCGACGCGACAATGAGCGATTTTTCTGACAGCTAATTAAGAAAAAAAAATCAGTATAAAAAAGTCTCAACAGATAGCGTTTTATGAAAGCCGAGTCGTAATAACGGCTGAACCTATATGGCGCGCTTTTTTTGTCAACCAGAGGCAGAAAAAAAATCACATAACAGTTTGGCAGTTGCACAAATCACAATATAGATACTTTTTAGTTGTTTTTTTTTTACTAAGTTTCTTTTTTTTAAATGCCAATCCCGTGAAATTTTTGCTTTTTGTATGGAACTTTTTTTCTCGCCTTTTACTAAGCGCCATCTATGAAGTTATCTGGAACTATTTCTTTTTTTAATTTGTGTCATGAAAAATCCCTCCTGGCAATATTACACGTGACAACAACGCCGCCAACATAGGGCACAATTATACGTCCATACATGTGACATTTACACATAACGCGGCGCCGCGCATCGCATTTGAAGCGTTCTGCCGCCAACGTAGGACGCCTGGTAAGTGAGTGCATTGGCATACGATTTCATATAAAAACAACGGCGCGTGCGGCTCACAGTGCGCATGCACTGCACATTCACCACAGACATCTGCGTGTCAAGTAACTGCCTGTATGAATCTCTTTCGGATGAATCTCGGCAGCGACAGCAGAGGGTTGGGTTGATTTATGTCATATTTTCTACCTTTAAGGATGCACTAGTCGATAATTTTCCCATACAAATTTCGGGGGGGTTTTACTCCATTGTTTGACATTGTACATCCAAAGTTAAACATGATATCGTTTTGTGTCATTATTAATTTTGTCTGTACGGATCCAGAATAGTAAAATAAAAAGCCACTCTAAAGTTGTGAGCCATCAAACTTTAGTTTTTCGTGCTAATTTTAATACAACTTTGGGCGTAAATAAGTAATAAAAGAAGTGTAAAATATCGAAAACAAAAACCGCACCGACAAAGTTCAGTTATCGAAGATTCCAATAAACTTTATTTGTGATTGATTTGAGCAGTAGTTTTTTCAGAAAACCCGATTTTCCAAAGGACGTTTCGCAATTTTTCACGCGCACGATTTGATATGAATTGTCGTGCATTTCACTCAATATTGTTCCCCGGGCGGACGGGGCGGCGCGGTGCGGAGGGAAGAAGCTCACGCACACCTGCACAATACTTACGTCACTTTCGTTATTCGCTCGGCTCACTCCTTTAGATTTCGATACTACCTACCTACTATATCTGACTTGGAGGCCAATTCTCGCGTTTGCGATATTTTATCGAATTTGATAATATATCAAACTTCTTTTATCGAACAAAATTATCACAAAATCCTCCAAAATGGTATTCTCGAACCTATTCGACATAAAACTCGATATTATATCGAAAACTAGGGCTTCTCCAATTGAAAACACGTTCCTTTTTCTCGATTATACTTAACTACAATCGAGAAATTTATGTTTTACTTGTTTCATTAAATATTTTATATAAAACCAATGTTTTAATAGTGAATTTATGTAAGAATAGTTATAATACTTTATTTTATGTAACTTAATAAGCTCCAATGCAAATTTATAAAATGCAAAGAAAATGAAATATTTTAGAGTTGATGGAGAGAACGGAACGCGAGGATACTTGTCATTGTTTGTTTATTGTGTGTGTGAGGTTATGTGATATTTGTTATCGGAGTATCAATTATATTCTTATGTATGATATTGTTTCTTTACGAAATTGAATCGAGAAACAAATAAGGTATGGTACTCGAGGCAGAAAAAAGCAAAGTATATATCTATCCAAACCTCTATATTAGGCTTCAATAAAATAATTTTATGTAAATAAACAACGATTTCCAATAAAATTGAATACAAAATCGTCAGCATTCATATTTTACTAAACCATAGCTGAAGAAAAATACAAAGCGTCTTGTAAAGTACGAATATTATGTTATTCAATAGCTTTGAAGCAACAAATATCACACACGATATGGTTTTCGGCCACGCTCGACCACTCGATGCGTATCGAGGGCTGACGCTGGATAAATGTCACATTTGAAATCACGAGAATACGCAATTTCGATATTTATCGATATCCGCCATGTTTTTTCGATAAATGTCGAAATTGATATTATATCGCAGACCCCAGAATTGCCTCCTTGAAGCCAATTCTCGCGTTTGCGATATTTTATCGAATTTGATAATATATCAAACTTCTTTTATCGAACAAAATTATCACAAAATCCTCCAAAATGGTATTCTCGAACCTATTCGACATAAAACTCGATATTATATCGAAAACTAGGGCTTCTCTAATTGAAAACACGTTCCTTTTTCTCGATTATACTTAACTACAATCGAGAAATTTATGTTTTACTTGTTTCTTTAAATATTTTATATAAAACCAATGTTTTAATAGTGAATTTGTGTAAAAATAGTTATAATACTTTATTTTATGTAACTTAATAAGCTCCAATGCAAATTTATAAAATGCAAAGAAAATGAAATATTTTAGAGTTGATGGAGAGAACGGAACGCGAGGATACTTGTCATTGTTTGTTTATTGTGTGTGTGAGGTTATGTGATATTTGTTATCGGAGTATCAATTATATTCTTCTGTATGATATTGTTTCTTTACGAAATTGAATCGAGAAACAAATAAGGTAGGGTACTCGAGGCAGAAAAAAGCAAAGTATGTATCTATCCAAACCTCTATATTAGGCTTCAATAAAATAATTTTATGTAAATAAACAACGATTTCCAATAAAATTGAATACAAAATCGTCAGCATTCATATTTTACTAAACCATAGCTGAAGAAAAATACAAAGCGTCTTGTAAAGCACGAATATTATGTTATTCAATAGCATTGAAGCAACAAATATCACACACGATATGGTTTTCGGCCACGCTCGACCACTCGATGCGTATCGAGGGCTGACGCTGGATAAATGTCACATTTGAAATCACGAGAATACGCAATTTCGATATTTATCGATATCCGCCATGTTTTTTCGATAAATGTCGAAATTGATATTATATCGCAGACGCCAGAATTGCCTCCTTGGCGTTGAATTGGACTACCTACGTAATTGAAATTGTTGATTTGAGTGGATTTTGTATTGGTTGACTGAAGAACAGGCGTGAAAAACTTCAAATAAACATTGAGTAAGTGTTCTACCGACGACCTCCGTGGCCCAACGGTCATCACGCCGGACTGCTACACCGGAGGTCCCGGGTTCGATCCCCGGTCGGGTCAAGATGGAAAATGATCTTTTTCAGATTGACCCGGGTCTTGGATGTTTATCTATATATGTATTTGTTATAAAATATAGTATCGTTGAGTTAGTACCCTATAACACAAGTCTCGAACTTACTTTGGGGCTAACTCAATCTGTGTGATTTGTCCGTATATATTTATATTATACTAGCGGCCCGCCCCGGCTTCGCTCGGGTGGACAATATATTTATTTTTAGGGTTCCGTACCTCAAAAGGCAAAAACGGAACCCTTATAAGCAGAGATCGGATATTCCAGTACATATTTACCTAAACTTCGAGGAGCACGTAACATGAGTGGATAACACCACCTTTAATACATTTTTAACACCGGCATTTAAAAATCATGAATTGTTATTGAATTTTATAGAGATAATATAAATTTAGTTACAAATTATTGATTGAACCATATTATTCTACTTTTGAGAGTTCCGTACTAAAATTGTGTCAAATTAAAATGTTCTTCAAGTAAATAAAATAAAAATAAAAACTAAATATCTGAATTCAATTCAGTTATTTGAAAGATATCGAAAAAAATTGTTTTATTTTTTCAGAGGTGTAATATCGAATACTCGGTCACTTTGAGCAAAAAAATCAGGAGTATTTTGCGATTTCAGACAGCACTCAAAACATATGGGGTACTTCATATTTTGCGATTTCAGACAGCAATCAAAATATATGGGGTACTTCCCGTTGACCTAAAATTATGAAATTTGTCAGAAAGCAAGGTACTTAGTACAGTACAGTACTTGTACAGGAATAAATCTGAAAGTTGTAAATATGTTGTTGGAAGTTAAAAAAAAAGTGTTACAAACTTATTTTTGCGCTCGATGCAATATGAATCCTAGGGAGCAAACTGCAGAGGTTTGTTTTTAAAACTTGATTAGCGTCTACGGAACCCTCGGTGCGCGAATTTGAATCGCACTTGACCGGTTTTTAGGGTTCCGTACCTCAAAAGTCAAAAACGGAACCCTTATAAGATCACTTTGTTGTCCGTCTGTCTGTCAAACTTTTTTTCTTAGGACGCTTAAAGGTATCAATTTGAAATTAATATCTAATACTCGGATACATGGTCTCTTTTAGCAAAAAAATAATCAAAATTATACGTCAACGCGATCAAGAGATATTAGGTACCTACCGTAAATGTAGCGAAATTTCGTATATTTTGCGATTTCAGGCAGCAATCAAACCCTACGGGGTACTTCCCGTTGACCTAAAATTATGAAATTTGGCAAAAAGTAAGATCTAACAGTACATACACTGTAAATATGTTGTTGGAAGTTTAAAAAAAATGTTACAAACTTATTTTTGCGCTCGATGCAGTACGATTCCTAGGAATCAAACTGCAAAGTTAAGTTTGTTTTTGAAATTTCTAGGTCTTTCAGTGAGAGCTATAATGTGAGATGCTTTTCGTGTACGGAACCCTCGGTGCGCGAGTTTGACTCGCACTTGGCCGGTTTTTTTAATGATACCTACCTCCTACTAAAATAAATATTGATAATAACAAGCAAATTATTAAAAAATAAAAAACACGACTGACAACTCACATAGCCTATGTCACTCGGGGGAATGCAAGGAATCTAACAATACCTCTCACATCAAAATCTGTTAAGCCGTTGAGGACTTATGGTGGAATAAAGAAACTTACATACATACATACTTACATACATACATACTTACATACATACATACATGAACCCTGAAAACATAACACTCCTTTTTTGGTCAGTCGTG
>CM031564.1:127752-320356 GCA_018467065.1 Ephestia elutella
CCGAAAGCAGACATTGATTTAGTTTTATAGTCTCGTCATAAGTCATTAAACACTTAGTCTAGTCTTTAAGTAGAGAAACACGTAGTAAGCATAGCAAACAAGACTTACCACAAAATCATATTGTCTTCACCAAAAATTTAGCGAGTGATTCTATGAACATTTAGACAACATCAAACGACCTCATAATAAGCCTTTCTCAAAGATGAAGTCAGATTTTCAACTAAGACATACAAAGAACGCCCTGTCGAGTTCCACAAATCTAATTTCACAACACAGAAATGGAGTGCGAAAGAAACGTACCCAATAGCCCAATCTAAACATACTCAAAATTTGCGAAAACCAACTTCAAACGTAAGAAACATCCGACTCAATAATAAATCAACTAAATGACCTTGGAGAACCAAACCAAAGCAAACCTCAATATGCTAGCAACCACAACCAGAACATTTCCATCAAACCTTTTAGTCCTTTTGTGGGGAAGTCTTTGCCATAAAAAGTATAGTAAGATTGTTTGCGCTTTAGTTCGTTAGTTAGTTAGTCAGTTAGTTTTTTCACCGAGGCACCGATAAGCAGGTGATTCATCTTTCTTTTTTTTTTTGTATTATTTTTGTTTTGTTTTATTTATTTATTATTTTTATTTATTTTTTATTGTTCAAAGTCCCGCAGGCAAGGGATATCCATCATATAGCCCCGCAGGGCAAGGATATCCACCATACAGCCCCGCAGGCACAGGATATCCATCATACAGCCCCGTAGGCAAGAATATCCATCATACAGCCCCGCGAGTAAGGTACTCATACCACAATGCACCAAGCCATTTAAGGCAAGAGTACTCATACAAGGCCCCTTACGGCAGCATATCATCGATAGTATCGATACCACAATGCATAAGCCATTTAAGGCAAGCATTTTCTTATGCAAGGCCCCTTACGGCAGCATATTATCGATTCCACAATGCATAAGCCATTAAAGGCAAGCATTTTCTTATGCAAGGCCCCTTACGGCAGCATATTATCGATTCCACAATGCATAAGCCATTAAAGGCAAGCATTTTCTTATGCAAGGCCCCTTACGGCAACATATTATCGATTCCACAATGCATAAGCCATTAAAGGCAAGCATTTTCTTATGCAAGGCTCCCTTACGGCAGCATATTATCGATTCCACAATGCATAAGCCATATTTAAGGCAAGCATTTTCTTATGCAAGGCCCCTTACGGCAAGTATATTATCAATACCACAATGCATAAGCCATTTAGTTTGTCGCAAGCATTTTCTTAAGCAAGGCCCCTTACGGCAGCATATTATCACAATATATAAACCATTTAAGGTAAACATTTTCTTGTGCACGGCCCCTTGCGGCAAGCACTTCCTTATGCACAGCCCCTTACGGCAAGCATTTCCTTTATGCTCGGTTCTTTACGGACCAGCATCTTATTATGCTCGGCTCTCTATGACCAGCATTTCCTTCTGCTCGGCTCTTTACCACCAGCATCTTCTTATGCTCGGCTCTTTATGACCAGCATTTCCTTCTGCTCGGCTCCTTACGACCAGCATTTTTCTTATGCTCGGCTCCTTGCAGGCCAGCATTTCCTTATACACAGCCCTTTATGCTCAAGCTTTTCCTTTTTTCTTAATGCCAAAATATTACTATTGCTTTAGCATCTAAGGCAGCACACTAGTTGTCTCCCTTTTGGCATAATATGTCTTTCCACACTTTGCCTTACTCGAATACATTTGTTAATCATCGCCACCCCCGTACCAGGTAATTATATATTTCACTCTCACAGTGGCATAACTATAATATTAAACTTATACTTTAATTCTAGTCACTCTGGGCTTGTTTTGTTACTCCAGAATGCCAATTATTTCTTAATTACTGTGCCCCTGGGGGCTCCTTAAAGATCTTCCCCAATGAGCATCTCCAGAAAATACTTGTAATATGTATGGTTAAGACATAATTAGTTCTTAGTGCAGTTTTTATTTTATTTTAATCAATCAATTCTTTATTTGCATATATGTATAAAACATGTTATATAAATTATTTATTCTCACCAAGTCGCCAAATCTTCCAATACACAGAATTATCTATCTCTTTTTCATTATCATTATTCTTATTTCATTTGAACAATATTTGTGCATCCAAATAAACTAACACTTTTTTTTTTTTTAGAGTGCTAGTATCATAGCAATCAGCTGACTGAACATTAATGTGACGAAATGCTTCACTTATAATTTCGTCACCAGATTAGTAACCATTAATCCAAAGTACCTCTGTGACACCTTTTAGAATTTCTTGTACAATTGTGTTGATTGTCCTGGGCATTTAAATTCATGGCCCCTTAATTCACTTATTCAAGGTGCGCTAATATTGTGATGTGTCTATAGTTCTGCACAAAAATATTATGAAAGTACAGAATCATGTCAGGTACTTTTATTTTCCATCATAATCAAAATTATGGTAATCTGAAATACAGTAATGAAAAATACACAGCACTATATATTCATTTAGTCTGGAAAGCAGAATCACATAAACATAACGAGTTGGCTTGAGCTGCCCCTTGTGCCTTTCGCCCTGGGCCATTGTCTCTATAGCTCCATGCCAAATACGCCATAAAATTTTCATTTATGCAGGATTTAATAGAATCATGTTTAAGCATACCCAACAAATATTTACGTATTCGTAGCTGCCAATTCCTTACACATTTGCACTTGAAGCAACAAACATTGTCAGAATTAGAAAATCATACTTATGTACTGATTATGAAATGATATTATAAACAGATCAGACAACTGGTAACTCTGATTAGGCTTGGTTATCAATCTAGTAATTTTAGAGATTATCCAGTTGTTATTACAACCCAACCAATTATCATTTGAGAAAAGTAAATACAGTATTCCCAACATTTCACTCATAATGAAAATTATAACTCTTTTCCAAAGTAAAGTATAATTATGTTTTGTAGACAATAAGTACTCATTATAGTAATGTCAGAAATCTGCTATTCTTCATTAAATAACTAATCAGACTACCATTAGTCAGTTTCTTACTACTTCTCTTAGATAACCTTTTCATATTTTTTTTTGTCTTATTAGAAAAAGAAAAGATCTTACCATAGTCGTTGTATAGGCTTACTAGAAAATTATGTCTGTCAGTATACCACCATGTTATAGCCATTCATGCGCAAGGGATTAATTTATAAGTAATCAACAGCTTAACCATTCCAGTGAATATCCCATAGGCAAAACAGAGTAATCATCATAATATTTTCCTCATGACTCCAAATAAACCATTGTCTGTCGCCTATGAATTTCTGCAATAGACTATGTTAACAGATAGAACACAACACATTAAAGTATTATCCAGTTCCACAATGACATTATATAAATAGTTCTGTACATCATAATTTTCTTTCACCACATTTCAGGGATACTATTCTTATATGAACCTTTATTTTATTTAATCCTTTAGCATAGACACCTTAATTTTGCCTTAACACATATACATTTAAGTAATTTACTTTGTGATAATGAAAATAACCAATAGTTGGAATTACCACTATCTAAAACCAACCAACATGGTCACAAATGAACTTGTCAAAATATTTTCATGAAATCTTAATAAACTTGTGAATTAACAGCTCTCATAAGAGTACCCATTTAACTTAAGATCTAATTTTAAGTTCTGTTCAAGTTTTCATTCAAGTTATCTGCATTTTAAATTTATTTTGTTTAGCCATTACACCAACAAGACCAGAGAGCCATTAGCAAATAGACAAGAGAGCCATTACTTTGTCTGCAACTCATGTAAAATTATTTATTATTCATTATTACCATTACTTGGCTCTTTCTTATTTCTTTAAGAACATCAAACATCAGTCATCAATCATATTTGAAGTATGACTTATTCTGTAATTTGGTAATAGGAAAGACCCCAACCAAGAATCAATTCTGTACCATTTACTTACATGACATTAAGATTTACCTATATGTTGATAATAAAATGAGATGATGACACCTCCTCTTTTCTATCCAAGTTGCTGTGCCCGGCAGGGTCCATAAATGTTTTTTCATTTATATGTCACCATGTCAGCTTTATGGATGCAATAAAATATTGAGTATTGACCACACAACTTAGCAATCTTGTTGATTTAATAAATGTATTACTTAGTTTTAGAAATTACCCTTCTTTATTTAAAATACAATAAAACGCTAAGTACTCCTGCTAGTATGTTCTTGCATATTATAGCATATTTCCAAAATTATCTAGCACAGTCCTCATATTTTAAATATAGAGACAATTTATGTTCCAAAACTGGTGAAACTGTCACGAAGCGAGAGTAATGCACTTCAAACTTGACAGCTCACAGTGCAATTTTGGGTTATAAACATAAAATCACTTCCAACCAAATTATAATAATGAAAAATAGAATGTCAACTTTTGATAATAAAATAGATTTTAAGTTCTCATTCAAGTGGGTCAATCTTTCTGAGATTCTTTCATGGCATTATTGATTGTATGCATTGTATGTCAAGTATAGAGATAGGTACTTGGTCTAAGGTTAATTTAATATTTGACATCTTGATTAACACAAGTTTGACACATAGTAAAACTAAATAGTCAACATAGTGTATCTCTAAATTAATTCTTATTGGAATTCATAATATGAAAGAAAATTGTATTTTGGTGTTTAGGTAGGTTTAGGTTTAGTCAATTCTCAAACAACTTGACCATTTTAATATTTCTGCATATTATTAATAATTCTCTCATAATCATAATATCATAATCAATTCTTTCCTATTATTAAATATGTTATAGTTATAGATCACTAGAAGTGGTAGGTACTCCCTGAGTCAGATTGGTACACAACCTCATATGACACAAGCAAGGTTCGAACCTGGGATCCCTCAACACAAGTGACTGTTTCAATCACTCGACCACTACAGCTTCATCATTATCACACAATGTACTCCACTGTAGTGACTTTAACCAAAACCTACTTATCATAGGATACTTTACAAGTACTAACTTGGTTAGGCACTTTTGTCGTGCTCACACATAGGTATTTCTTTCGTTTTGTTTACGAACTTTTGATTTGACCTCTTTCAAGGACGAAATAGATAAGATTCATCATACATTTTAATAAGAAAAGCCTCGCGTGTTTGTAATAAAACAAATAAGTTTATTGTTTATTCGTTTCGTAACATTACTTTGTGTGGTACCTAAATTAATCCATACGTGATTTTTATGTTACTATTCGTGGATAATAACAGCATTTAGATATACCCGTCCTTGATAATATTTAATTAAACTTACCAAATATCCGCCATTACGTACATTTTTCTCCAAAATGGATTTCCTTGTTTAGGACTTATGTTACCTATGTTATATGTACATTTTGCCTTGATGGCAACTATATTCAACTATATTATCACATTGTTACTATCTGTATAGTATTCTTCTCAATTTTCCAGCTAAAACATACAAGTAGTGGTTAGTAGGTCGGTAGGTCCTTGGATCTCACTTCTGAGATATTAAATACGCTGAAATTAAAAGCCTAGGATGACACTTGTACATTTATCATTTAATATTCTACTTTAAACATTAACATAACACAAAACAAAAGATACATAAGATATTGTCTAAAACCAAGCATGTCGGATCATGAAAATTAGCTGGCTCCTCCATGACAGCTCGTCCTATCGCTGCCCCAATCACAGCGCACCACTAGTGACGTGCCGCGTTTATAGGGATGGGCAGTCTTCTATCTTCCGTCTAACATTACATACATACATACTTACATACATACATACATGAACCCTGAAAACATAACACTCCTTTTTTGGTCAGTCGTGTAAAAACATACGAAAACGCGCCCGCTCAGAGATAGCTAAGTACCTATACTGCGCCTTGAGTCTTCGCAAGGTGGTTTCGCGGCGAGTTGCTGGTATTTAGATAACTCGTAGTATTTCGGAAACTATTGATTCAAATTACATGCAGTAAAAAGCAAATATTAAATATATTAAGTACTTGTGACGATAGACTTGTTTAATTTGATAAGGATTAATAAGTTCTGGTTAATATCACCAGTTAAAAAACACGTAACGATTTTAATTATTTTTAAAACATAAAAGTAGTTATTGTGGCTGAAATATAAAAGGTAGGATATATGCTATCGCGGACTTTTTTGTAGACTTATTATAGATACACAATTCCTCCATACATGATTTTGATACATCTCTTAGGAATTGGACAGCGTTTTCGATGAAAGCTGCCGGCGGCAATTTTTTTTTCCGACTTCCTTAACAATTATCGTCATATTTCATCTAATATACACAAAACCTAAACAAATTATACACTAAAACCTTCCTCATGAATCACCCTATCTATTAGAGAAAACCGCATGAAAATCCGTTCAGTAGTTTTTGAGTAACCCCCCTATGGTTGATACACCCACAACACGGCCCCTAGTCCCCGGCGGCCCCGCTATCCCGGACTCTGGTAGCGGTCACGGTAACGGCGGGGCAGGGGGTGCTAAGAATCCCCGGCAGATGCCAGGCTACCAACCCCGACGACCCTTGGCCCTGGCAACGTACAACACGTGTACACTGCGGACCGACGAGAAGCTCGCTGAACTGGAGGAAGAAATTGAGCAGGTTACGCTGGGATATTGTAGGATTATGTGAAGTCCGAAGAGAGGGGGAGGACACCATGATCCTCAAATCCGGAAACCTGCTCTATTTCCGGGAGGGCGACCAACTGTCCCAGGGTGGTGTCGGGTTTATCGTCCACAGGTCCCTCGTCAACAACGTGGTCCAGGTCGAGAGTGTTTCGGCGAGGGTAGCGTACCTTGTACTCAGAATTACCAAACGGTATTCGTTGAAGGTAATACAAGTGTACGCACCGCCCTCATATCGCTCCGACGACGAGGTAGAGACTATGTATGAGGATATTTCTAAAGCCATACATAGCTCCCAGACCCACTATACCGTTGTGATGGGGGACTTTAACGCGAAACTGGGCAAACGAAGCGATAATGAGCTGAGAGTGGGGAATTTTGGATATGGAAGGAGAAATGCACGCGGTCATCTGCTGGCCGGCTTTATGGAGAAGGAGGGTCTCTTTATGATGAACTCCTTCTTCAAAAAGCCAAAACAGCGAAAGTGGACGTGGTTGCATCCTAATGGCGTCATAAAAAATGAGATAGACTTCATCTTATCGACAAAGAGGCACATATTCAATGATGTATCTGTGATCAATGCCGTAAAAACAGGAAGCGATCACCGAATGGTAAGAGGCACATTGAATCTGAGAACGAAACTTGAAAGGTGTCGACTGATGATGTCTACGCTCCGACCAGCGCCCATCCAGCTCCAAAACCCCGAGAGCTTTCAGCTCGAGTTGCAGAATCGCTTTGAATGCCTGGGAGACTGCGAAAATCTGGACGATTATAATGACAGGTTCGTGCAAATTGTCCAAACAGCTGGGTCTAAAACCTTCAAAACCCGCTGCTCAAAAGGAACCAAAAAGATCTCGGATCTCACCAACAAACTCATGGAAGAAAGACGAAACTTGGTTCTGCAGTCCTCTGATGATGCTGCTCAGTATCGACGTCTAAACAGACAGATCTCCAAGTCCCTAACTCACGATTTGCGCCAATTCAATACCGACCGTATTGAAGAGGCGATTAAGCGTAATAAGGGCTCAAAAGTTTTTGCAAGGGATCTGTCTGTTGGTCAAAGCCAACTGACCAAGCTGAAGACTGAGGATGGCAGAATCATTTCGTCGAAGCCGGAGCTGTTGGAAGAGGTTGAGAAGTTCTACGGACAATTATACGCGAGCGTACGCGCACCTGTCATAAATCTGGCCAAAGATCCAAGAGCCAGATTGACCCGACACTACACCGAAGATATCCCAGACGTCAGCCTATACGAGATTAGAATGGCTCTCAAACAGTTAAAAAACAATAAGGCACCGGGTGACGATGGAATCACGGCTGAGCTTCTGAAAGCAGGTGGAACGCCGGTATTAAAAGCTCTTCAGAAGCTATTTGATTCCGTCATACTCGAGGGACGAACGCCTACGGCATGGCACAGAAGTGTGGTGGTACTTTTCTTCAAAAAAGGTGACAAAACCTTATTGAAGAATTATAGGCCTATCTCACTTCTGAGCCATGTCTACAAACTGTTTTCGAGAGTCATTACGAATCGTCTCGCTCGCAGGTTTGACGACTTCCAGCCTCCCGAACAAGCCGGTTTCCGAAAAGGCTTTAGTACCGTAGACCACATACATACGCTGCGGCAGATTATACAGAAGACTGAGGAGTATAATCAGCCCTTATGCTTGGCGTTTGTGGACTACGAGAAAGCCTTCGATTCGATCGAGACCTGGGCTGTGCTACAGTCTCTCCAACGGTGCCAAATTGACTATCGATATATCGAAGCGCTGAAGTGTTTGTACGAAAACGCCACCATGTCGGTCCGTCTCCAGGATCAAGGCTCGAAACCTATCCAGTTGAAGCGAGGGGTGAGACAGGGAGACGTTATATCTCCGAAACTGTTCACCGCCGCCCTGGAAGATGTTTTCAAGCTTCTGGACTGGAGCGGACTCGGCATCAATATCAACGGCGAGTACCTCACTCACCTTCGATTCGCTGACGATATCGTAGTCATGGCTGAGACCTTGGAAGACCTAGGCACAATGCTCGATGGCCTCTGTAGAGCCTCTCAACAAGTGGGTCTAAAAATGAACATGGACAAGACGAAAATCATGTCTAATATCCGTGTCGCACCCACTCCTCTAAAGGTTGGAGACTCTACACTCAAAGTTGTTGACAATTATGTATACCTGGGACAAACAGTTCAGTTAGGTAAGTCCAACTTCGAGAAAGAGGTCAACCGTCGAATCCAACTCGGCTGGGCAGCGTTCGGGAAGCTTCGCGATATCTTCTCGTCCAAAATACCGCAGTGTCTCAAGACTAAGGTCTTTGACCAGTGTGTGTTGCCAGTAATGACATACGGAACAGAGACGTGGTCGCTTACTATGGGCCTCATAAGAAGGCTCAAGGTCACCCAAAGGGCGATGGAGCGCGCTATGCTCGGAGTTTCCCTGCGTGATCGAATCAGAAATGAGGAGATCCGTAGGAGAACTAAAGTAACCGACATAGCCCGCAGAATCGCCAAACTTAAGTGGCAGTGGGCGGGGCACATAGCTCGCAGAACAGATAGCCGTTGGGGCAGAAAAGTTCTCGAGTGGCGACCACGAACCGGAAAACGTAGTGTTGGCAGGCCTCCCACTCGGTGGACCGACGACCTGGTGAAGGTCGCGGGTTGCGCATGGATGCGGGCAGCGCAGGACCGGTCGTTGTGGAAATCCTTGGGGGAGGCCTTTGTCCAGCAGTGGACGTCTTTCGGCTGAGAGAGAGAGAGAGAGAGAGAGTTTTTGAGTTTATCGCGAACAGACAGACAGACAGACGCCGCGGGGCACTTTGTTTTATAATATGTTATGATTATGATTTATTTATTTATTTGTTTCTTATGTGGCACCTGATAAAAACAACATTGTAGGTAGGTAAGTAACTACATTACTCATTTTATGTGAATCTTCTATCCTATAGGTAGGTATGTCTATATCCTGACTATAATAAGCAATCTATAGGTATATAAACGCCCGCGCCGCCGCGCCTTTAGTTATATTGTACGAAATTGTAGGTACTGTCTGGCTTTTGGCCGACCGGCAGGCATAGCGGCGCGCCCGACGCGGCTCGGCTCACGTCGTTTCATTCGCTTCGGACAGGTGTTTGTGTGCGTGCGCTCGGTGTATGCGTACAGATAGCGTCTGACTGCTCATCACTGATTCTATCTCTGTCGGACACAATGCTAGGTGAAACAGCTTGCTTTTTGGCCGCGCCCGCCACTGAGTTCGAGCTCGCGGCTAGTGTAACCTTAAGCTCCCTATTCAGTGAAAAATGTTATTATGACAAGTTACACTAATATCAATTCCGCTGCCAGTAGATAAGATGCGCCAGTAGACTTGAATATTTTTGCACTTTTACGAATATGTAGTTTTTACAACGGTTAGTAAATATTTTTAATTATCCCAATTTTTTATTTGACCGCTATTGCTAAAACAATCACCTATTGAGACAACTAAATTCTAAAATTCGTTGACTTAAAGTTAGAGGCGGCCTTTTAAAGTTCTAGGCTTTTCTAATTAACTTGTTCTCGTGAATTTATAATCCATCTAACTCAAGTTAGTTAGTTCTATAGGTAGATATAGACATATTAGACATCCACTTCACTTTCTAGCAGTTAATAAAAAAGTAATTGAATTATGATTATAATTTTGTACGTAAAATGGAGAAGATAATCGCAAACAGTAAAAAGGTAAATGTAGTTCATACATGATGTAAAAGTTTATTGATTTTGTACAACCAACAAGAATTCTGATCTTTCTTTCTTGGATGGTACCTACAAAAAAAAAAAAAAAAAAGGTTGGTACCTACACCTATGGAAAAATAGGTAAAGCCTGACCAGAAATATAAAAACCCTGAATTAGAGGCAGCACTTATGCGTTTTATATTGCAACATTATTGAAGGCAGTAGCGGATTTAAAGTGTGCCGTTCTCGAAATTTTCAAACAACAAAAGCGGAAACTTCCTTAAAGATTTCTCGGAAATATTCTTGAGAACGGAAAACTGTGACCTTTCCAGAAATAAAAATACTGGATCCGCCCTTGATTAAAAGTCAAACTTTGACAGGAGAAATGACAGATGGGTTTTTAAATTAGTTGCCAGTATAAGAAATTAGTTCTATTGCTTTTTTGCAACATGGCGAGGGTTTTTATATTCCTAGTCAGGCTATACATCCTGAACCGACCTAGAGCCAGGAAAGTGCAGTGTTTGTAATAAAATCTATGTTGTTTTGTCCGTTCGCCGCCGTAATATTCTAGCGCGTGCGGTAGTTTCATATTAGTAGCGTCGTCGCCCGCTCGGCCGGCGTCGGCAGTCGCGAGCGACCATTTTGAATTCAGTATTGTTTGGACATCGCGCGGGGAGGCCGCGCCGCATGAAATTGCTCGCGTGAATGGCATGGCGGACGGCCGCCATTTGTCCTGACATATCGGTTTGATTTTAATACGCGGAGAGGTCTCGCGTCTTTTGCTTGTTAACTAGTTTGAGTTATATTTGTGAATTTCCTGTTTGTTAAATAACTATTGAACATTTGTGTTTGTGAAACCTTTTACTTTGACTGTTTCTTGTGAGATGCGAAACGTGGCTGCCTGGGGACGCCGAAATCTGTTGCCGAGTGGAACTGCTAGACGGATCAGGTATTTTTTCTGGGGATTGAGATCTCATGGGGTAGGTTGGGTGATTTAGGGAACAACCCCTCCTCTTCCGAAGACACTCAAGATTGGATCCGAAGAGCAGAAGATTAAGTTTGGTAAGTGACCCTTGGGTTTGTGGGTGGTTGTAGCTATTAAGTTAGGTTTAATATACAGGGTTCTGTAGTTCCCGTTGTAAACTACAGTGGTAGCAGACTGCGTATAGGTTAGGTTAGGTTAGTCGGACAGACGTAGTGTCGGGTCGAGGTTTTTTACCGGTATTTTTTTTACCCGGTAAATTTTTCGGTACCGAACCCTCCCGCCCTTTTCGTCTGCCCGGAATTCTCTGCGCACATCTTCTGGCAGCAGAGCGTAGTTGTTCTGCACATTTTCTGGTAGCAGAGCGTAGTTTATCTACCCTCTATTTGTTCGTTTGTAAAAAATAATTAATTGTTTGTAAAAATTATTAGATTTTTCTTAGTTTGTTTGTATAAGAATATTTGTAACCTTTTTTGTATTTGTTTGCGGTTTGTACCGTGCGTTCCGGGTTTGTGCCATTCTCATACCTACCGCGGTTCTTCGTGTAGTTGTTTGATTTTGTTGTTTTTTATTTACCTTTTTGTTATTTTTTGTTTGTGACTTGACGCGATGGCGAAGGTCTCCAATGCTAAGGCGACACTCGCCAACGAATTGAGATGGTTTGTGACGGCCGGAGGACTCCTGTCCCGGAAGGACAAGGAGGGCGCCATACTGCTAAGAGCGGATCACCTCCACTCACGATTGATTAGCGCGGAAGCGGCCATGGTGGTGCTTACCGAAGCCGAACTTGCCCCGGAGGTCTACGCAGGTCACATGGCGGACATGGACCAGATCCTGAGTCTGCACGATGATATCGCGGAGACGGTGACCGCAATAAGGGCGAGACAGGCTGGCGGACCAGCCCCTCGCACACCTGTTAGACAGGAAGGACCAGCGGTTACTGGTCGGCTCCCCACCCTTCAGCTGTCCCACTTTGGGGGTAGGATGGAGGAGTGGGTGGCATATAAAAATATGTTTGAGTCCCTGGTCGTAGCACGACAGGATTTGTCGAAGGCCCAGAAGATGGCCTACCTCCTCTCCACTCTGGAGGATGAAGCGCGGTCGCTCATCCAGCACCTCCGGGTGGAGGACGACCAGTACGATACGGCTTGGGAGTTATTGAACTCCCCGCTACCAAAATTTACGTTTGTTAGCGGATGCGCACGCCGCACAGTTGATGGCCCTGCCCAAGGTAGGCCAACAGGGCACAGTTGCGCCTGCAGTTGCTCACGCCCGTTACAGTGGCCTGTAACGCGCTCCGCACACTGGGGCTGCCGGTGGACCAATGGTCTTTTGTTGGTGCACATTGTATTGGGCAAATTACCCAATGACATCCGCTCGCGATTTGAGCGCGAAAATGCGGAGCGGGATAGCACCACCCTACCAACATTCACTGACTTGGTGAAGTTTTTGGAGTTTGAGGCACGGGCCGCTGAGAATACCATGACGGACTCAGCGCCATCCAGAGCGCCTGAACGTAGGCCCTTGGAACCCTCATGGAGAGGTAAGCCCCAACAGGGACGGCAACCGCCACCGCGTGGAGCTGGTGTGCGGGTTGCGCACACGGCAGCAGTCGCGAGGGACGCGGACTGCCTGCAATGTGGCCGGATGGGCCACAGCCTGCTACAATGCAGGGACTGGCAGAGACTGCCAGTACAAGATAGGCGCCGCATGGCAAAGCGGCATGAACTTTGCTTTTATTGTTTGGGCGGTCACTATGCACGTGACTGTCCCAGGGCCATACCATGCAGTGCATGCCGTGGGCTGCACCACGCGATGCTCTGCATGAACCGGAACGGGGATGGCCCCCGGATGTTGAGGCAGGGGTCCCCTATGGGCGGGGGCGCTCCTGCGCGAAGCCCTCCACCATCGGACGGAGGACGCGGCTTCGCTCGTCGCACCCCCCCTCGGGAGGGGGTCGCGTACCTGCGCGGGTCTTGGCGGACCGGGACCACGCGCCCCAAGGTCATGGCCAGTATGTGGCTGGCCAGGCCCCGGATAGGGCCCCCATGGGCGGGGGCCCTAGATCGGACGTGAGAGTGGGGACACCCCCCTCCACGCGGGTTACCAATACCCAACACATGCAGCCGCAGCGGTTTTCTCCGCCGCTGCCCGAGTACCCACGGCTGGAGTACCACCCGCCGTACCATATGTATGGCCGGGCCGCGGGCTATGCCCCCCCTCAGGTAGGGATGTGCACTCGCCCGCCATACTATCCGGGTCAGTGGCGCCCCCCTGGTTTGGAGAGAGTGGGGAGCCCGTAACTAGCTTGCTCCCTTGCTGGGACAGAGCCGCGGACGGTTCTGCTCCCTACCGCGGTGGTCCGCGTATGGGGTCGTGGGGGGGAAGCCATTAATTTGAGAGCTCTGTTGGACTCAGGGGCTCAAAGCAGTTTGGTTACCACTCGAGTGGCACGCCAGTTAGGTTTAGTCGTGGAAGACTCGCCTGTGCCACTTCTTGGAGTTGGTGGCATACAAGTGAAGTGTCTGACGGGCCAGACACTTGTCACCTTTTCTTCGCTGAAGTCCTCCACAATGAGGATCACGACTTCGGCTATGGTAATGGATACCATTGCGGGTTGGCACCCCTCAACAGACATACCGCCGGGTGTGTTGTCTTTGGTTTCGGGTCTGGATTTGGCCGACCCCTTTGTCTTTCATCCCGGCCCAGTGGACTTGCTCCTGGGCTCGGACGTATTGGGTTGGATTTTGTTGGGTACCCAGAGAGCTCTGGGTTCGTCTTCACTGATGGCAGTGTCTACTATCTTTGGCTTCGCCCTGATGGGCCCTGTGTTTGATAATAGCACCGTGGAGGAGCCACCGGTCGTCGCATCAGCGTCCTTGGCCAAGACCATGCAAAGGTTTTGGGAGGTGGAGGAGCCACCTATGAGTTCCAGGATGGATCCGGAACACGCTGAGTGCGAAGCCCTTTTTCGATCGACCACGGAGAGGTTGCCCTCCGGTCGGTTTGTAACTAGGTTACCTTTTGTTGCCTCTCGTCCTAGCCTAGGGGCAAAGTAGGGCGCTTGCGGAGAAACGACTGCTGTCCATGGAGCGACGTATGCAGCGTGACCACGTACTTCGCGATAAATATATTGAATTTATGCGCGAGTACGAGGATTTGGGTCACATGTCTCCGGCTCGAGTTGATTGGAGCTCAACTAAGCATTATTTTTGCCCCACCACGCGGTGGTGAAGGCCTCAACAGGCAAATTGAGGACCGTCTTCGATGGGTCCGCACCCACTTCGAACGGAGTTTCGTTGAATCTATGTTTGCATTCAGGTCCCAAATTGCATAGGGACGTAATTGACATCATCTTGAACTTTAGAAGACATCAAGTGGTTTTTGGCGCGGACATCCGGATGATGTTCCGCCAGACAGTCATACATCCTGAGGACAGGCGATTCCAGTTGATACTCTGGCGTGAGCGCCCTGAGGATCCTGTGACGGTGTATGAACTCAACACAAACACGTATGGTTTGAAATCTAGTCCCTATATCGCCATCAGATCATTGCTTGAATTGGCAGAGCGGGAACGGATCCGCTTTCCCCGTGGGGCTTCCGTGCTGTCACGTGACTTGTATGTTGATGACGTGTGCACCGGAGCCCAAAGTATTGAGGAGGCCCTCCTACTGCGGGATGAATTGATCGAAATATTGAAGACAGGTGGCTACGAGCTACGTAAGTGGTTGTCTAATGAGCCTAAAGTTCTAGAAGGGATCCCGGAGGATCACCAACAGAACCCTCACCTGTTTGAGGATGTGGATGATCCCAACAGGATAGCGGTGCTGGGCATGCAGTACCAGCCGCTAACCGATATTTTTACATTCCAAGTGGACTTGGAAATACCAAAGGTCTGGACTAAGAGAACGGTGTTGTCCGTAATAGCTCGTATGTTTGATCCAAGCGGTTGGATCAGTCCAGTAATATTCTCTGCGAAGTGTCTTCTTCAGAGACTTTGGACTTTGGGCGTCTCGTGGGACGAGCCGCTGTTTGGCTCTCCATTGGATGATTGGCTCGAGTTGTTTTCATCGATTAAGGAAGTCAATCGGATTGCCTTGCCTCGTCGAATATTGCCCCCGGGAAATATCGAGCCAGCCTGCATGGCTTTTGTGACGCGTCGGAGCGAGGCTACGCCGCGTCAGTCTATATGCGGACAGTTGACGCCGATGGCCGGGTCAATGTCTCGCTTTTGTTAGGGAAGAGCAAGGTCGCCCCCATCAGGACTAGGCTGACTATTCCCAAGCTTGAGTTGAGTGGAGCTCACCTTCTCTCTAAATTGTTGCATCACGTTGCCAGTGAGCTGGCGGCCACGGTCGAGATACGAGACATCTTCGCCTGGTCGGATAGCCAGGTCGCGCTTGCATGGTTGCGCGCGGCCCCACATACCTTGGAGGTTTTTGTTGGAAACAGGGTTTCCCAAATTCAAAATATTGGAATTGATATAACATGGAGACATGTGCCGGGAGAGCTTAACCCAGCGGACTGTGCTTCCCGAGGTTGTACGGCACCAGAATTGGTGTCACACCCGCTCTGGTGGGGTCCAGAGTGGCTGATGGGATCAGAAACATCTTGGCCTGTCTGTCAGACAGATGTTACTTCTTTGAGTTTGACTGGGCTCCGTGTACATGCTGTAGTCGCTGAGACGACGTCGGAGCCGGATTGGCTACTTGCTCGGTATAGTAGCTTGGATAAGCTTCTGGGTGTTACCAGTTGGATTAAGCGTTTCATACATAATTGTAGAAACCCACAGGCAAAGCGGTTGGAGCCGATTGCAGGTGCAGAAGAGCGCCGGAGCGCATTGTTGCATTGGGTCCGTGTCGTGCAGACCGGACGGTTTGAGTCAGAGCTTCGTATCTTGCGCGACGGACGCGCTAAGTTGAAGGGCGCGGTCGCTCGTTTGAACCCGTACATCGACTCGGATGGGCTTCTTCGGGTTGGAGGCAGGCTCCGGAAGGCGGATCTTCCATATGAGACTCGCCATCCTCTGTTGTTGCCCAAGGGCGGACCCTTGGTGCAGCTTTTGGTGTCTGATCGACACATTCGTAACGCCCATGCTGGGTGCAATGCTTTGTTGGCTATTTTGCAACGCGAGTTTTGGATTTTGTCTGCCCGAAGAGCAATCCGTAGTGTCCTGTTTCGATGTATTGCATGTTATAGGTTGAAGGCATCCACGATGCAACCACAGATGGGTGATTTGCCCGCTGATCGAATCCGACCTTCGAGACCGTTTGACGGCGTTGGAACCGATTTTGCCGGTCCCTTTTCGATCAAGGCTTCTCCCTTTCGTAATGCCCGTATTGTGAAGGGCTATTTGTGTGTATTTGTTTGTTTGGCCACCAAGGCTGTCCATTTGGAGGTGGTATCGGCTCTGACTACGGAGGCCTTCGTCGCCGCGTTGGATCGCTTTGTTTCGCGTCGAGGTCTACCTTCCCTTATTAGGTCTGACAATGGCACAAACTATAAAGGAACTGTAAATTATCTTAAGGACGTTTCTGTGTTTATTGATAAAAATTGTACTAGTTTAAGTCAAATTGCTGCCCAAAGGGGAATAACCTGGAAGTTTAGTCCCCCAAGTTGCCCCCATTGGGGAGGGATTTTTGAAGCGGCTGTGAAATCCGCAAAGACCCACCTCCGCCGCATTATCGGAGAAACGGCTCTAACTTTTGAAGAGCTGGCCACAGTGTTTTGTAAAGTTGAGGCGGTCCTCAACTCTCGTCCTCTCTGTCCGCTATCTCCAGATCCAAATGACTTGGAAGCTCTCACCCCTGGTCATTTTTTGGTGGGAGGGCCGTTGAATGCCCTGCCCGAATACCCGTGGAAGGATGAACGCGTATATCGGTTGTCGCGTTTTCAAATGTTGCAGCAAATGAGCCAGGACTTTTGGCGTCGCTGGTCGCTTGAATATTTGCATTTGCTGCAGCAAAGAGTGAAGTGGACAGACAGGACTGAGCCTCCCAGGGAGGGTGATTTAGTATTGTTAAAAGAGGCAAATTTGCCCTCATTGCTTTGGCGACGAGCTCGCATATTACGTTTGATTCTTGGCGGAGATGGCACTCCGCGTGTGGCTGAGGTGTTGGTCGACGGTTCGATTTTGAGGAGAGCTGTGACCTCTCTCGCCCGCCTTCCCGTAGAGTAAGCTAGCGGTCTGCTTCTCAGACCGGGACGGGGGGATGTTTGTAATAAAATCTATGTTGTTTTGTCCGTTCGCCGCCGTAATATTCTAGCGCGTGCGGTAGTTTCATATTAGTAGCGTCGTCGCCCGCTCGGCCGGCGTCGGCAGTCGCGAGCGACCATTTTGAATTCAGTATTGTTTGGACATCGCGCGGGAGGCCGCGCCGCGTGGAAATTGCTCGCGTGAATGGCATGGCGGACGGCCGCCATTTGTCCTGACATATCGGTTTGATTTTAATACGCGGAGAGGTCTCGCGTCTTTTGCTTGTTAACTAGTTTGAGTTATATTTGTGAATTTCCTGTTTGTTAAATAACTATTGAACATTTGTGTTTGTGAAACCTTTTACTTTGACTGTTTCTTGTGAGATGCGAAACGTGGCTGCCTGGGGACGCCGAAATCTGTTGCCGAGTGGAACTGCTAGACGGATCAGGTATTTTTTCTGGGGATTGAGATCTCATGGGGTAGGTTGGGTGATTTAGGGAACAACCCCCTCCTCTTCCGAAGACACTCAAGATTGGATCCGAAGAGCAGAAGATTAAGTTTGGTAAGTGACCCTTGGGTTTGTGGGTGGTTGTAGCTATTAAGTTAGGTTTAATATACAGGGTTCTGTAGTTCCCGTTGTAAACTACAGTGGTAGCAGACTGCGTATAGGTTAGGTTAGGTTAGTCGGACAGACGTAGTGTCGGGTCGAGGTTTTTTACCGGTATTTTTTTTACCCGGTAAATTTTTCGGTACCGAACCCTCCCGCCCTTTCGTCTGCCCGGAATTCTCTGCGCACATTTTCTGGCAGCAGAGCGTAGTTATTCTGCACATGCAGATTCATGATACTTATTTCTCGACTTTCACCTTGTACTTTATCAATGGTAGAGTTGTCGTCGGTACCTTAGCTGTGTCAAGGACGACCGGCGTCACCCAGTTTATGATGTACGCGTCTTATAGACAAACACACACCTCTTGACCTCCGCGCGACCTCCGATGTAATTCAAATATTTTTCTCCAATCGCAGTCTATTAAAATCCAAAAATATATATTTTATTTCACCAATGGACGGAATGTACTTCAGAAAGTTAACTCGTCCTTGTACTTGCATGAATTGAAGGAAATTGATGTATAAACAATAGACAGAAAAAATGTCATAGATTTAAAAATCTAACTTTATAAATGCCGTGGCTAAAAGCTATATTTTATATAGTAAGTATTTATTATTTAACAAGCTTTTGCCCGCGGCTTCGCCCGCGTGAATAGTGCTTTTTCCCGGGATGAATATCCTATATCCTTCTCAGTACATCTATGTGTATGCGAAATTTCAGGAAGATTGATTTAGTAGATAACGCGTGATAAGGTAACAAACAAACTCACTTTTGCATTTATAATATTAGCATTATAGATAGAATTCATTTCAATACGACAGAATAATACCACAGGCTATCAACGATTGATACGGTATCTCCCGATGACTATACAGTAGTACCGACCACAAGCATATGGTAGTGCCACTTACGGCATTGCGTCACTGTCGACCCGGCTAAACCGCATCGTATATGGCATAGTGAGCTTTTACGGAGTTACCATACCACTTCCTTGAATTATCTCCGAGCTATGGGAGAATATTTTACGCGTGTTTTTAACGAATTAAATGCAAAACGATAATTGGATACGACATTGGAACCTTCAAAAAACGAGTCTATATCTTCTTGAATGGCCGGCAACACTCTTGTGATACCCTGGTATTGCAGTAGTCCATGGGCAGCGGTGATCGCTTACCATCAGGTGACCCGCTTGCTCGTTTGCCGCCCTATATTATAAAAAAAAAACAAAAACATCTACAATCTCTACCAAGATTGGTGATTGAAGTGGTGGCCAAGTGGTAATGACACCCGCCTGAGGTCGGGTAGGACCCGTATTCAAATCCTAGTAGACCAATCTGACTCATGTATGATAGTTTTCTCATAGACAACAACCTGCTTCTGTTGAAGGAAAACATCGTGCGGAAACCTGCACATTGGCTGACTGTTTAGTTTATGTGTATACTTCACATTAGAAGCACACGCACACGCGACTCTAAAATCAGCCTAACCCAGGCCGATTTTACAGTGTTACTGAAAAAAATACTTAACTTTCATCAACTTTTATCAATCCATAACACAAACAAGCTAATTATTAAAAAATAAAAAACACGACTGACAACTCACATAGCCTTTGTCATTCGGGCTAAATGGCTAATGCAAGGAATCTAAAAATATCTCTCACATCAAATTGTATTAAGCCGTTCAGGACTTATGGTAGAATAAAGAAATTACATACATACATACATGAACCCTGATAACATAACACTGCTTTTTTGGTCAGTCGTGTAAAAATAAAAAACACGACTGACAAGTTTTTACACAAAAAGTACATACAAACATATAAGTTATATACATTTTGGAAATTGCCTTTTAAAGCCCTTCAATTTGATACCCTACTCGATAAGATTAATCAAATTTTATTTTTTGGTCTGCTATTTATCGCATATATAATCCGCCATTTTGTTTTTATGATGACGTCATATAGCCTATGTCACTCGGAGGAATGCAAGGAATCTAAAAATACCTCTCACATCAAAATCTATTAAGCCGTTCAGGACTTATGGTGGAATAAAGAAACTTACATACATACATACATACTTACATACATACATGAACCCTGAAAACATAACACTCCTTTTTTGGTCAGTCGTGTAAAAACAAAGAAACAAACTCACTTTCACATATGTAATTTTAGTTGAGTTTTTTATTTATTTATTTATTTTCTTAAAAAAAAAACAATTTAATAAAATTTGTGCAAACCAAAAACAACGAGGGTTTGTCCGAATAGCATATACTTAATCTACGTTCAATCTCATAATTACGATATAAATAAAAAAAAACACGAAATATAAGATAGATAAATTTAAAAATTCGAACTAACAACAATAAATAAAAATATACCTTAGCGCACAAAAAGGGGATCTTTTGGAGGACGGATTATATAAGAAAATTATAGTTATGAGTTTCAAGTTATGAATGAGCGCTAAACTGTGAAAACAGGGAGGAGGGGGTGCGACGCAGTGCTTCCATCACCTCACTAGATGGCGCTGATTCAATATAACGAGATTTATGATTTACTCTTGATTAGATATTTATTATTTCGATGGCAGAAGATAGATGCAAATGGAGGATGCTCCACTAACAAGAACATAGTTCTTAAATATGTGACGATAAGGATATTTATAAATATACTCCACCGATAAAAGCACAGCTCTTGAAGAAAAGGAGAATATATTCTCAAGAATATTTAGAAATTCTGCCTTAACTTTGGAATAATGATCTTTACTTATTGGAGACAGGAGTAATTTAGTCTTAATTTTTGCTGATGTATTTATTTTGCATTAAATTTTACTAATCTTCTTCTTCTTCTTCCTTGCTTTGGTCTCAATTTATTTGGGGTCAGCTGTCCTAGTAAATTTGCACCACACCGCCGTACGGTTGTGGGTTGTCACTAATTTTACTAATATAACCAACTAGCTTTCGCCCGCGGCTTCGCCCGTGTGAATTTCCCACGCGAACAGTGCTTTTTCCCGGGATGAAAGGTACCCTATGTCCTTCTCCGTACTTCTAACTATGTGTATGCAAAATTTCAGGAAGATTGGTTCAGTACATGAAGCGTGAAGTGGTAACAAACAAACAAACAAACAAACTCACTTTCGCTTTTATAATATTAGTTAGGATTAGGATTTACGAGTTATGGAGAGTCGAACTTATGAGAGAAGATAAATGTGTAAATCCACAGGAACAGGTACCTTATGGTCGTTCAAAGAAAAACAAAATATTTATACCAGAACAGACAAAAGATATGAATACAATAAAGACAATTAATGTTCCGAAACTGGCCCGATTTTGACGAGTCGAGTATAATACACGGCCGAGCGGCTTTGCCTGCATAAATTTTAACATTCAGGGGGTGAGTGGACCCGGTCGGGTGGTATGCTGCATTGCCACCCCCTTGGCGCTGATTTTAAATAAAACGCGCTATGGTTTAAAGATAGGTATTGGCGTATAATCGATTACCACTATTGAACGATAAATTAGTTCATACATTAGTTCTTATCGTAAATATTACTTTGTTCGCACTAATACTATAAAGAGGAAGTGTTTGTAAGTATTAATGTATGTACCTCCCGAGCGAAGCAGGGCGGGGCGCTAGTACAATATAAATGTATAAGGACAAATCAAAATCAGATCTATTATTTTACTATACACAAACACCTCCTACAAGATAAACATTTCAAACTTAGTCCTATCAGAAATAAATCCGGTCCAGTGCGAGTCCGGGGGATTCACGCGGGCGAAGCCTCAGGCAAAAGCTAACTACATATATATTACTCGCGACTTCGCACGCGTCAATCCAACGGGAACAGAGCTTTTCCCAAGATGAATTTCCCTATGTCCTTCTTAGTACTTCTAACGGGTTATTCCCAAAGTACTCCATGAAAAAAATAATATTTTAAATCAAGTTTCATTCTACTCCGCGGTAATATTCAAATGTTCTCAAAGTACTCCACGCGATTTTGATATTAAAAAGCATTAATTAGAATAAAAAGTAAAGCTGATGTATAGTACAGTCAGGCTCAAAAGCTTTACAACAATATTTTTATGTATAAAGAAAATTAAAAAAAGACCAACTAGTTTCAAAAACAAACTTAACTTTGCAGTTCGATCCCTAAGATTCATACTGAATCCAGCACAAAAATAAGTTTGTACCACATTTTTTATAACAACATTTACAATTTTCAGATTTATTCCTGTATAAGTACTGTTGGACCTTGCTTTCTGCTAACTATGTGTTATGCGACATTTCAGGAAGATTGGTTCAGCGTGGAGAGGTAACAAATAAACAAATAAATAAACTTGTGCCGATCACGCTTGACAAAATATCCAAGTAGAAAATAGTTAATTAAATAAGGAAAGACGGATGATTTTACCTATCATCATCATCATAAAATTGAAGAGCGAGGCTCTTGTCGGTGGATTTCCTTCCATTTTCAACCGACTTCCCAAAAAAGGAGGAGGTTATATGTTTCGATGTATGTATGTTTTTTTTTTATGTATGTTCGCCGATTTCTCCGCCAATTGTGGACTGATTTCCAAAATTGTTTTTTTATTCGTAATGGTGTATTCCCAAGTTGGTCCCATTTTAACCACGTCAGAATCTGTTCGGTAATTTTAAAGATACCTAACAAAATATAAAAATATCAACATTGCATTATAGAGCAAAAGCCCGCGACAGCATACCCTTCCTTATTTTATTAAAACTCAAGATTTTCTGTGTATGTCCCCAACATAGAAATAGCGATTAGCGACTATAAAAGTTGGATCTTGATTACTTAGGCAGATTATTTGTAGCAATAACATTTAAAGTGGTAGCTCAATTTCCTCAAAGTAAAGTTTTTTAAAGATTTTATTCCTAATAATATTAGAAATCACGCCATCCATTACCAGGCAATTGGTGCAGATATAAACTCCTGCTAGACATTGTAACTTTACCAAATTATAGTTATATTTGTTTTATTATAAAAGCTGAATTTAATGCTACTTTGGGAGGCCCAAGGGTGCTTTTTATACCTATAAAAATCATCCTTGCTATCCAATATTACCTGCATAAGCAACTGAGATCCAAACTTTATACCTAATCGCTAATATTTTTTACCCGTATATACCACGCAGAGAAACATTCAGCATTTTTGAAATGAGGAAGGTTTGGTCATCGCGGGCTCTCGGTCTAGTTATGTGCCAAAAATAATAGACAATTTGATATGTTCTGACATTTCAAATCAAACTGACATAAAAAGTTTCGAATTCTTAATTCTTTATTTTCGGGCAGTGAAAGAAAAGTTTAAGTTTTTAATATAGAAAATAGGTGTAGAAGCACTAAAAATTATAAAATAAAACTTTTTTCCAAAAAAAATGAACCGACTTCCATCATAAAACTTAAAATCATGAAATAACAATAAAGAAAAATGTATTAGCATGCTACCTACTGAATGAGGTGAAGTCGGTGCCAAATTAAAAATTAAATAATCTAAATTAACATTAGAATCATGTATATACGAGTATTTATATAAAATGCCTAGCTGAACAATTACATAACACCCTTACTCCTGCACTTGGCACCGACTTCACCTCATTCAGAAGGTAGCATGCTAATACATTTTTCTTTATTGTTATTTCATGATTTTAAGTTTTATGATGGAAGTCGGTTCATTTTTTTTGGAAAAAAGTTTTTCTCTTTCCATTGCTAACTCTATCATTTCTTTATACGACACGAAGTTCACTTTCTCCTTTATTTGCCTCTCGTAACTCTGTCTTGGTCTCCCTGGGCCCCTTCTACATTCTATCTTTCCTTCTATGATCTTTCTTAAAAATGCATCGTGTCGTATTGTGGTAACCTTAGCTTTCAGTAATTTTATGACGACTAATTTCAACTAAAAAACAAGAATTTGACGATTTATAAGTGCTATTTTTAAGATTATATAATGAAAACAATTGACTTTTGACTATTAAGTGCCCTAACATTTTCCCCCTTCTGTTTTCTGTATTTATAATAATGGTTTTTTTTTCGCCAATTCTATTTAAGACCCCTTCATTACTTATATTTCCGTCCAGCTAATTCTTTCCAATCTACGCCAACACCACATCTTGAATGCTTCTAACTTCTTTCTTTCTTTTATAGTTAGGGTCATGTCTTGTCTCGCTTCCGCCATATACATACTTTAACGAGTCGCTTCCTAACAGACTTAGCGATTTTGGCCGACAAAAGGTGTTTCTTTTGGTGAAACACTTTTTTAGCCATAGCAATTCTCGTGATTATACCTTGTGTACTTCTGGCATCAGCTGTAATTGTGCTTCCTAAAAATTTCAAATTCTGTACTTGTTCCAGGATTGTGTTGTGTTGCAATGTTATTACCTAATTTTAATTGGAGAAGCCAGATTTTACCAAATGCATGGAAAAATAAGAACTTACGCAATTTTTCAAAAGGCAACGAACAAAAAGAACGTTCTTAAGGTTTCTTTTCGTGTAGCTTTAGTAAAGTTTTCAAGTAGTATAGTTAGCTACAAGTTAAAAGTTCACAATGGGCATAGAAATTTTCCGTTGGGAATTTGTGAGGCTTCAAATGTACAACTTTAATTAGGTACCTGACCCCTTTCGACTCTATAGAATTTTTATCCAAGTTGTTTGAGCTTTACCTGGCTTCTGTTATTCACATTTCAAAAGCTCCGACCTATATAGCTTTGCAAAATGTAATTACTAATTGAACTAAGGCAGTGTTCATTTTTGGGAAACCTTATTAATGTTCAAAGTCTGCTATTACGTAATTCGTAATTATTATATTCGATATTCTATAGATCTTTATATGATATTGGTATGTAAGAGAATGGGTTAATAGTAACAACCATGTATATAAACTCTATGTATATGGTTGTTACTATAAACCCATATATAACGCAAATAAAACTTGAGTTTGAATTCATAGACATAGAAAAAAAATTACATTCTTTATTGATATTTTTTTATAACTTTAATTTTGTAACACAGTTGTTCAAGGAATATTGCTGTACTTAATAGTTTTTGCACAGACTTAAATACTCTTTTAGTAGGTATATAAAAAAAAAAATTCTGTGAGCTTTTGTACGAGTACTATGGGAAAATTATCATGATGTCTAAAAATTATAGTAGTTCATATGTATGAATATGATGACCTCCATTGTCATCACGCCGGAAGGCCACTCCGGAGATCCCCGGTTCAATCCCCGGTCAGGTCAAGATGGAAAATAAGACTTTTCAGATTGATCTGTGTCTTGAATGTTTATCTATATATGTATTTGTTATAAAATATATTATCGTTGAGTTAGCATCCCATAACACAAGTCTCGAACTTACTTTTGGGCTAACTAAACCTGTGTGATTTATCCTTATATGTAAAATTATTTATTTAATAATGATTATGATTATGATCAAATGATTATACCTGAGCGAACCGGGATGGTCGACAGTTACCTATTTAAAGAAGCGGAAGCAGACATTTTGTAAATTTCGAATTTTCCACGAAAGCCAAGGGACGATCAATTAAAATGAATTGACCTTATGATGTCCGTATGTTCGACCTTTTGAGTAATGACCTGATGTTGTTGACCTCAGCCATCACAATAATATTCTCCTGTTTTGACGACATAATTATGACGGCTACAACTAGTTTTTGGCGCGGTTCTGCCTGCCCTGTGAATACTTTAATTATGTAATTTCTTTTCAGAAATTATTGATTTAAAGAAAGTAAATAATTATACACATATCGATGTGACACAGCCCATGTGGTGGGTCTGACTAGAGGATTAAGAAAGTTAAGTTAAGTTAAAATCATAATAATATTATAAATGCGAAAGTTTGGATGTGAGTTTGTGAGGATGTTTGTAACTCAGTCACGCAAAATCTACAAGACGGATTTCGATGAACTTTGGTATACGGGTAAAAAATACCGGGAATGGCACATAGGGTATCCCGAAATTCCCACAGGAGCAAAGCCCCGGGGTGGGGCTAGTATTTTTATAACTTTAAGCTCGTTGTTCTAATATTAGGCAGTATTGGTAATGGCCTAATGGCACTGTTGGTATATGTGTAACTATGTATAAAATATTGCAGTTGAGTAAGATAACGAGGTATTTTCTGAAGAAAAAAAAGGTCTGAGTTTCCACAATCTTTATTATTGTTATATCGTGCTAGCGAGACAGTTGCGGAAACGCCAATTCTGCGAACTGACTCTTCAAGATTTACTGACAATTATTCTTTAATTACATTAAAATTCAAAAAATTCAAAATTCTTTATTTTTCTCCACAATCTAAATTTAACAAACAAGGTAGTTACTAAATTGTCTTATTTAAGATTTATTTATTAAACAGTTAACTTTTCTGCCATCTTTTTGGAATCATCATGACGTTCATGTCATCCAGTTTGTAATGACAGCGGCTCATTTCCACACGAAGTAACTTGGCGTTTCGGCAATGTTACTTCCTTGTCATAATGGCAGTACTTGATGCAGTATCTCGGCACAAAAGTGGCCAATTTAAGTCATAATATTTTTGTACCGTATGTTATATGCAAATGGAACAAAGTAAAAATGTAAGAAGGTTCTTATTTAGCAGGCTATTGATTTCGTTCAACTCAAATTTAGTTTACTGCCGCTTTACTTATTTTTTATTTCTTTATTTCTCAACACCCAAAGTATTTTACATAATAATTACTTTGCCAAACTACGTGATAGTTTGTCGGCAAAAATAGTCTCTTATTTACTACAGCCTTCAAAGTGCAAGTAGAGAAGAAACGGCGAACAAACTCCACTGCAATAGTTTTTCCAAAGCAAGGAGGTGCGCCTGGGCATATTAGGATTTTGACGTCCCTGTGACCTTAATGGTGCACTATTTATCCAGGTATGAATGGTATGGTTAAGGTCATCATACAAAGGCTACGTGCACAAAATGCCCTGCTCCAAAAAAGTCGAAATAGAGGGGTAGAGGTACAAAAATTATATCTTAGAAATATATTGCCTATTTGATTATGTGATAATTACTTAGGTTCTGTGCAATTATGGATATGGTATCGGTAATGGTTTTTCATTCGGTCGATAGGTCACAATTCATGTTTTAATTCCGATATTTTTTATTTTATAAATTGCTTAAGTTGAGTTGATTGAAGTGACATTTATTTATTTAATTATTGTTAAAGGGTCAGGGGTGTCAGTGTGCTCATAAATTAAATGTCGTTCGAAGTATATTATTTTGTTTTTTGTCCGATTGAGTAGTGCGAATGCTCAGATCAGAATACTGAAAACCCTAAAATGAGTATAAATCTTCTTAATGCCTTAAATTAAGATATACTTATATACTTTCATCTTTATCTCGATCGACCTATATCGACGACCTCCATGGCCCAACGGTCATCACGCCAGACTGCCACACCGGAGCTCCCGGGTTCGATCCCCAGTCGGGTCAAGATAGAAAATTATCTTTTTTAGATTGACTTGGGTATTGGATGTTTATCTATATTCTACATTTTATAACGAATACATATGTAATCGTTGAGTTAGTATCCCATAAGTCTCGAACTTACTTTGGGGCTAGCTTAATCTGTGTGATTTGTCCGTATATATTTAATTATTTTTTGTTTATCTCTTACGGGGTAGACAGAGCCAAGGGTCGGTCATCCTTTTAGTCCCTTTGATGACTTAAACTAAGGTCACAGCCGGTGTCTGTGAGTCACTGCGTCACTGAGGCCATCTCGCCTCAACGTTCCGGTGCAAAAGACTTCAACTGGTTCTGCAGTCAGCAAGTTTCCTTGTTCCAAATTTACTTCTAACTAGCTGCGCCCCGGGGCTCCGCTCTTGTGGAACTTTCACGACAAAAAGTAACCTATGTGCTATTCTAGATTATAAACTACCTGTGTATCAAATTTCATCGAAATCCGTCCAGTAAGTTTTGCGTGATTGAGTGACAAATCTCAACACATTATAATATTATTGGGATGAAGCAAAATGCCTTATTCAAACGTATCAAGCAATAATATTACAACAAATGTAATTATGGTAGCTATTTCAATATTTGATTTCTGGAACTGATTCCATGAAATTAATAAAGGAACAAACCCAAAATACAATGTTGTAAAATCTGTTATTTTGGTAATACTAAAACGTATTAAATTAGATGTAGACACATTTTCTTATTAAAATACAGAATAATTAGTAAAAAATCTTAAAGCTTCAAAATTTGTATATCGGTTAGACTGCTACGACTAAGTTACGTAGGTAACTTTACGTACCAATCAATAGGCTGTATAATATTAAATTGATATTGAATATCACATATATTCACAAAAAACAGAATTGTTAACTTCAAATTCGCAAAGGGTGTAAATAGCAACGGAATCAATGATTTTTTTTTATCGCATTGAGAGTTGAAAATCTAAGTTTTCTTAGAAAGTCCAGGCGTGGGATGGGGGGCGGCCGAGCCAGCGCATAAAAAGGGGCGCGCAGAGAGGGCATACCGCAGTCGTCGCCTTGGGTCGGACGCTTCGGACGAAATGAGGATCCTTGTGACAACGGTGGGTGAAGTGCCGTGTGTGTGAAGTGATTTGCGTGTGTTTTTTCGAAAAATATAAAGTGAATCATTTGATAAATTCAGACACATATTTGCAACAAAATATTGGACTTTGATTCATTGATTGAATTGTGTAGAATAAATCTGTCGCAAATAGAACTTCGTCCTGTTTTCAAGTTCGAAAATATCCTTATTCGCGATGATGGGTGTTAACAAAATAATAAATTTACATTAATACTTCAGGATTTTCAGGGGATATTGTGTTAAATTAACTGGTCTAATAATGTCGTATTTTAGGGCATCACCCTAGCTTAGCTATGCAATTGATTAAAAAAAATATATAAAGTCATTTGAAAAGTATTTTTAATGAAATTCCGGACATTGTAAATTTATATTTTTTCGGCCATTAAAATCTATTCATAAAATAATTATTACATAAACTGAAATAGAATTATAATTATATAGAATTATAATTATATTAAATATATTTAAATATTTTCAAAACGATTTCAATTAAAATTAAGTATATTAAAGCAGAAACTAACAAATTAAATTAGGTAGCTTTACCTAACTCGAAAAGAAATTCACTTATGTCAAATTAGACAATTAGAAAGCAAAACAAAACAATTAATTCTTAGTGAGCACTTTTAATGTCTTAATGAATTCTGTTGTTTGTTACAGGCGTGGGTGGTGCTCGCGGTCGCAGCGGCGCTCGCTGTGCCCATCACTGATGAGCAAGCTCTCTCCAGGGAGAAGAGGTCTCCAGGGGGATGGCACTCTCCCCAGCCAGAAGGAGTTTGGAAGAAAAACTCATCTGGAAGAGGAATGGAAGCAGATATGGAAGACGGAGAAGAAGCTTGTCTGGAAAACTGAGTGGAAAAAGGAGAAAGTTCCAGCCTGGAAAACGGAACAGGTCCAGCAGTGGAAGGAGGAACAGATCCCCGCATGGAAAGTAGTGCAAAAACCTATCTGGAAAGAAGTACAAGTCCCTATTTGGAAGGAGGTACAAGTTCCAGACTGGAAGAAGGTCTGGAAACCAGTTTGGAAGGAGATCCAGGTCCCAATCACTAAAACTATACAGGTACCCGAATGGAAACAGAACTACATCCCAGCCTGGGTGAAGGAGGGCGTTCCTGGAGAGAAATACTTAGGAAAGGATGACCACGGTTGGGAATATACTAGCCATGACCTCTGGAGGAAGAAAATGATCTGGAAGCCCGTCTGGAAGAAGAAGTCTGGAGGACTGAGCACAAACAGGAGTGGGTGACTGAGAAGAAACTAGAGTGGAAGGAAGAATCAAAGCAGGTGTGGCGGACTGAGAAAAAACAGGCTTGGGTAACGGAGAAGAAGCAAGAATGGGTAGAAGAAAGTTCAAATCTGGAAGACTGTCAAAGAAGTTTGGGTACCTGTGCAGAAGAAAATCTGGATTGAAAAATGGAAGCAAATACAAGTTCCAGTTTGGAAGACTGTGGAAGTGCCAGCCTGGAAAAAAGTATGGAAACCCGTCTGGCAGAAGGTCTGGGTCCAGATCCACCACGAACACCACGGATGGGACTAAAGTTAGGTACGATCCATGGTAAACTTGTACATATTATATAATATTCATAGTCATTTGTTAACTAATGTTACCGTCGATACCAAGTTTTCTTTGTAAATATGTTATAATACTCAGTAGGCGTTTTGTGGTGAGTACCTGGAGATCTGAGGCGTACGCGAAGGCGAGTGCTCTTTGGCTTTCAGCGAATTTATTATTTCTCATTCTTAAATTTTTTCGCTTGCGAGTGGAAAAAAACATTTGGCTTTGCGTGCGCCTTAGGAAGTGGATATAAGGTTCAAAGTTACCAAAAATGTGCACTAAACTATACGTATAATTTTATATCCACTTCTTACTGGACCTGTTTATTTTGTGTCTGTTATTAGTACATTAATTATTTTTCAAAAGTTAATTTTTGAAATTCAATAATTGATTCTTCTATTTTCATTAGGTGATATTATGTTTATTGGCTGTTCCAAATTCCTGAGGCTTAGTAAAGACTTTATGTCTACCTCTGTTGAAAAACAGATGTGGACATTTTACTATTTTGTTTATAACAAATTCGAATTAACGACAATGTTTTCTAAGAAAGCATTTTATTATTATTATTTTATTTGTTTGTTTTGTCCAAACGAGGCTCGAAGTTCGGAACTCTTCCGGACGTTAAGTACAAGAGTATTTTTATGTTTTTATTGTGGCTTTTTAGAGTCTTAGTAAATATATGTGTAAAGAAATTAATATTGATTTTTATTTTCATATAAGTAGATATCCCAAGCTCGATCAGAAAATAAATATATTTATTTACACAATGAAATTGAATGGCCTCGAAAGAGTAAAAGAGTAGGCAAGATTCCTTTTTTAATTAACGAAGTCAAGTAATTTGGCTTACACTTGAATCTAAGTAGGATCTAATCCAAAATACAAAATCTTCTTCTTCTAATCTCGAGTACTTATAGAGATATAGAGTAGGTATTAAGTTCTGAATTCCATCTACATGGAAGTGACCCATTTTATTTTGAGTGTGCCATAAGATTTGCATTTTCCTATAGAGAAGATAAAAAGGCACATGCTGTAACGAAAAAGTCTTATTCGAATAAATAAATAAATATATACGGACAAATCACACAGATTTAGTTAGCCCCATTTTCGAGACTTGTGTTATGGGATATTAACTCAACGATAATATATTTTATTACAAATACATATATAGATTGTATCAAAGGATACATTTTCGAGTCATGGGTAACCCATACTATTGCAAGCATGTCGCGACACTGATCGGCAGATAGACAAGCGTAAATAAACACCACCAGTCGATCTGCAAAATTAAGTGCAAATATTTCTCACCTATCATTTGATTCAAAGTCAAAGTCAATTATTTTTATTTAAATAGGCTTAAAAATAGCACTTTTAAATGGTCATGTTCTTGTTTTTTAGTTAGTTGACGTCATAAAATTACTATCCTATGTAGAACAGAATGACATAGGTATTTTACAAGCATTTCATAAAACGCCCGCTGCTTCGCTCACTGAAAACGGCATGAAAATCCATTCAGATGATCAGATCAGCAGCGGCGGGTAACCTTTACCCTGGGCCCGTGTTTTCTTTTCTAATAAATTCTAATGCCAGATAGGGTGATTGAACACGTCATCTCATGTTCCTGAGGTGTGGCCACTCCCCCATACTGGAGACGTTACGAAATATTTACATTAAAGGGCGGGGGAAGTAAATTAAGAGAGAGAGAGAGAGAGAGAGACCTGGGGCACAGCTAGTAAGATATGCTGTGGACGAATGACTCGACTTGATCGATTTGGTAAGTACTAGTGCAATTTGAGAAAAGGAAAGTGAGCCGCAGGGCTCATTTGATTGACTTAAATACCAACTGTAAGTATAAGTAACAAGTTTCTCTGACCTCCGTGGTGTAATGGTCACTATGCCAGGTTCGATTCCCAGCGTAATCATGTAATTGTTTTCACAGCTATGTATCTGATATGAATTAACTGAATAGGACCTTTTCAAGTAGAGTGATTGCCATTGTAGGTAGCACAGGATACTATATTTCATAACAAATACATACATATAGGTATCTTTAGAGTAGATAAACATCAAATGCCGAGGTCAAGCAGACAGATCCATATTGACCTGACCGGAGATCGAACCTGGGACCTCCGGTGTAACAGCTTGATGACCACTAGGCGACAGAAGTCGTACCAGGTGTATCCATTATACCTGTAGCCTTTTTCTTATAAGCCAGTACCTACAGCATATAGCTTTCAAACAGAGAAGAAAATTGGGAACATGATGAAAGAGCTCTAAGAAAGGAATTTTGGATGTTCTAAAGGGATGTAATGGTTGAAAAATTAATTTAATGCGGGTGAAGCCTAGGCCAAAATTAATTAACAAAATTGGCTGTATATGTACTTCGTCAAAAATTCCATAGAAATACAGGGTTACTGGTAATTAGATGCGAATCTCTTAGGGGGTTGTAGGTAGTGTTATTTGGATTGATTTAAACCTATATTGGGTTATCCAAAAGTTTACCGTTTTCAAGATATTTGGTATTTTAATGTTTTTTTCCAATTAAGTTTCAATCTTTTTTAAAGAAAAAAGTATTCGTCAGAATCAGTTTATTTTTACAGTTTATAAAGGGTGATAATGGAGCACTTAATATCAATCATATCATCATAGAAATTCTTAACCAGTTCGGAACTGGACTTCGGGTGGACTGTTTTGAAAATACAAATTATGAGCTTGCCATATCGGTCCTCCTTGTGCGATACATTTTCTTGTCGATGATAGACATCATAATGACAGAAGACTCATTAAGGTGTCTTTCGTATTATTACATCAAAAAAAAGCGATTTTTTTTTCATTGGTATTTTGACATGATACCACATTCTCTCTTTGTTATTTACGATTTTCCTACCAATGTCCGATTAAGTTAAGTTTTCATACCACGTTAGAAAGCTGATAAAATGTAGATGTTTTTTTAATAATCTGCAACAATTAAACACTAGTGATTATTTTGAGAAAATTTGCTTTTAAAAAGGCATTTGTTGCAAAAAACACACATTTTCGATATGTTTTGTACTCCTGTTCTGAACTGGTTAAGAATTTCTATGATGTTATGAATGATTCTTAAAAAAAATTGAAACTTAATTGGAAAATAACATTAAAATATCAAATATCTTGAAAACGGTAAACTTTTGGATAACCCATTATAGGTTTAAATCAATCCAAATAACACTACTGACAACCCTCTGAAAGATTCGCATCTAATTACCAGTATATCCGCAACACGCTTCGTCAAAAGGTTTTCAGAAATATATATGCGCAAGCTTCGTCAAAAAAAAATACTTAGGTATTGGTCTCTGTGTCGAACCTGGCCCAAAGATCCCCTTTTCTTTCTTAAAGGATATTTATAGCGTCCCCTGAGGCACAGGCTGGAGGAATGAGGTTCTAAAATAACAACAGACCCTGAATTGATGAGGGGCGAGAGATGGTGCAAGACTGCAAGGAATGGCGTCTTCTTGTGTCATAGGCCAAGATCCGCTTCTTTTATAGCATCAGTAAGTTTTGTAGCGTTACACCGCTACAAAGTCAAGTCTTTTTTAGTTTGTGATTCTATTTCTACGCAAACTTTTTTCTTTGTTCTTTCTTTATGATAAGGTTTTTGAAATTAAAATTCTGGTGGTTCGATTTTTTTGACTTACTGTCAATTGGGTGAGAAAATGGAGATTTTTTTTAGAGAGTTGATTTTTTTCTTTTTGATGTTTTTATCTATTCTTAATATACAAGTATCGATCTCTAGCAATGGTTTTTTATGGTAAAAAACTTCAGGGTGGGGAATGCACAATAGAGGCTTTCCCAACGACATCTATTTTGGATATCAAACGACAGATTTCTTCACATCTGAAGATTCCAATTGAAGATCAAAAGTTGCTATTATTGGGAAGAACATTAGCTGACGATCAGACCGTTCAGGGGTGTCCTATTAAAGATGGCACGAAGTTGAATCTAGTTGTCAAAAAAAACCGGAAGGATTATATGAAGTGGCACTGAAATATTTCATGTATGTATTGTATGGACTGTTTATTAGACTAGAGTGGACAAAGTCGGCCTGCACCTGGATATTCGTCAGCGTGTTGTAAATCAGGTTGTGGACCAAGATGTGGGACTCAGCCGGGTTGAACGCGCTTCGAAATCTTCAGACGCGGCAAAGTCGGCTTGCACCTGAGAATAAGTCACAGAACGACGAAATGTTTAGTTCGTAACCGTGACGCCTGTGGTTCTTTTAAGATAGACTTTTTAAACATATTGTGCTAACTTAATCCTCTAAATTCTAAAAGCCCCCTTTTGTCGGGATAATTTTTGTTTCGGTTTTGATTTGGAATTTTTATACATCATTTCATCCATTTCTTTCACTCATTTAATTTTCTTTTTAAAATAACAAGCAAATTCATGTATTTCTTATTTTACCTGTTAATATTCCTTTCCTGTTGTTAATTTTCCTTTCTTTTATTTTTATTTCTTTGGTGTGTCCAAATTATTTTTTTTGTTAAAGGACATTGGTCAATTTTTTTTTTAGTTCAAAAATTATACTCGTGTTTTAAGCAGTGATTCTTTTATTTTGAAACCCAAGTTTCACTGCAGTTTGTATTAAAAAGGAATTTTGGAAATTACAGCCCTAAAACCAACGGGTGACAATGCAAGCGCAATTGTCTTGTCTATGCAAATAAGTCTGCCACTTTCGGTGGGGGGAGGGGGGAAACGCGCTCACTAACGCAATGCTCCGTATTAGACAACATAATTTATACACGCTCACAAAGATAATGCCGACTACAAGCTTAAAAAAAACTACGCACACAATCACAAACAATATGAGCAGATCAAATTGGCAGAGATCCTGTAAGTGGCCTTTCCTATTGGTTGAAAGCTTTAAGCACTAAAGGCTAGGCCGAGGACGGCCGGCAAAGTTACGGGCAGAAGCTACGTCTTAATATATTACTAACGTAACAAATAATGAATATAATTTGAATGAATTGAATAATCACTGAGATGAATCAACGAAAGTTCTCAAAGTGGAGAGAGCGTGAGAAATTACAAACTGGTGTATATTTCATTGTTTACACGGACGCCGTTTACGGAAGTACAGTCAGCAGCATATCAATCTGTCCAAATTCATTGCAAATTTTCCCTTCGCTGCTTAGACGTCAATGAATGGGCAACTGCAGTCGACTGTACGAATCCCTTATTTTAAACTCACACTCAATGCTCACACCGGAGTCACCGGACATTTGTGCGAAAAGAATTGGTTTTGAATCATAAAAAAAAAAAATTAAATTTCATTTATTTCAGGTTTCTTAGACCCATATAAAATAAATAAAATACAATTCGTCATTTACCACATATACAAAATTCATTATTACTTATTTATAAATTAATTTAAAAATATTAGGTATTATTAATTAATTTAATTATGAAATAGTTTTTTTTTTTTTAACAGATTAAAACTGTCTCTCCGGTCGGCTGCAGGGCATATGTCGATCACAGCAATGCCGAATGTAGGGACAGTCTAGTCGATTAGCTATCATTTTCTGGAGAGTGTTGGGGCACTCTGCGCACCAGGGACGTTACAGAAGCGAGGCAGACCCATCACCGCCCTGAATGCGTTGTTGAACTGGACACGGAAAGCCTTGTAGGCAGTTTTCGAGTAACTAGCCCACAGGCTGCAGGTGTACAGTGATGTGCAGTATGCCTTAAAAAGTGTGAGATTAACCTCACTAAAGCAACGCGCAAAACTGCGGGCCAGCATGTTCGCCTTCCTCGACAACGCTCTGCGCTCCCGCTCAATGTCAGCATGATCCTTGAGATGTGACTATATGAAGTACTGAGAAGGACATTAGGTACTTTTATCCCGGGAAAAAGCACTTTTCGTCAGATGTTCGCTCAGAACAAGGTCAATGACTTTTTTGCAATTTTAAAACGAATGAAGGATTCCTTCCACAAACGCCTTCAGCAGTGCGATAATAAAATTATAAAAGCCGTCTACCACACTGTGTACCTGAACGACCCTTCCTGTGTAATAAAAGTCTAAATAATATTGTATAGGATTAAGTGACTAAAAATATAATTGACTGTTAATTTAATTTAATTAATTTATTTATTCATTTAATTACTTAATCAATAATTCTATTTTATAAATATTCTTTTGAAATTTCTTTTTATATGGGTTCTTGTGCCTGAAATAAATGAATTTTATTTTATTTATTTTTTATTTATATTCATGCTTGCAAAGCCGTGGGTAAAAGTTAGTATTTTGTGCATATTTTTACCTTCATCAACCACACCATCAGCAACAATACGGTATGTTCCACTCTGTTCAGCTGGGTCAAGGTGAATAAATGACACGAATTTTGTCGAATCAATTCACCTGACGAAATTTTCTGGGTGAAATGAGTCTGAGGTGAAATGAAGACACTAAAATATCTACTCATTTCACCCAGGTGATATCACCCAGGTGAACAGAGTGGCAAATACCAACAATACTGGGGATCAACAATCATTTGAACGAAGCCGCTGGCAAAAGCCAATGGAACGAGTGAGCCACCCAATACATAAGTCACCAGGTTCCCAGAGGCCGTCCAACCTGTAACGCCGCATCCTAGGCATGCGGTCGCGCAGGTCGTTACGTCACGGATCTAGATCCACGTGACAGAGCGCAGCTTATTCAGCTTTCACTTTTTCTAGACTTTAATGACTAGGTATTTCGTTAAGGGGAGTATGCGTTTCATTAGAGACTAGCTTTTTCTCTTGACTTCGTCTGCGTAAATTTCGAATACGCTGTTTAAACAACCTTTCTGCAGACTTCAAGTTTTTTACATTCAGCGGTTTCGATTTCATGGCATGGTGCCATGATATGATAACAGAAATAAAAACACTGGATAGGATATCGTATTTGACTATAATTTGTTGGTGTAGCCATACTAGGACGCTCACACCCAAGCCACATTTTTCTTTTATATGTAATGTTGGAGGAGCTTAATTGGTAGCAGTGGTTCGCGCGCTTGGCCTGCGATATTGGCGGTCAAGGCCCTTTAGTAATGGTCTGTCACAGGATGGGTGATCAAAAATGTATTAATCTGGAGCTCCTCTGAGTTCCGGAAGGTACGTTAACCCATTGGTCCAGGTTGTATTCGCAGTCGTTAAAACCCACCAATCCTCATTGGGCCCGCGTGGTAGATGGTGATGGTGGTGGTGGTGGTGCAACCTCCTTATCCATCCATAAGGCCAGCAGTCGGGGACATTACATGGCTGATGATGATGATATAATTGGATTATCATTGGAATACCATTGATATCTAAGTTTTAGAAATGAATCTGAATGAATCTCTTTCGACGTATAACATTATTCATAAGCATGAGAAATTAGAGCTTGTAAAAATTTACAGATATTCAAAATTGAAATCAGTTCAATTAAATTATTCTACAACTACAAATTAGTAGAGCTTCACAAGTATTTTTGGGTCGTTGCTCGTTTCACACCATAAGCGATTCGAACCGCGGTGCGAATCGCACAAGAGCTCTTTTTGAATGGGTTCTTTCGCACCGCAGTCGTTGGAAAGCGGTGCGAATGTCTCAAAGAATCCAGTAAGGTGCCTTGGGCCATTCACACCCCACCAACCACTGCGCACTCGCATGTGGTATGATACGACCAATGACCCGCATTTTTTTACGTCAATTTATTGATGTATGAAGCTAACGCTTTTCGACGACCACGTCGCCACTGCTGAGAAGAGATGCCGAAAGAAACTCATCTCAACAGTATTGGTCTCTCCCAACCATGTCAGAAAGGCTTTCCAGGCCTTACATTTATTTTTTAATTCATATAATACTTGGTACAGTACAAGTTTATTGCATGGTCAAAAAAATGGTGCCTCCCCTTAACAGTAGTCATTTGAATATTTGTCCAGAGCTAACAGTACAAGAGGTTGTGTCATCTCGGCTTTGATTCGTGTTTGTGTACAACATTATTATTATTAGCGAGCTCGCAACGCGCCATGACTCGGCAAATTCTCAACATAACATTTATTACAAGATTTAACGTCACCCTGTTATTGTGTGTCGATAATGCAAATGTTAACTCTCTATCAAGAGTTCAAAAAGTATTTGGTCATGGTAGTACTTTTTTTTTAAATTAAAGATAGGTTTGCTCTTGACTGACGATGTAGCGAGCTTACCCAGAAGCCTCTGGTTTTGAAGAGAGTCAGGTTGTATGTATGTGGTCGGAACACAGACGTAAGCAGGAAGTTCCAATGCTTCGCTGTGCGCATTAAGAATGATGACAAAAAGCAGTTGGTGCGTGCGGGGGGATATCAACCAAGAAGGGATGATAGTCCGCTGTGCGTTTGGTTGTCCGATTAAAAAAGGGGCATGAGGTATGATATCTCGATGTTTATGATCAAATTTTTTGACAGTTTATTGCATTGCCAAGACTTGCATAATAAACAAAATGTTGCATCAAAAGTGGAACCTTTGTCCTTTGAGTGTATTTTTTATCTTCATAGATGAAAATCCTTTACAGTTCATTAAATAAAGTTATGTAAATGTGTACCTACATAGGCCATAGAAATGGAAAAAACAATTCATTCTTTAAATTTTTTTTTTTTCTAACTTTACGACATAAGCTGATTTTATTCGAAAATTCCAATTTGGCGGTGGCGGGTGCTTTACAATTGTGCTTTGAAATACTTACAACCATCCTAGACAACATATGAATAAATTAGACATACCTACTGGACAGTTTGTAAATAGATCCTCATCTATTAACTGGGCTACCAGGGCAAAGAAAAAATACACTAAACCAGGGCAAAACAGAAGTTATTGTGTATTTTCTAAGTATGAAAATAATTTTTAAATAGACTTTTTAAACTATGACCAGGCTTCAAGTAAACTGGGTGAAGGAGTAGACGAAAGAAAACTTTCTTAAGTTTTGCTTAACAAACCATGCGGCCCTATAAACTCGAGTTTACTCTACTTACACACTACTTTCTTATGTTTGTTTGTACAAATAGCAAAATAAGTACCTATTTTGTCGTAACTATGCAGCAGTTTTTAAAATGAATTAATTCTCAGACTTTTGTATCTATATATATATTGAAGATCTACTATTTGTTAATTCGTCCCTATATTGAATTCGGTACTTTAAAAGGTTTTGGGCAGTATTGTCATCTGTGATGTGATGTATTCATTTACTGCTGTACTTTTCATAAAAAAAATTGGGTGGCAAATTTACAAAAAGATTTTAAATATTTTTTATAGAAGTACAGAATTTACTTGAATGTATAGTAGGTATATTAATAAAAAGTATCGAATTAACTATTAAGTCAAATCAACAGTAACCTACAATATCCACATGCCCTAGACACTTGACCAGGGGCAACCAGAGGGTCGATTCTACTAATTACAAACGTAGATGTTTTGTCTCAAAATCTAAAGAAATTAAACTAAAGCGACAAGGTCTCTATAGGACTTCTATGCTTTATTGCGATTTCTTTGGCTTTTCAGACACAGTGGCACGATATGTACGTTTGTAATTTGTAGAAGCGGTGGTGGCCGAGTGGTAGGGCGCTCGCCTGTGGATACAAAATCCCAGGTTCAAATCCTGCCCGGGCTACATGAGTTTGTATCGGTACCAATCTGACTCATGTTAGTTTTCATTGACCACCACTTGCTTCCGGTGAAGGAAAACATCGTGAAGAAACCTGCACTCTGGTTGATGATTATCAGCTAGTGTGTGAAATGTAGAAGGCAATGGCAAACCACGTCATTAAAAATGCCTTGAGAGTCGTTGTGTGTGTGTTTCATTCCATATAATGACCACGACCCTCAGTCATGAGGAAATACGACTAAAAAGAGTATTTGTAGAATCAAGGGCCAGGATGTGTAGCATGGCCCACGGCCGCGGCCCTTGCTAGGCCGCTCTGAGCGGTCACCGCGGCGCTCTCAGCTGCCCTCCAGCGATACCGGTTACGAAGCTTTCCAGATCAGTGGATCAGTGACGTAAGGTAACTTGATACAGATTCGAAATGTCCTTTTTGGCTTTACTTTATACTTGAAACGAAAATAATGGTGCCATGGTAGCTTCGGGCAACAAGGTCTTCCGCGCGCGGAAGTCCGTGTTGCTCTATGCATGGCATCGTTATTTTTCTAAATTTAGCATATCATTTGTTAAAAAATAAATTTTAGGTTAAAAAGGTCGTGCATATGGTATGACTCCTGAAGGAAATAAATTTCAAAAACCAAAAAGAGGAGGTTCTTGCGAATGATATTCAGTTGGTAGTAGATCCTAAAGATCTGGCCTCTCCGTTTGGAGAAAGAAATATTTCTGAAGCCAGGAGAAATCATAGAGATAACGAATGACTTATACAATAGAATACTAGAAAAATACGGACAAAATTCGTAAATAAGTTCGATATCCGTTCGTTTGGTGATTCGTCAATAGCTGTGTTTATGAAGTCGTTATGTTATGGTTTATTTTCGCAAATAATTGGATGTTACGACGTTGCAAACGTTATAAAAATGATTCAACACATACATAAACACAGGAAGCTGAATAGATTGCATGCATTGCATTTTTGCGTTACCCTAGTTTCACCCTATTTATACCACTCTCCTAATAATTTATACTGACTGACTGTGTGCCCTAGTCAAGGGCCAAGGGCGGATCCAGGATTTTTTTCTGTGAGGGGCACAAGGACAGTGGCGGACTATGCATGCATGTTAGGGGGGGTGCAACAAATCGACTGATGCTATTGAAACGAATCCTAAAGACGGGGGGGGGGAGGGGGGGAGGGGCTCTCACTACGGAACTGCAGAAAGACCAGATGGGCAAAAAAATCAAGAAATAAAGCAGATGGGCAGAAAAATTTCACTAAATTCTGTTATTTTTTAATTTGATATGCACTTTTATGGAATTTCTCTCCATAATAGGTACACAAAAAAGCAGTCGGGGACGGACGGACACGTGCCCCCCCCTAAATCCGCTATTGTCAAGGGCTCTAGTAGGTATGACTCTTGCTATTAAGATCGATAGATAAGATAGATAGAATAAAACCAACATATAAGAAATACAATATTGTGATTTGTGGAACTGTCAAACTGTAAGGTGATTTTTTCTGTTTCTTATTTACAGGAAAAGCTCTCAATAAAGATACAACTTTTATTACGGCACGGCTTTCATAAAATGCCATCTATTGATATACAGATATTATTATACCCATGTTTTTTTGTAATTTGAGCTATCAGAAAATTGCCCATTGGCTCTTATATACACACCAATTACTGTTTTATTAAATGATATAAACAAAATTCAATAATTCAAAAGCTTTAAATAATTATTACATTGTATATTCATAATCATACATCTTCCTTGTGTAGTTAACCAAATGAGTTATAATATGGAAGTTTAATTTCCATTCAAGGCTAAAATAATTATGAAAATATGAAATTGGCCATTGTGTTCGTTATCTAAAACGATAATCGTATCATTTTTGTATTGTTCCTCCTCAAATTACCGGCGGGAAGACATCGATGTTTTTTTTGAAGAGTTAAAGCTACAACAGCTAAACTTCTACTACTACGTACGTACATGGCTCGCAGTTTTTTGCGAATACAGAGTTATTGTATAGTTTCTTCTAAATGCCTGCTTGTGTTTTTGTCATTTTTGTTTAGTATGATGTTTGTTGATAAAATATAAGAAAAAGACCTAAAACAAATAATTAAAGAACGATTAGACTATATTATAAATTTAAAATTACTTCCGAAACAACTATTTACACTTACCCTGTAAGGGTCTTATTATATTAATTATTATATTTTAAAACAGTTTTATTTTATCTTTACTATTGAAAGTAACTAGATATATAATGAAATCCAAAAATGAAGAATAGAATATAAATCAATACAGTTAAAATATTAAAAAAAAAATAATTAATTTGTGACAGATTCATACCTATCTCGGTATTCGTCCCTACATCGACTTGAAACAACTTTACCCGAACGTGTGCGTTACATAGCGTAGCGTTTCACTTCAGCCTCATTTAATACCTACAAACTCACTTCCAAAATATTTAATTAAGACTTCCACGATTATATTAGAAATAGAAATAAGAGGCACCTTTTTTATTATTTTTTTAATCCCTCTTCCCTTGATTGTTATTTTTTCTAAGCACGGCTAAGAAAATAACGATAAAGACACTTGAACTCAGTAAGCTCACTTGAACAAAGGCCACTTTCGCTGCTACACGTATTCATTCATTAGTATGAAATCCGCCAAGTATGAGCCGTTCTAAGGTTCCGTACTTAAGTGTAATTCTGAACTCATAAACGGTAATTTTCATAGAAAGTCTTTGAAGAAGGACAGAGAGGCCTTTGTCCAGTACTGGGATTAAATAACCACTTGTTTCCGGTGAAGGAAAACATCACGAGAAAACCTGCTCGCTAGATAACTACTAATATCATAAAAACGAAAGTTTGGATGTGAGTTTGTGAATTTGTGAAGATGTTTGTTACTCAATCACGCAATATCTACTTAACGGATTTCGATGAAATTTAGCATACGGGTAGACAAATACCTGGAATACAAATAGTGTACTTTTTATCCCGAAATTCCCATAGTAACGAAGCCCCGGGGTGCGGCTAGTAAGTAATTTACCAGCCAAGTGTGTGAAATGTTGAGAGCAATAAATGGCAAATCCACTCCTTTATCATTGCCAAATAAAGTCGATGCTTGTGTTTCATTCCACGTTATGTTACTGACAAGAGCATAACTTTTATCGATGAAAGAAAGATGAAGAAGACCAATTATATACCCAACATCAACCACCATTCATCGTGTATAAAAAAAAATCACGCAAGCGAAGCCATAATCACTCGAGGTTTCTTTATTCGTTACACGTTAAAACAGAACCCTAAAATACGAAACGCTAATTATCTTAAGCTGTCAGAGTTAAAAATAGCTTATCATTTCAAATATTAGTTTGTTAATTCACACAATAGTTTTAAGGCACCATTGCAAAGCAAAATTGTTTTTTTTTCAAATGGCAATGTTTGTTTGCTCAAGGACTTTGATTCCTGGACAGGTCAAAATGAAAAATTATTTTGCTCATGTATAATGACCATGACACACGTATAGTAGGTACGCAAATAGTCACGCAAACCCGGTTTCGAAAACAGAATTTTTTTTTAATTGGAAACGAGTTTCGAAAACAGCAAAAATTGTTTGGAAACTACTTTCGGTTAAAGGAACATTATTCGTTATTCGAAACTGGTTTCGACATTTTGGTTTCAAAGTGACTAAAGGATAATTAACACGCTAATATAATTAAACAATATAATATTATAAGTAATATAATATTTTTGATAATTAGCACGATTAAAAAATAAAAAAATACGACTGACAACTCACATAGCCTAACTTGGAGGAATGCAAGGAATCTAAAAATACGTCTCACATCAAATTCTGGACTTATGGTGCAATAAAGAAAATTATATATATTGAAAAGATAACACTCACGTCAAAGGTCGTGTAAAAACTTTGTGCCATCCCAAGAAGTATTTCGTAGGGCTAAGATTAAATACTTATTGTTGACTTTGTAATTTGTTTACCTTAAGAGTTGCATTGTATAAGATTTTTATTGATGAAAGTTTATATAATGATTAGTTAGTGATTTCACTGTTTTCCCAGGCCGCAGCATGTTGCGACTAGCAACACTGGTAACAATTATTTTGTATTTTTCTTATCTTTCATAGGGCAACATTGTTTGTACTCTCTCTTCTTTGAACCGCAATAAAGTGTGCGTGAAACAATTATCGCTCCCGGAATCTTATTTAATTATCCCGAATAGAAGACCTATAACAAGCATATAACAACAGTCCGCTGCTACAGAAGTAAAAGTATTGCATCTGTGTAATATTTTAGTTTAAATTTGTCTGTAACTTCAGGTACACGTAAAGGTACATCTCTGTAGCTGAAGTTATAGCAAAGGTGTACAGATTACAGTTACAACGAAAATCGGAATTTCCAAGGGGAATGCATAAGGAGAGGAACAAAGTGTGGTACATTATTGTAATGCCACCAGCATATAGCGACCGGTTTTCACCGTCGTCGATGTCATAATTAGCGGATGATAAGTTATTTAATTCAGAGGAAGTCTAGGCAAGTAAATTACGAAACACTACATAGTTGAGGTACACTGGAAAAGCGACATTCCCGTTCTTTGATAAGTACCTATGATATTCTATACCTATTCTATATTTAATAAACAGTTAAAAAAATATCTAATAAAAATGAGTTTCTACTATACATGCAGGCAAAGTCAAAGTCAATTATTTTTATTTATATAGGCTTAACATAGCACTTATAAATCGTCACATTCTTGTTTTTTAGTTAGTTGAGGTCATAAAATTACTTAAAGCTAAGGTTACCACCACCTCCAAAGCGCAAGTGGAAAAGAGGCGGCGCAACACTCCTGCGATACCCCTGGTGTTGTGGTTGCCCATGGGTAGCGGTGATTACTTACCATCAGGTGACCCGCTTGCTCGTTTGCCGCACTATGTTATAAAAAAAAAAAACTCCACTGTTGCATTTTCTCCAAAGACGTCACTTTACAACATATGTCTTATAATTAAATGACTGTAAGGCCAAAGATATATAATCAGGAATTTACTAACCTGTCTATGTATCTTTGGTTTGCATCTTTAGGAAATGCATAGATACATACTAAAAACATATATAAATATATATTAATATGACGATTAAACTATATATTTTTTTATATATATTTTAGTATATAAGGCGCCGCTAATTTGCAATACCTGTAAAAGGTTACTAAGTCGTAATAACCAATGTTAAAATAAGACCAAATGTACACTTCGTTGGCAAATAAATGAATATGAATATCTACACTAGCTAGGCACTGCAGGTAGCAAGGTCCTATTCCCATAGGTTGGTAACCCAGGGTCCAATTTACCCGTAGGTCCAATATACCAAATTTCATGGAAATCCGTCGAATAGTTTTTGCGTGATTGAGAACAAACATTCCTACTCACAAACTCACATCAAAACTTTCACATTTATATTATTTATTAGAATTTTTATGTGGTACACAGAAGGAAGGGTCTATCGAGATATTATGTACTAACTAGTTTTATTTCCATAGACGGGACATAATTAGGTACCTACATAAGCATTGTGTTCTCATGGTATTAAACACATTTGGACCTAAAGTTGTTCTTTTAATTTAAATCGCCGCTCGCAGTTTAAAAAATTCTGCGAGGACGAAGTCGCAGGCAATTATGTTTAATTTTTATTTCAAGACTAGATTTTTCTCGCGGCATAGCCTGTATAAATTTCCCACGGGAACAGTGCTTTTACTCGGGATAAAAGGTAGCCTATGTCCTTCTTAGTACTTCTAACTATGTGTATGCGAAACTTCAGCAAGATTGGTTTAGTAGATGAAGCGTGAAGAGGTAACAAACTAACAAATAGGTAAACAAACAAACTTACTTTCGCCTTTATAATACTAGTAGTTCGCAGCGAACTTAGACCTCGCGATTATTACTCGCGTTTTTATTGATTTACTCTTACGTATGTATGTATGTATGATTAAAGAGTGCTGATGAGTAGGGTAAAATCACAGTTAAAGAAATAGTATAATTTACAATATAAAAAAAATTGGAAGACATCTTAATAGCCCAGGCGCTAAAATAGTATCAATCAATCATCAAAATATATAAAATCTTGCGTTAGGGAGTGACTGACTGAGCTGACTGACAATCAGATGCTCTGTGCTGACAATGCACAGCCGAAAACGACTGGGCATACGAAGCTGAAATTATTATTTAACTGTAACACGACTTGTATTTTCTTTTATGTAAATTATACATATAAATTATTTTTACCAAACGACTAACGAGACGAACGACCAAACCAAACAAACAAACAACAATATGGATTAGAACGTTTTTTCAACCCTCAAAGTCTTTCCGGGTGGTCATAAAAAAAATAACCTAAACCTAACTTCTTCTCCGCCCTCAAAGTCTTTCCGGGTGGTTATAAAAAAAACCTGAACCTAACTTCTTTTCCGCCCTCAGTCTTTCTGGGTGATCATAAAAAAAAATAACCTAAACCTAACTTCTTTTACGCCCGCCCTCAAAGTCTTTCCGGGTGGTCATAAAAAAAAATAACCTGAACTTAACTTCTTTTCTGCCCTCAAAGTCTTTCTGGGTGGTCATAAAAAAAATAACCTAAACCTAACTTCTTCTCCCCTCTGCAAGTCTTTCTGGGTGGTCATGAAAAAAATTACCTGAACCTAACTTTTTTCCGCCGTCAAAGTCTTTTCGGGTGGTCATAAAAAATAACCTAAACCTAACTTCTTCTTCACCTTCAAAGTCTTTCCGGGTGGTCATAAAAAAATAACCTGAACCTAACTTCTTTTCCGCCCTCAAAGTCTTTCCGGGTGGTCATAAAAAAAATAACCTGAACCTAACTTCTTTTCCGCCATCAAAGTCTTTCGGGTGGTCATAAAAAAATAACCTGGACCTAACTTCTTTTCCGCCCTCAAAGTCTTTTCCAAAGGTGGTAAAAAAAAACCCGAACCCAACTAATAATCTGCCCTCAAGTCTTTCCAGGTGGTCATAAAAAAAATAACCTGAACCCAATTATTTTCTGTCCTCAAGTCTTTCCGGGTAATCATAAAAAAATAACCTGAACCTAACTTACAGCTCAGATCGTTTGGAAACAAACTTTCTTTTTTTTATAAAAAAAATAAAAATAGTCTATTTACTCCACAACAAATGGCCTTGAACTACATTACATAGGTATGTGATAAACATTAATTAACCCACTTAAGCCTGAAACTTTTTACTTGCTTGGATGTTTATGATTTTTACATATGTTACTATCTGCCATCCTCTCAAGCTAGGAAAAATATTAAAAAAAATATTCAACTATCGGAAAAGCGGGAAATCGGCGTCCTTTTAAACGAACGCTAGCCTTATATACTACTTTGCACTGCCTAAATATTTTGTTTATTTTAGAGGGTAAATATTACGCAAAACAACAGTTTTATGCTAGAAAACATATTTATTACTATATGTTGCCCCGCGGCTCCGCCCGCGGAAAAAAAATCTTTAAAAAGTGCCTTGTGTGTTTTTCACACATCATGTGACCCCTTATTTTAGGCTCTTAGGGGTTGATTTTTGAGAAAAAAAGTAACCTATGTTTGACCCCGGGTCTTCAAATATATCCGTACCAAATTTCATTAAAATCGGTACAGTGGCTTAGCCTTGAAAGCGTACCATACAGACAGACTTTTGCATTTATAATATTAGTATGGAAGTATGGATTGGCATTCCGCAATATGGTTTTGTCAATACATATATCGGCTAGGTACTATAACATACTCACTATCTGAGACCACTATATAAAAGAATTCCGAGGAAACATTTAATCTTGCTATGCAACACATTACCTTCTTTATTATTTTGGGTAGCGTAGAGAGAGATTGGAAAATTATTTCAGTAATATCATCATCAAATAAACAATTGAAAAAGTACATAGGGTCCAGGGTCTTTAGTCAATACTTAGTTGCAGGTTGTATAGATAAAGATAGATAGATAAAGAACTTTATTTGTACCCACAACAACATATACAGTGTATGTCTCATGCAATCCATTATACACCTTATTTTTCGGCACAACTGTTGTTTGGCAGCCTGAAGATGGGACACATTCTGAGAAGAATCTAATGGGGAAGTACTAATCGCATGTTCTTGAAGTCAATTCAGCCAATGTCAGCTCATCGTTATTGCCACTATCACTAGATAACTCACGAAAATGCACGTATCTGAGATCCTGACAAGTTGTGCATCAAGACGACATTTTTATCACCAAAATCCTCATCTGTTACATTAGCATTACCGTTTTCTGGTGGTAAAATAGTACTAATGTCGGGTATAGGTTGATCATCACCTTTTTCTAGATCCTCGATAGTGTCAGGCAACAACACATTTATTTTTGTAGATAATTTAGTTGCATTGGTAGGATATTAGGCTATTGGTCGTTATAAAGGACATTATCATAATTAAATATTTGTAATTTGAAATATGTATTTTTTTTTAATTTTCAGTTATTATGTACATACTTGTCTAACTTATATTCGCATTATTTCAGTATTATAGTACCTATATATGTATATAAACTTACCTTTTATAATTCATGATTGACTCGTCAAACTTCTACGAATAAATTTATTACACCAAACAAAAGTAATGCAGTCACAATAGTACTAAATGGAATCACGCATATGTTGTATAAATGATGGCATAAAAATATTTTTATAATAAAACCCCCCTTGTTCTGTAAATTTTTGTTTATGTGACGTTCGTTTAAAAGTACGCTAGCCTCAAGTGGGTTAAATTGAATACCATAAAAGACAGTATCGTTGTGAAGATCTGGTGCCCGCGCTAGGTATCAAAGATCCTGTGTTGCAGGTTACCAGCAACACAGGATCTTTAATACCTAGCGTGTTGCATGTTGATATCATGTCACAATACGATTTGTGAGTTAATTTACAACTAAAAGACGAGTAATGACTTCTGTACCTAACCCTACGATGAAAATCTTGGGATCAGTAAGTTTAAACTTGAAACTTCATATCTTCTAGTTTTGGTAAATAATATTTATCAACCGATGTATTTGCCATAAGATATTTTGTCTAACGTAATTGTTTTACCAATTGAAAATTTAGTTCAATAATTTGTTTGTAAAATGATAATTTGAAAAAAAAAAAAACAATATTTGTCTAGTAATTAGTTTGTAAAATGATTACATTTTTAAATGGATGAGTTTGTCAAAGCATATGTTTTCAAATGTATAGTTTTATAAGCGTTGTTTATAAAATGATTGTTTTTTAAATAATAATTTGTAATATGTGGGTGTACCTTACAAATCATCTACAAGTCTACAACCGCTGCTTAGATCTGATTTCGACTTTACTAACTAATTCAGTTCCCTAAGTAAAATGTAGATGGCGCTATCCAAAGTTAGAACACGCTATGGTTTCGTTTGCTACGTAATCGCGGACATTTTTATTAATATTTCAAAAACTACTGAACCGATTTTGATGCCCAACGAACTTAAAAATTCTATTGATATTTCCTACATGCCTACCAAATTTCATAAAAATCGGACCATCGGTTGGGCAGTTATCGCGGTACAAACATACATACATACATACATACATACATACATACATACATACATACATACAAACAATGTGTTTCGCCCCCAACTCGATTTAGAGACCTTCGCTCGCTTCGCTCGCTCGGTCAATTAGTTAGGATTAGGATGTATTATCGTCCTGCTGTGCTGACACTGTTACCCGGTTTCAAAAAACTTTAAAAACGATGTAGACGCCGAAGACCATTTTTAGACGATCATTTCATTACTACAACGTCCTTTTCAAGCATCAATTGCCATCTCGTGATGCGACCCATCTATCTAGTTGCACATTAGCCGGTAATAGTGCAACATTACCTCAGATGGCGGAAGCTGCGAGTGACGTAACAGGCCAGGGGGCAAAGTAGGAGGCTTCGTGGTTCATGCACTTTAGGTCCACACGTAACAGAGTCCTAAGCTTTATAGCAACGATCATGGAAATACTACGTTACGTCAGAAAAGTTCAACACATACCATCTCACATCTCCTTGCATCTCGCATACTGACGAAACCATAGGCACAGGAAACGATAATAAAATAAAAATTTTGATTTTGTACCTAAGCAATAAGGTTAATTATGTTATTAAATGAAGTAAGAAGTGGAAGCTTCTAGTATCGGAAGCCAAGATCCTCTTTGGGTCGTCGAGCCATCGAAGTAAGTAAGTACCTATGTCATTAAATAACAATTTAATGTGAGTTATATTATAACTATAGTAAGTAAGTAAGTACTATACTAAGTACCTACCTACTTACGTAAAAATACGTACTCCTGTCTGTTACTGTTTTTTTTATTAATCTTAAAATAAGAAGAAATATTGTTATTAATGATATTTTTAATCTACAATTTTTCATATCGATTCTAAACGATGATGTTTTGAAGATCACACGAAGTCAACAGACTGAACAACCCATAGACTTATGAACCGGTCTATGTAAAGAGTTACTACCATGTTACAAATACATAAGGCCCTCCTCGAAGCGAAAGGTCGAAACAGATGGAGGGTACTTCCCTCCATAGTCAGAGAGAAGCGCCAGTATATAATAAGTCTATGGAGAGAAGATGATTCTACAGGGGAATCACGACCCTTGAGGAATACGACATGAGATTGAGATTGCATTAGAAAGATGCAAAGAGTACCGGTCTATCTATATATAACTCAAACTGACTGACTGACATAGTGATCTATCAACACACAACCCAAACCACTGGACGGATCGGGCTGAAATTTGGCATGCAGGTAGTTGTTATGACGTAGGCATCCGCTAAGAAAGGATTAACGCGAGCGAAGCCGCGGGCAAAAGCTAGTGTTATAATAAAACTAGCCATGCCCAAGGGTTTCTCTCCCGGGAGAATGAAAAATTCAAATTCAAATCCATTCAAATTTAAAAACAAAAAATCAAACAAGCTAAAATTATACTATTCAGCTTTATATATTACAAAAGTTATAGATGTTATTGTACAAATGTACATGTAGCTGTACGGTACGCGTTTAATATGTCTCATCTCATCATATTTTATACCTTTTATGAGTTGGTCTGTTGCTTGGTATCTCCCACATGAATAATCTTGAATACATTTTTGCTATATATAAAAAAGTGAAGTGGGAGTGTTATGGATTTTATTCTGTCACAATAAACCGCGTGGAGGATTTTTATGACGGTTAAAAGATTTATATTAGACTTGATTTACCACTGTGATTTACTTTTTATACTGTGTACAGGTACACCTACAATCATAAAAGATTTCCACTCTTACTTAATTATGTAAAATTTGCGTTACGCGTAATAAAGTTGCAAGAACATTATTTTTCCAAGTAGTTACATTAAAAATATATATATAGCGATGGTTTGGTTTTTTTTACCGGCGGATTTGGAAAATCCCTTTCTTTGTTCTTGACTTCAATTCACTAGCTAAGGAATCTCCATAGAATTAGAAAAAAAAGAGTGATTTTTTTTCTGTCTTCGTGTGCGAAGCCGCGCGTCTATTAATCACTACCGTTCCGAAATTTCCGGAAATCTTCTCGGAAATATTCCCTAAAACGAAAATTATTGGAAAAGTATCTGAAATATTTAAAAAAGGGAAATTTCTTTTTGCAGCCGTCTTTAAAATAAAAAGTTTGACATATACCAAAATTTTCAAGAAAATAGGATGATGGAAAATGCGTATTTTCCATATTCCTGAGAAATTTTCCCAAGAAATTTCCGAGAAATTTGAATTTGAAAATTTTCTCAGAATTTGATCTTGAGAATTTAATTCCTAAACAATTTTCAGAGAAATATATTTCGGTACTAGCTTTGCCCGCGGTTCAATCCACGGTAAAAAATCTTATGTATTTCATAATAACTTTGAAACGACTTTTGAAAAAAAATTTAGAGAAAACGTTACCGAAAATTTCTGGTAAATTTCGGAAATTTTCCTGGGAAGACATTTTCGGAAAACGAGAAATTCTCGGCGGCACATTGCTAGTCATCTATGAATTCTATAAATTATTATTTTTCAATACACGTAATCTATACATATAATAAATCAGTAAAAATATTTTGTCTGTACATTTAGTATTTTTGACTGAACCTCGCGTCAACTCGTGAACGGGTGTTGCCAGTTTTTATTTTTTGTTCTTAACCAATTCATTGTGGTTACTTGATCACAAACATAACATGTTTTATTATATTATTATTATTTTTTCTTATATTTTATTTTATTTTTGACTGTACACAATTTAGTGTATGTATAAAGTTAATGAATAGCCCCTCTGGCATGCTAGGCGACCAAGACTGTTTCATGAGTTTCTTTCGGCATTTCTTCTCAGCAGTGGTCGTTCCGAAATGCCAGTAGTTTGTTGCTTTGAAACATTATTAAATAATTAGTTATCGACGTGAAAAAGAGCCTTCTTTGAAGGCCAAGTTTCAATAAAAAATTTTGACTTTGACTGAAATGGATAGAGGGACACTTATAAAGAATAATAGAACTCAAAAAACTTTTTTTAGAATATCTTGTCTGTCTGTCTGTCTGTATGTATGATCACGCTAATCTCCGAAAGTACTGAACCGATTTTAATGAACTTTGTATAGCTATTAAGCCTGGGCAACATTTAGGCTATAATTGATTTTGAAAACTGGAACACCTGATGAGGAACCAAAACAGAACATTTAAACTATAAGAAATATGGAAATGGTGCCTTAACAAAAGTCGTTCAATCTGATGAGCATTTTCTGTTGACGTATAAAAATCGAAGATCAGGATCATCTGATGAAGAATTCCAAGAGACCAGCTACACTATAACATATATACTTATATGGAAATGGCGCCTTAGTAAAAGTCGTTCAACCTGATGAGCATTTTCTGCTGACGTATAGAAATTGAAGATCTGACACATCTGATGAAAAGCTTCAAGAGAGATTTTTCATCTAAGCGAAACTCACGCGGACGAAGCCGCGGGCAGCATCAGCTATTCTATACATATAATAAGACAGTAAAAATATTTTGTCTGTTCATTTTGTATTTTAGACTGAAATGGATAGAGGGACACTTAAAAAGAATAACAGAAAGCAAAAAACATTTTTTGGAATTTCTTTTCTGTCTGTCTGTCTGTATGTATGATCACGTTAATCTCCGAAATTGCTGAACCGATTTGAATTAAACTTTTTTGTTGTATAGCTATTAAGCCTAGGCAACATTTAGGATGTAATTTATTTTGAAAACTGGAACATCTGATGAAGAACCAAAACAGAACAGTTAAACTATAAGAAATATAGAAATAGTGCCTTAACAAAAGTCGTTCAACTTGATGAGCATTTTCTGCTGACGTATAAAAATAAAAGATCTGGAACATCTGGTGAAGAACTGCAAGAGACCAGCTACACTATAACATATATGGAAATGGCGCCTTATTAAAAGTCGTTCAACCTGATGAGCATTTTCGGCTGACGTATAAAAATTGAAGATCTGGAACATCAGATGAAGAACTGCAAGAGACCAGCTACACTATAACATATATGGAAATGGCGCCTTATTAAAAGTCGTTCAACCTGATGAGCATTTTCTGCTGACGTAGGTATAAAAATTGAAGATCTGGAACATCTGATAAATAACTCTAACAGACCAGCTACATTATACCGTATTTTTCACAAAGATTTTTTATCTAAGCGAAACTCTTGCGGGCGAAGCCGCGGGCAACAGCTAGTATATGTATATTGGCATCGAGATATTATGTACATACTAATAATGGTTACAAAGAAATAAATGTATGAATTAGTACATAATATCTCAATGTGTATAATGTACATATTGATGACATCAATGAGCAATGTAGAGAGATAATAGAAGCGACAGATTTGACATCGCGGAAATGTCTAGTCACTTTCGATGATAAGGCCATTTTAAGTTTTAAAGGGAGACAAGAGGTGAATAGGTAGAAATTGTGTGAATCTCTGTGAATAGGAGCGACAGAGTTGAGTGTGGGTGGACTTGTGTGGGACAAGTTACAAGCTGTGGGTAAGCCCACCTTGGCTTATAGATTTGCTGGCATCTGACAAAACCTTCTAAGAATAGGTAATACAAAATCATTCCGATGAAATTGTTCTTTTACGGAAAACTCTGAAAAAATAATGTCGTTTTACGACTTTGACGTTTTCAGACTTTTTTTTTGTAGCTATAACATGTCCCACTGCTGGACAAAAGCCTCCCCACTCTCTTTCCATGTGTCCCTATCTCTGCTCTTTTCTATCCACTTTCTGTCGAATGCACTTTCAGATATTTACAATTAAATTTTCATATTGGGCATTCCATCGTTGAATACTTTGCAGCACCGGAGATAGATTGGATGCGAAGAAGAATAAATTATATATTACAGAACTTTATTCTCGGAGGTAATTTAGGATTTGTCTACAGAAATAACTTATGTTAGTATCCTTCGAGCAACAAGGACTTCCTCGCACGGTCCTTATTGTTCTATGTTAGTCTTATGTCTGTGGAATTGGCTCTCAGACACACAGATTTAAATACTCTTTCAGTAGCTCAGACATTGCAGTAAATAAGTATTAGATAGTAAAGAATTCTGTTTTCTAAATTCGCTACAAGTCTGTCGCCCACAATACTTTGCGATGTAACAGGTATACAACGACAAGTAACCTAAGATAAAAGATTTAACTTAGCTAACTTGTCACACCCATTCAACAATGGCCATGGCGAGTAGGCGTGATGGGATGTCTTATGTTAATGCCATAAAGTTCATAACCTGTCGGAAGTTTAATGCACTTGTCTACAGCACACCGTCCACACGATATCTTTTTGAGAATAAGTTTTAGAACCTTTGTTTCTTATCAAATTGATTTATATTTATACTAGCGTCGAACATAGATAATTTTAACAAATAAAAATAAATTTTAAAAAATAAATAACAACAGTCACGTAGAGATTTATCACACGTGTGTATATTTGTGAGTTTGTTTGTGTTAATCTTCGGAACTACTGGACCGATTTCAAAAATTCTTAAACCAATAGAAAGCTACATTACACTTGAGTGACATAGGCTACAATTTATGTATGTACCTCCCGAGCGAAGACGGGGCGGGGCGCAAGTTATATTATAAAAACTAGCTTCTGCCATCGAATTTCGTCCGCTATCGCGTGACATATCAAGATACAACCTAAGCCAGCCAGCCTAAGCTTTGCCTGGGACTTCGGTGTTTATGTATAAAACTAGCTTTTGCCCGCGGCTTTGCTCGCGTTAACCCTTTCTTAGCGTAGGCATCCACGTCATAACATCTAGCTGCATGCCAAATTTCAGCCCGATCCGTCCAGTGGTTTGGGCTGTGCGTTGATAGATCACTATGCAGTCAGTCTGTCACCTTTGGTTTATATATATTTATAGATGATAGATGAAATTTATAATAAGTCTTTTATTTATTTATTTATTTGTTACAAAATACCAACAGCTTAAATCTAGACATATGTTTAGGTAAGTATATTATTCTCGAGCCAATAACAGGTTTTTGGTAATATTATACACGTTAGTAGCCCATCTTTCTACTATCATTGTTAAAAATATATTTATATAATTAAAAAAACTAAAAAAAGAAAAACCCAACATACTACTACCGACAAGACAGATTTATATATTTGTATTTGAAACACTACTGGATCAATTTCAATAATTTACTCGCCATTAACTGCCATTAGTCTTATTTAATGAATAAAATATAATATTGTTGAGCTAGTTCCCCATACTAAGGAATCTTACTTTGGGCTGCTAAATCTGTGTGATTTGTCCCTATATATTTATTTATAATTCATATTATTAAGTACTAGCTTTGACCCGCGGCTTCGCCCGCGTGAATTTCCCACGGGAACAGTGCCTTTTTCCGGAATGAAGGGTACCCTATGTCCTTCTCAGAAGTACTGAGAAGGACATAACTGTGTGTATGCGAAATTTCAGGAAGATTGGTTCAGTAAATAAAGCGTGGAAAGGTAACAAACTACGTTAAAAGTTACTTTGTGTATGGAAATGTGATCTTGTGTGCTAATAAAGTATTCTTGTCTTGTCTTGTCTTGTCAAACAAAGTCACTTTCGCATTTATAATATTAGTTAGGACTAACTTACATTATTTAGCGGGCAGTCAGTACTATACTGCCCTCTTGTAACTTGACACGTCTCTACAAGTGTTTTTTACGCACTTACGCAATATCTAAGAATCTTTACTATTTACGCAACGGACTTATTTTAATACGGACGACGACGATGGTGGGTGTGTGAGGCGCATATACGTCACACCTTTGTTTATGTATGTACTACTTAAATGTATTACCACGATGAAACATGGTAATGGTAAATAAAATATCATTATCGATACATATAATAAAACTCACGACTCTTTGGCTCTATCTACCCCGTAAGGGATGAAGACGTGATTATGTATCTGTATAATAAAACTATAACTAGTGTTTATACATAAGAGATATCTAAGAAAAAACATTATGAGGGTCTTTAGATTGTCTTTACAGGCCCAATAAGGGTCAAAACGATTTTATTTTGAATTGTTGACTATCTTTCTGTCTGTATCTTTGTATGCGCATCACGCATAAACTATATAATGTAATGGATACATTTTGATGCGGTTTTCGCAGGTGTATTGTTGGAGGTCATAGACTGACTAGTTTTCGCCCGCGGCTTCGCCCGTGTGAATTTCCCACGGGAACAGTGCTTTTTCCCGGGAAGAAAGGTACCCTATGTCCTTCTCCGTATTTCCAGCTAAGTGTATGCGAAATTTCAGGAAGATTGGTTCAGTAGATGAAGCGTGAAGAGGTAACAAATAAACAAACAAACAAACTCACTTTCGCATTTATAATATTAGTTAGGATGCTTAGAACCTGAGATAAAATATGTTGCAGTATAAACAGCAAAGTAAAATAGGAAATAACTTAAAGAAATAAATCAAGACATTTTAAACTCATACATTTTTCACTCCTATTTGAATAATCTAAGTTTTAAGCCCATGCCTGATAATCGACCGAGCGAGCGCAGCGAGCGAAGCGTCTCAGTTTCCACTAGCCGAAAATTCTTTTGTCTGTCCGGATGTTATCGCCTATAGGTCGCATTTCTGAACCGATTCTCATGAAATTTTGTAAGCAGGTTCGTTAATTTTATAGAATTTTTTAGTCGAGCCAGTTTTTTGAAATTTTAAAAAATGGCCGAAATATATAACAAAAACCTCATATCTCAGCTATTTAAAAAATAATTCAAAAATGTCATTAAACATTTTTGTTATTCTTATTAAGACGCATTTTTTTTGTTTGAACAACATAGTAAAATTCAATAAAACCGCTATAAATCCATATGTTATAGATTCTCATACGATAGTTCACAAAAAAATCAATAGATGGCGCAGCAAAGCTTTTAATACTCGCAAAATCGCTAATACGTTTACAAGAGTGACTTGATTTATTTATTAAATAAAATTAAATGGTTCTTAAAAATCATATGGCTTTTTTTTGTCTTGCTTGGCTTTGAATTGTGTGTATTTATTTGGTTAATGGTATTGTATTGTGGATTGCTTTGCATGGTAGAATTATCTTGAACACTTGAAACAATTCTGATATCAAAAAACTTCATTGTATGATTAGAATCCTATTATAAAAAAAAGTAATATATATAATACCTACATACTTACTAATCAGAGAGATTCAATTTCAAATTGAACTTTCTTTTTTGAACTTTAATTTTGTTGCACAAATAACATATACATACATATAACCAATAGGTACCATGCATTTCTGACGACTGACGACCTCCGTGGCCTAACGGTCATCACGCCCCGGACGGCTACACCAGAGGTCCCGGGTTCGATCCCCGGTCGGGTTAAGATGGAAAATAATCTTTTTCAGATTGACGTGGGTTTTGGATATTTATCTATATGTATTTGTTATAAAATATAGTATTGTTAAATTAGCATCCCGTAAAGTCTTGAACTTACGTTGGGGCTAACTCAATCTGTGTGATTTGTACGTCTATATTTATTTTTATATTATTTGAGGCAAAAAAGGCAGGTTTCAGTATTTTTTTTAGTATGGTATTGACCAACCACAAGAACATGTTTCGGCTTATGGGTAAAATATGAGAACTTTTTACTTTCTTTCCAGCATTGGTAGGTTGGTTTCAAAACTCTTTTAGCCAGGGACACGGTAAAATATCGGTTATTTCGTGGAAGGGCTCGCGAGGTCTACTGTTCTCACAGAACCACTAGTGTATACTTTTCTAAATCTTCAGATCACACAAGGAAGGAAAACCTCGTGAGAAAACCTCCACGTCATCATCGCGCTAACTGGCAAGGGCTGAAATGAAATAAAAATGAAATAAAAAGCGCTTTTAAATCGTCGTTTACGCTTTTCAGTTAGTTGACGTCATAAAATTACTTACCTTTAAGTCATTTTAAGGTTACTAAGGCTCCAGGAGTGACCGCCAGTAGGAGAATATTTGAGCTCAAGCTCAATGGTATGGTTGCGGCATATGTTATTATCCTTCATCTGGAGTCGGTGCAATATGTCTTATCTTATCTTTCCATAATCTTTGTAATATGCAAAAACTTAATAACTGTGTTTTAAGATGTTTATATTTTTTAGTTTTCCGATTAAAATAAAATAAATTAAATGAAATAAGTCACTGTTTCCTATCATACAACATCCACTCCTAACGCCGTCGTGAGGAAACCCTGATATCAAATGGTTTTAGGAGATTTGAAGACATAGGTATATTGTTCGATCTTAACTTTTACATCCTTTTTAACCGACTTCCCAAAAAAGGAGGAGGTTATATGTTTCGATGTATGTATGTTTTTTTATGTAATGTATGTTCGCCGAATTCTCCGCCTATGGTGGACTGATTTCCGATTTTGTTTTTAATTTAAAACAAACAACAAACAGATTATTTATCTATGTCACACAAAGTAAAAAAAACGTAAAGAATGACTTTTTTTTATCTTACTATATATGGTATCGCGGGCCTATTACGACACGAGGAAAACGAAATGGTGTAAATTGGTGCAAGAACAATGGGCCGACGCAACTCGCTAAATGCTTGGCGCAGATTAGGCGACTGGACATGGTAATTGTACCGTCGCGTCAGGGTGGGCTTGGCTCAAATATTTAAAGGAATAAAGCAAAAGATTCTCTTAGCTTCAAAGCTTTTTTGATGTATGTTGTTTCCTCTCGCTTTCGTGCATTCTTTGGGAATTATTTCGTGAAAACGAAAGTGCGCAACAGGAAGCCTAGAAGATCATTGGTTATACCTAGCTATGTGTCGCCGAGATATTTCACGTTTCCGAAAATTTCTTCCATTGAGAATTTCCGAAAATTCTTAGAAAATTCTCGGGTTTTTAGGAAAATTTTCCCTTCTCGGGAATATTTCCGAGATATATTCAGAAAACTTTCCTCTCTTTTTTTGAAAATTTCGGGAACAGCATATCACTAGACACACCAAGCAGCACCGCGCGGCTGTGCGGTTTGCAGGTTCTTTTTTATTGAGTGTGTTATTACTAACACTGGTGTCAGATTCTATGTTTTCCTTCATCGGAAGCAAGTGGTAGTCTATGAAAACTACCATAGTCAGATTGGTCTACAAACTCATGTGGCACAGGTAAGATTTGAACCCGGGTCCTATCCGACCTCAGGCGGTTGTCATTACCACTCGACCACCACAGCTACAAGGTAGGCAGCTTTCAGGTAGTCTCATGTGATGTCACACCACACATCACAAATCTACGACAGCGCATCGTTGACCTCATTGAGATCTTCTAAAGTATATTGAGGCGCGATAGAAGATGAGCCATAAAATAGACAGCTCAGAACAGATTATAATACTGTACAGTAACTGACCTACCGTAAACCGAGTAATATGAGAATATGCTTCACAGTAATACTGTCACAGTGCTCTTAAATATGTCATAGAATTAATTAAGCGAGCCAGTTCATACTGTAACAATGGCATGGTTCGAGGCAACAAGTGACCTACAATAAGTGTACCAACACGACTCTGCGCCGGATAGCTCAGAGATTACACTTCTGACATCGAAAGTTGTGATTACTGTCAGATTTGTTCAGTGTTCCGTAGGTTTATTGTGTTTGTTGATTCCTCTGCCTAGTTTGAATATCCTGAAAAGTTAAGACTAAGCTTTAAACATAGCATAAATTTAATTTTATTCATTTTTTTCTATCGTTTGGGGAATCTAGTGTCCAGATTTCCTTATGATGTTTTCCTCCACCGTAAGCAAGATGTAGTCAATGAAAAATACAATACATGAGTCAGATTGGTACGGTCATGTGATAAGATAAGGATTCCAACCTGGGACCTTTCGCCTTATCCACTCTACCACCACCACTTCGCTAAGAAAACAATTTTGGAAATTCCAGTTCTACAGAATTGCCCGCTTTAATTTCGTGGTTTATCTCTCTCTCTCTCTCAGCCAAGAGACGTCCACTGCTGGACAAAGGTCTGGGTTTGGGGGTTTATCTACCAACAAAGAAATTCACGCGGGAAGTCGAGGGCAAAAATTGATCTTCATACAAAATATTATCTATTTATAAAAATAGATGTACTAAACTATATTAATATTATAAGGCTAAAGATTTTTGTGTGTGTTTTTAAACGTACGGCCAATTTTAAAATTATTTCTAATAAGAAGCCTAAAACGACAATGCCGAAAAAAATATTATATCTCCACGGAACTCTAAATAGTAACATTATCATTAGAAACATCGGCATTGTCTCGAACTGGGGCCAAACCTGCGACCCCTTATGTAACTATAACGTTACGCAATGACCATCATCGCTATTCGCTAATCTTAATGCGAGTTTACGCACTTTATGGTGTTTTTATGGTGTTATTAGACGAGCGAACTATTCTCGTATTGGGCAATGGTACAGATACAAATTACAAACGATATGTACGTCTGTTATTTGTACAAACGAACATATCGTTTGTCACAAACATAACATGTTTTATTATATTATTTTTTTTTCTTATATTTTATTTTATTTTTGACTGTACACAATCTAGAGTATGTATAAAGTTAATGAATAGCCCCTCTGGCATGCTAGGCGACCAAGACTGTTTCATGAGTTTCTTTCGGCATTTCTTCTCAGCAGTGGTCGTTCCGAAATGCTAGTAGTTTATAGCTTTGAGACATAATATATTATGATTAAATAATTAGTTATCGACGTGAAAAAGAGCCTTATTTGAAGGCCAAGTTTCAATAAAAAAAATTGACTTTGACTTTGACTTGAATCAAAGGCCAGAGCGACGTCCTACATCTATATACTTAAAACTGTAAAAATATTTTGTCTGTACATTTCGTATTTTTGACTGAAATGGAAAGAAGGACACAATAAAATCTTTTTCCAACAAAATTGAACCGAGTTCGAGTTAACACACTTTATGGTGTTTTTATAGTGTTATTAGGCGAGCGAACTATTCTTGTATTGGGCAATGGTAAAGCTTAATCAAAATCAGACTTTTATTCAGAAATTAGACCTTCACAGGTTTTTAACACACCTTCATTAAAATGTGAGTTTGTCCAATACAAATATCTTTATTTTCTCTACAATCTTTAGCAGGTAAGTACAAGTATTTATACAGAAGATCAATGTAAAGATTGTGAGAGACTGGCGTCTGAACTAAGCAGAGCTTGTATCTCAGAACGCCAGCCTCTCCCCACATGGAGTATAAGACAGAGTACATGACTATAGTTTAGAAATAAGAAACTTATATATATAGTACAGGTATTTCAAAATTCAATTTCAAAAAAGATGAGCAGGTACCTATGCTGTTGCATCTCAGGGAATCCAATCCTACCTTATTGCCATCCAGCGAGGCAATGCTGCCAGCCTCCTGGGCACGCTTCCACGGGGCAATGACCTGCGGGATATTTTCTACTTATAGTTTTAATTTATTAGTTTTTTTTTATATAGAATAGTCGGCAAACGAGCATGCGGGTTGCCTGATGTAAGCAATCACCGCAGTCCATTAAATACCATAGACACCAACGACCTTTTTTAGTTAAAAGTTTTAGTCTATTTTCAGTTAGTTTTAGTTCATATTTAAGTTTTTATCTTATTTACTTGTTTGGTTTATTGTAAAACCTATCTTAATTAAGACACATAATTTATGTTGTAAAGTGACGTCTTTGGAGAAAATGCAGCAGTGGAGTTTGTTGCGCCGCCTTTCTGAGAAGAGTCTTCTCCACTTGAGCTTTGGAGACGGTAGTAACCTTAGCTTTAAGTAACTTTCTGATATCATCTTACTAATCTAGCTTAAGTATATAACGATACATTAGTGCTATTTATAAGCCCATTGAAATAAATAAAACAATCAACATCGCAACTTACCCGTCATCGTCGTCCCACCAGTATGACCCTCTGGTGGGTTAACTGGTAAGTATTTTCCTGTATACCCATTGCCTAAGGGTAAATTCTACTTACTACTTTATGAAAACAGCTTTGCTGACTGTATTTGAAAGAATTTGGAAGCCTAACTCCCTATCAGAGGTGGTAGAGTAAAGCGGTAATCTTAAAAACCCGGTCAAGTGCGCGTTGGTCTAGCACACCAAGGGTTTCGTACAAAAGAAGTACCTACTTCATACAGTTTAAAGATTTTTCTGCGTAAATATTTACTTATTAAATACCTCAAAAGTAGCTTAATTTTATCACTTTGTTGTAGAACGTCGCAGCTTTGACGCTGCTACGACGCAACGCAACGCAACGGAGCAGTCTTCGCCCTTTAGATAAAATTAATACTGCACACATCTGGATTGATGCTATGCGATTAACTTCCGAAAATAAGATATTTATTTCATAAAATAACTTCGAAAAATAAAAATCATGGCCCTAACGATATATAACATTAAAAATGAGTAAACCTTACTACTCTCTGTTTGGTCTAATGGTCTAGAAAATGCCATGTGGCTTTAAGTCCACCATTTGTAAATATTTTTTTTTAATATCGTGCAGTAAAGTTTTAAATAAATAAATCAGTTCGGTAAGGAATTTTGACCTCTTTTTGATCTTTTAAATCCCACTAACCCCATCTATGAATTTTATACAAGACTACACATAAACTAAAGCATTCATAAAATACCTCGACTACACGGTGATGGTAAATCCTGAAATAGTTCCCATAATCGGTTGTAGATGGCACTATAATAATTAATTGGATTTTCACTTTCGGGATAGGCAAAGCCTTGGGTTACTGGAACGTTTTGTAAAGTACAGTTCTGAACAAAACATATTTGTGAAGAGACCAGGGATTTCCACTTGCTACCATCCTTATAGATATTTCGTCTGAAGGCATCAAATAAAAATAAACTTTTTTTTTTTAATTTTAAGATAAACTACAACTGTGTATTACCATAGTCCCTATAGACTTTGTCCCCATCAAAGGAGGCAATGGAAATTTAATGAAATTATCAAAATTACTCACTTTTTCAGGGATATAGAGTATATATCCCAAAGGAAATTCAATAACTAAAAAAAATATTACGTTCCGGGAAACAACGAGAATATACGACTAAGTAACCTACTAGTCAACAACTCGTGCTATTCATGGTTCCCACCAAAATTTACGATCTTAACGGTTTTTCGTTTTCAGTAGTTCTTTTTTTTTCATCCAAAAACAGCTTTTAAATGTGAACAAACCGAATGAGCAAGCATTACTCTTATAAGCAATTAACTCTCTACAAAAGCTCGCTCGTTCGAGCACCATTCACAAACTAATATTAGTTCGCTTGGAATACTAGACATTGCCTTTGATATTATAAGCTTCCGAAGTTCTATTGAAAGCTCGCTGTGCACTCGAGGCGCTTTATGCAGCAATCGATGGCACGCCGCATTGCACGGCTTCACGCTTTAGTACACTGCATTCTGCTGTCATCTATCATGGTATATTTTTTTCTTTTTAAACTTTTATTGTAAATAAATTGGTATGGATCAGACTTATATGGATATGGATAAATTGTAACCGCCTTTTTCGGTTATTCCAATATTTATAAATGAGGTTTGGATGTGTGTATGTTTGTTTCGCAATCACGCAAATATACTCGACGAATTCGATAGGTACTCGGGAAAAATATAACTGATAATAGTACTAAGGGGCATCACTAAGGGGTCATGCCAAAATTCCAACGCGAACGGAGCCATGGAGCACAGCTATCCTAACTTATATTATAAATGCGAAAGTGAGTTTGTTTGTTTGTTACCTCTTCACGCTTCATCTACTGAACCAATCTTCCTGAAATTTCGCATACATATAGTTAGAAGTACTAAGAAGGACATAGGGTACCTTTCATCTCGGGAAAAAGCACTGTTCCCGTGGGAAATTCAAGCGGGCGAAGCCGCAGGCAAAAGCTAGTCTATACATAAAAAAAACAGTAAAAATATTTTGTCTGCACATTTAGTATTTTTGACTGCAATGGATAGAGGGACACTTAAAAAGAATAATACGACGCAAAAAAAATTTTTTTGAATTTCTTGTCTGTCTCTCTGTCTGTATGTATGAACACGCTAATCTTCGAAAGTACTGAACCGATTTTAATGACACTTTTTTTGTTGTATAGCTATTAAGCCTGGGCAACATTTAGGCTATAATTGATTTTGAAAACTGGAACACCTGATGAAGAACCAAATCAGAACATTTAAACTATAAGAAATATGGACATGGTGCCTTAACAAAAGTCGTTCAATCTGATGAGCATTTTCTGCTGACGTATAAAAATTGAAGATTATGGAACAACTGATGAAGACCTCCAAGAGACCAGCTACTCTATAAAATAAATGGAAATGGGGCCTTAGCAAAAGTCGTTCAACCTGATGAGCGTTTTCTACTAACGTATAAATGGACACGGGATAGGACAAAGAGGGACTCGGGGTGGGAGTGGTGGTACACGGGAAATTGTAGATACCGAGCAGACGAAGATCGTTTATTGAATGAAATATCACTTTTGATTCATTTTAACACCGTGACTATACGAGTACTAATAATAATATATTCCCGCGGGACACGGGATAACCAAATGGCTGAAATTTTGAGTACCTACTGGAGTTTAGGTTACTACAGTTTGGAACACAAAAAGATTTTTCATCTAAGCGAAACTCATGCGGCCGAAGCCGCGGGCAACAGCTAGTAGACAATAAAATTAATGTAATCTGTCGAGATTTCTTAGATTCTGTTTGGAAACGGAAGACTGGTGTAAAATTCCGGCTCTGTCGAACGATCGGAAGTAGTTTTAATTGGAATTGCAAGCTTGCAAGCAACAAAAGCGTGTAAAAGGATACAGCTATTTTGATAGTAGACAATACAACTTTTGTTCTGGAGAAACAGTCTGGTGACTAATGCGTCATAGAATTACGGCGATCGACCCGCCACGGGTCGATCGCCGTAATTCTATGACGCATTAGTCAAGTGTACGTGCAGTTTACGCATACGCGACGCTCAGCCAAACGTCGGTATCGCCGTAAAATAAAACTACACGTCAACGTCGCGTACACTGCACGTCTACTTCACCTACGCGTGAAACCAGCGTATGTTGCCGAGGTGTTGCCGTACGCAAGTTTTGACAATTTTCTTGTCGATTATTCGTTGAGTAATCGATTATTTACACGAATAAAGTTGTTATTACAGGGCTATATCACGCTTAATGACCTAGGATCTAAGTTTATACACAAACAAAACACTTTATTTTGGTCTAAGCATAGTAAAAATGGTATTAAAACGAAAATATTTAACAAAAAAAGTGGATGTATGGATTTAGTCTCTTTGCTTAACCCTCCCATGAAGAAAAATGCACTGTTGATTGATGGTTGGTTGAGTTGAGGTTATGTATGTTTATGTTTAGCGTACAAGAATTGAATATTTGTATTTCGCTCGGGGTTTTTGTTCGGAGCTATTTTACTTGATATAGTAAGTATAAGTATATAACTATTGTACTAGTAAGTTGGCGTTTAATTGGTTTGCCGGCAACTACAAAGATAACATGAGATTGTGTGAGTTTTTACTTTGTAGATTTACGGATCATTTAATACTTATTTCATAATTTCATATTTTAGACCGAGACATTCAAGACGACCTACGAGGAGGTTGAAGGAGGAAGTGGTGTCTCAAACTAAAAATAATAGTGCACTAGAGGAGTCAAGACAAATGTTATTAAGATTTGAGAAGGCACATCATAGCTTTTAGCTGAAAGCGTGAAGCAATTGGCAGCTTCTTTGGCCCAAAATGCAGTTGCCCATTCCATGCGGTTAGAAAAGGTAAGCTATCATTATTTTAAGTCATGGATGAGAAAAGAAAAAGAGCTTTTGTGATGAAAAGATAGTATACATTTTTTTTTTATTTGATTTCGCAGGGGGAAATGCATTTACGCACTGAGTGTGGGGCTCCCAGGCCGCTAGTCGGCCCAGGCTACCCACTAAAACCCCCTGCAGCGTTTCCGCACCTGCCGTTGGTGGGGGCGTCATGTGATCGCGAACATTCTACCACGACGCCCCCCGGCTTTGCCTTACGGCACCCTCACATGGCGAGGTGACGGCCGTATTGTGCCCGCCGCCTGCCTCTACGTCCTCGCCGTCGGGGAGGCGCTTCGGCTCGCGCCTCACGCTCTCTCTCAGCGGCCTCCTTCTGCGACATTACTGTTTCGAGGAGGAGAAAGCATCCCAGCGATTCTCGCTGCTCAGCATCTTACTAATGATGCTGTGCAGCGAGAGATCGTAAGCTTCCAAAACAACAACCAGGACCACCCTTTCAGTGGCCCATTTTGCGCAGTCTGCCAGAGTGTGTTGGGCCATATCGTCCGGCTCCCCACACTCATGGCAGAAAAGATAGTATACCTACTGCTGTTTAAAAATGTATATTTTGCTTACAGAATAAACGTTGCTGCTGTCGTCGTTCCAAAGATGAGCTAACCAAGACCTCCCCTAAAGTATAATGTACAATTTGAGAAGTGAAAACAATAAACAATTTTTAATTAAATTTTAAATTTGTTTTATTAGATTTAATCTAGTCAAAAATGTTTTATTGAAACTTGGCCTTCAAAGAAGGCTCTCGTTCACGTCCAAAAACTAAGGCTCGCCTTGCCTCGATACAACGGCGGCGTCGTCGTCGCCGGCGATGTTCCCGATTCGCCAAATCCAACTTTTGCCAACACAAATCGTTCATGTTCAAATTTTGCGCCTGAAAAAGTAAGTAGATAGGTATGAAATCATAAGGTAGGAAAAAACATTACTCGGTAATTGTGTATGATGCTGTTTTTTACTATAATTCTGTAAGAAATTATATAAAAGGTACTAACAAGCTTTGCAAAGTTAACTATCCATGTACGTCTGCAATGCGTCAGCAACACTCGATAAACACTGCAAAGTGACATCTCATTTGGCATTTCTGAAACGTTAAAATTTAGCGCGATACCGTTTCAGTGCGTGTTCGTGCGATACAAGAAACGCGTAGGTCACGGCGATACGGCGGTGCGCTGCGTTTAGGTGAGCCTGACGCGAGCGTGAAGTGTATGTCATTATTTGATTACGGCAATACGAAATCGAACGATAAGACGCAAACGCAGTCAAGACGCGCTGCATAAAATTACGGCGATCGGCCCGCGATCAACAGAAGATTGCAATGAAGCTTGTTATTTCTTTCTGATTAGGGCTGCTTCTAGCGAATTTGTTAACGCCGCCGGATATACCCGGACGTTTTAGTGGTTTTTAGGGTTCCGTACCTCAAAAGGAAAAAACGGAACCCTTATAAGATCACTTTGTTGTCCGTCTGCCTGTCAAACTTTTTTTCTCAGGAACTAAAGGTATCAAATTAAAATTAATATCAAATACTCCGATCCATGGTCTCTTTCAGCAAAAAAAATATCAAAATTATACGTCAACACGATCAAGAGATATAACCGTAAATGTATATATTTTCGCATATTTTGAGATTTTAGGCACAACCCATATCAAAACCTATGGGGTACTTCCTGTTTACCTAAAATTATAAAATTTGGCAAAAAGCAAGGTCTAACAGTACTTACACAGGAATAAATCTGAAAACTGTAAATATGTTAACTATTGGAAGTCTGAAAAAAAAGTGTTACATACTTATTATTGCGCTAGATTCAGTATGAGTCTTAGGGATCGAACTGCAAAGTAAAGTTTGTTTTTGAAACGAGTTGGACTTTTAGTTAGAGCTATTATATGAGATGCTTTGCGTGTACGGAACCGTCGGTGCACGAGTTTGACTCGTACTTGGCCGGATTTTTGAATTTTTTTTTTTACGCTTCTGAAAAATATATATTCATAGACATATATTCCATCATCTGCTGTAACAGCGTCTGAGGTGAAAAAGATAAAGACTAAACTAAGATGTGTTTTAATTTGTTAATTAGATTCTCCTGACTATAGATTTTACAGACCGCGCAGAATAGAACTATCTCTCTCGTTTCGGAGGCCAAGATCCACATCTTGGTCACTGAGCCAGCGGAATAAGTAAGTATAGACTTTTTAGTCTGTTTACTTTTGAGACTTTATCTGAACGGTCTCCATAGATACTCTCTAAACTCGGATAAATCCGGTGAATCCCCGAAGGATGGTAGCCCTATTTCTGATATTATTATTTCTATTCCTAATAGGTAACTTTACGCCAATTACAGTTTATTATTCTTATGTTTGTTTATCTTAGCTTACTCGTATCTATCAACTACATAAAGTACCTACACAGTTCCCTCGAGACTACAAGTCTAAACAGGTTTACAGTTACACAACGCAAATAGAACGGAGCTTCACAGAAATTCAAATAATCTGAATTCAAAGGATATTAATCCTTTGATTTCCGACAGAAAATAAACAACAGTTAATTATATAAATAGATAGAGATCTCTCTAAGAATTTTATGAGTCAATTTTGAAATCAACTCTCCGGGAGTTATGTGGAACCATGGAAGTAATAAGTACTTACTAGGTATTTATTACTTCCATGTGTGGAACATACACAGAAATATTTTTTTTTTAATATAAGGGAACCATGGAAGTAATATGTACTTACATTGCTTCCATGAAGGGAACATCATCGGCAAAGAAAAAACATCGGTGTTTTTATTACACAAGTGTATGATGGTGCTACATACCATAAGAAAAATCTAACGATTCTAAAAATAAACTCGAACTGGATGGTAGCAAATACTAATAAACTCTCTCGCTAGAGTTTATGGAATTTATATAGTATTTGCATGGAAGTAATTTTACTTCCATGAGTTTTTGATGGTAGACACGCCAAGCTGGCATATGTCAGACATGAGGAAGAGGGAAACGAAACATTGTACTTATATTTGTAAAGGTACCAAATGTAACGTATCGAACATAATATCATATCTGGATAATGATTTTTTCTTAGTGCTCTCTGATATTAATACCTACTAATAAATTCTTGTGAAATATTAATAGTCTCCTACTAAAATTTTTTAGGAACCACTTCTAGATCGAACACTTCCAGTCTATTTAATATTCTTGTACGCTTTGTATCTATGTACAAGTTACTATGGTTTTGATATTGTTATTTTTGTCTCTCGGAATATAAGACATCTGTTGAAACATTTTCTTATTATTTTACTTTAAAATGGTAGCAGAGCGTCATATTTAAATAGTGGGTAAAGCTTGCCGGAAAACTTGTATAATAATGCAGACAGCAGGCGTAAAAATCGAGATCGGTAAACTCGATGGCTCTACTAACTGGCAAACATGGAGGTACAAGGTAAAGCTTTTACTTAAAAGTACACCAGGCACGCTAGAAGCAATCGAAGGCAAGTTAATTAAGCCCAAAGATTTAGGCGGAACGGCAAATACTGAAGATAAGTTAAAGTATGACCGTGAAATGGAAATGTTTCAAAAATGTGATAGTCAGGCACTTCTTATTCTTACTACAAATATGACCGAAGAGACTTTACAAAAAGTAATGCGATGTGAAACGTCATGTGCTATGTGGAAAGAGCTTCATAGACTTTATGATGGGGCAAAGGAAGACAGGAGCTATGATCTCTGTATGAAATTCTTTCGCTACCATAAAAGCGACGAGCATGATATGGCCACACATATTTCGAAGCAATCTTCAAATATTGGGATGTTGACAGGATTAGCCTTAACATGCGGAAATAAGAGTACAGACAAAGACTCGTGGTATGTGGACAATGGCGCGACAAGCCATGTCACCAATAGAATAGATATATTTCAAATCTTCGAAAATTTTGGTGAAACCCATAAAGTTATGACAGCAAATGGTGAGATAATTGAAGCCATAGGAAAAGGCTCCATTCAACTTGAAGCTGACATAAACGGCCACAAAGAGTTACTGGTCTTAACAAACGTATGGTACGTTCCAAGCATTGAAAGAAATCTATTTTCTGTGCTAGCCGCCCAAGATACGCTAAAAAATAGCATATTTCAGTCAACTACTCAGACATGCAATTTGAAGAATGATGGCAAAGTAGATATTATATTTTAGTATTTTTTTTATATCACTACAATTACCTGAATCTGATATTAATACCTACGAGCTTCCATTGCCTCTTACAGATTCTGAAACTATTCACTCTCGTCCACCTTCAGAGGCAAATGAAAGCGTCGAAGATAATTATCAATCATTAGAGGAAGAAGAGATAGCTGATATACAAGATACAACACGACAATTGCGTGATCGAAGTCAGATTAGACCACCAAAACGGTTTAGTTTTGAGGAGTTTGTTAATGAGGCTATATCAATTCCTGAACCTACTTCAGTTCAAGACGTCATGAGGAGCTCTGAAAAAGTTAAGTGGATCGAAGCGATGAACAGTGAAGTTAAATCTTTACAAGATAATCAGACTTGGGAACTGACGAACCTACCTAAGAATAGAAAAGCACTACGATGCAAATGGGTATTTAAAATTAAAAGGAACCCAGATGGTACAGTGGATAAGTACAAAGCACGATTGGTTGCTATTGGATATACACAAAAAAAAGGAGTCGACTATGACGAAACATTTAGTCCAGTCGCTAAAATGAGCACAATTCGTATTCTATTGAGTATTGCTGCAAATGACGGATTAGTACTCAGACAGTTTGACGTCTCAACGGCCTTTCTTTATGGTACTGTGAAAGAAGAAATCTTTATGCGACAGCCGGAAGGATATGACGACAAGACAGGTCGGGTATGCAAACTGAAAAGAAGCTTATATGGGTTGAAACAGGCACCTAAATGTTGGAATGAGTGTATCCATAATTTTCTTATAGAATCGGGTTTCATCCGGAGTGAAGCAGATCCCTGTGTATATGTCAGAGAAAGGGGACAAAAGAAAATACTGCTCGCACTTTATGTAGATGACGGATTATTGGCCGCGTCAGACGAGAGAGAAGCTGATAACTTCATCGAAAATGAATTAAACAGACGTTTTAAAATCACCACGAAATTACCATCCTATTTTCTTATCGGCAAGCTGTTGGGTCCTTGTCATATCTGATGGTTGGTACCAGACCAGACATTGCGTATGCAGTTGGGGTAGTGTCTAGAAATCTAGATAAACCTAATAAAACTAATATTCAACAGGTAAAAAGGATATTTAGATACCTCAAAGGAACTATTGACACTAAACTTGAATACTGCAAAGATAAAATGCGTCGTCTTATTTGCTACAGTGACGCCGATCTCGGTGGCGATGATGCGAGTGGATGCTCCACAAGTGGGATAGTGTGTTTGTATGCTGATTCAGCAATATCTTGGCGCAGCTCGAAGCAATCCATGGTTTCATTATCATCTACTGAAGCGGAGATAGTGGCAGCCAGTGAAGCTTGCCGTGAACTCGTATGGTTGAAGAGATTATTCAGAGACCTACAAGTAAATCTAGATACACCGATCTTGCGCATTGACAATGAGTCAGCTATTAAGCTGGCCTATAACCCCCCATATGAGAACCACCGAAAAACGAAACACATCAAATTGAAGAACTTCTATGTCAGACAGTGTGTTACAGAAAAAGACTTAACAATTGAACATGTACCGACTAGAAATCAACTTGCTGACATTTTTACTAAGCCAGTATTCAAACCAAGATTGTTAAAACTTTGTGAAGAGTTCGGATTAAAAAGAGGAGGGAATTTTAGGAACCACTTCTAGATCGAACACTTCCAGTCTATTTAATATTCTTGTACGCTTTGTATCTATGTACAAGTTACTATGGTTTTGATATTGTTATTTTTGTCTCTCGGAATATAAGACATCTGTTGAAACATTTTCTTATTATTTTACTTTAAAAAAATTAAATGATTGTTCTCATACTTAACACAGAAAAAAGATAAGTGTGAAGTGCGTTAGTACATAATAATCTCATGATCCGATGATCCTCCATTTGTTTGAGCGGCCAAAATAAAAGAAATGAGTATTCCAACCCAACCAGCGAATACTTGAGACCAGACACACTAAACACATAGTCAAAACGGTTCTTCTCCAGAACTATCCAAAAGGGCGTCGAAGATGAAGGAACCATTCTACATACGTGTGCATAATCCGGTTCATCCCATACCGCCGTCCAAGCTGCAGATTACTAGGTTAGTTCAATTTTGTACCCAGAAGGCAGTGGCGTAGCTACTCACTGGTTTGACCTCCAGACCTCTTTTGCTTCCAGGCCTATGGTTTGATAGCCACGCCACTGCCACAAGGCAAACATAGACATACATACATATATTTTATCACGCCTTTTTCCCATGGAGGTAGGCAGAGACTAGCGATTTCCACTTGCTACGATCCTTACAGATCTCTATTGCATCCTCTACATTCATCACTCTCTTCATACATGCTCTCCGGTTATGGGTGCTCCTAATATCTCCTTTTTAAGAAGGTCTGCAATCTGGTCGAAGTTCGTTCTTCGAGGTCGACCCTGACCAAACTCTTCTATGCTATAAAATACATAAACGTAGACGTAGTCGCCCATATGTTAGTGGCTTTGCGAGCTTGGGACTGGGTCCAGTTCAAGACAAACGAAAGTATGGTGTCCGTGTACCTAAGAAGACGTGGCACCGCACTGTCTTGGCGAAGATAAACGTAGCCTTACTTCAAGGTAAGGCCTCGTACGATCTACCCTGTTCTACCCTCTACCCCGGTTTGTCCGACGCTGCACTCTTCACTTTACTCCAGAATGTCATGTCTGCCCTTTGAAGAATAATGTTCGTGGCTCTAAAATTGCATTAGAATAAGAATTTAATCTGATAATGCTTGGCAATGTGACAGCAATACGGATACGCGGAAATCACTGTTGATCGAAGTTGGTGGTTTAGCTATTTTTATTTTTTATTTATTTATATTTATTATTTTGCAAATCTTGCTTTTCTTGCTAATGACATAAAAATGAGAACGTTAAACACGGTTATTCTATCGTCCAACGCTAGTATTTATTTGGATTTTTTGTTATATCGAAAATATTGCCGTGGGCAAATCCTAGAACTGGCTACTGCATCTGAAAGCTTAATTAAATTTCAATAGGTGAGTTGGACGGACATCAACAGGCGACTGACGGCCGACACATAAGGCATCAGCTTGTAGCGGATCAATGGCTTGTTTTTATGACCTTCATATTATTGCAGTAAATAATAAATTTAAGTACTAATTGACCATTAATTTCGAGGTACATATAGGAATTATTAGCAATCGTCAAAAATATTATAGTTATTATGGTTTACGTTATCGTTTCGGAAATGAAGAATGCTACCGGAAACTTAGGGTCAAAATTGGAATATAACCACGGGATATAACAGACTAAATCAAATGGTTGTCTATTATACACATCCACGTATGATCTGCGACTTTTATGATATCGTCCGTCCACCAGAAAGAACCATGGATGACAGCTACGAGCTGTCATCCATGGTTCATTCCCCTGTTTTAGGCCACCACCGTTCTGTCAATGATTTTCTACGACCAGCTTGGTGTCTTTCCCAGTTCCATCTACTTAGGCTTGTCTCCAATGTTCAGGCCCTTGATTCTACGTTACAAACGTACTATATCACGCCTCAGTTGTGTCTCAAAAGCCAAAGAAATCGTAATAAAGCATAGAAATCTTACAGAGATCTTGTCGCTTTAGTTCAATTTCATTGGATCTTTGAGACACGACATCTACGTTTGTAATTAGTATATAATTGCCCCCAGTAGTTGTACTAGCGTTTGGAAACTCCAACCCGCTGCTCGCCTGTCACTTACTGACCTGTCCATCAGTGCAAACTGAACCAATTAATAACAGACAAAAATATACATACGATGCCGAACTGGATCACGTTCCGAGTGTCAGGCGCACAGACGTATTCGCAAAATGACAACAGTCATGACGCAAAATGTTATTTCGCATAGAATTGATAAAAAAATGTCCACGTCACCATCATCATTCATATACTCTCATATAACTGTATAAACATGTATTTGACATAAGAAGAATTTATATTTTAAAAGTGCTCTTTAATGAAATATTTATGTTTTTGAGTTTGAAGTCTTTTCATTTAATTAATGTCAATATTAATAAATTATTATATTAATTATTTATTAATTGCTTACCACCAGGTGACCCGCTTGCTATGTTATAAAAAAAAATTGGTTAGAACCATCTATATTCCATTTCGAGCTTTGTTCATTGGTATTTCCTAGACTTTTACTTTTACTTTCTTTTACTTTTACAATCCTTGGGGGAGGCCTTTGTCCAGCAGTGGACGTCTTTCGGCTGAGAGAGAGAGAGACTTTTACATGGGGATAAACCCAAGGGGGTAGACAAAGCCTCAGGATAATGCACCCACAGATCGCAAGTATTACATGAAAGGTTATGTAATTAAGTAGATACTTTTTCTACTTGTGACTGTTGCACAAGTTGCAATTTCCATCGATTTAGAAACTTCCAAGATAAACACAACTTTTACTAACTGCGCGGGAAAAGTAGCAGCATGGCAAGTGATGGCATTAATAATGGTGTGGTCATGTATTATTATCGTTTTCTTTGTTAACGTTATTAATTTTGAAAATCTGACCTTTTGCGAAATCTGACATTCTGAGGTCGTTCGTATGTGTGCGCCTGAAGCTTTAGAGGCGATGGATTCAATTCACGGTTCGTTTTTCTGAAATTGAATTCAGCAGTTGTTGTATTGTAACTGGGCATACGATTTTTCTCCATAAAGCTAAATATTTTATCTTCATCAATACATATTTTTAATAAATATATAAAAGCTGTAACTGGTACGTAAAATATATATATAGTTTAGGTAGGTATCAGTTACAGTTTATATGTGCACTTATGTGCAATTTGGTCGCTGAATAGGACAAAGCCAACCAAAAATGCTCCTCGAACATAATCGGGGCCATTTTTTTGTTGACTATTCGCCTGCAATGAGTTTCTTTTTAAATATTTTTAACTAGCTTCGCCCGTGTGAATTTCCTACAGAAACAGTGCTTTTTCGAATTAACATGGGCGAAGCCGAGGGCAAAGGCTAGTCAATATCATTGAAAATTCGACCCAATTACCGCTTCATAAAGGTCCAAGTAGGGTAACGTGGCTTGCAGTCGCCTGTACAGTGAGACAAGGATCATTTACCACGTGAGTGGGGGCGCCACCTACGCTTTATATAATATAAAATTTTAATAGCTCAGCCATTAGTTCGCTTTCCTACCACGTGCCAAATGGTTCTTGTCACACCGATCGAGCAATACCCTTCACCTAGTTATCCCAGAGCACGTTTCTGTGTTTAACTCTCAAGTTTTTTTAAATTCCAAGCTGTTTGCTTCGGAATTGCGTTGCCTGCTCAATCCATTAGATTTTTTTTCGAAATATCGTAAAGTTTTCCACTGTCGTCTTTCAGTACCTATTCCAACTATACCATTTTATACTTTAAGAAATTCAAAATGTAATTTGCCTCGCCCATTGAATTAGAAAAACTTGCCTCGCCACATATTTTGACTAAGGCACAGAATTAATATAAGTTGACTAAGGTGTAGACTAGTGTAGAGTTTGTGAAGTTAATGCTCGTACGCAGATTCTGGCTCTAATACAGACGGACATAAATATTCAACACTAGCCAGTGCCCGCGACTTCGTCCGCGCGTAATTTATTATTGTTTATATCTCAGGTTTTAAGCGGCGTATCAAGCTGAAAATATACGCCAGATTTTAAGTAGGACCTTCGACAATACAACAGTGAAAACCGCATCAAATTTGGTCCAGTAGTTATTGCGTGATGCGCGTACAAACATACAGACAGTGAGACCGACAAAAAAAAAAAAATTTTGGCTTCTATTGGCCCTATAAAGACCCCTCGTAGTTTTTTTCTTAAATATCTTTTATGTACAGACACAGATTAGTTACAGTTTTATTATATGTATATTAATGATATTGATTGATGATAATCTCACCTCTATTGGCCCTGTATTGACCTGTATCATACATTTTTCTTTCAAATTCTCGCAGTTTTATTAGATGCATAGCATAGTTATTTCTAATCCGCCGCTATTTAGATATCCTAAATTATACATATATCTAGTAGATAACGATAAGATTGACGTCGGTATAGCATCGCATCGCTCTCGTTTGGCTCCATTCCATGTCGTTAATCATACACTTGCACCTGAAATTTATTAATAAATCGTTCAAAATAACACATTTGACTACATCCCGGAAGTCTCATGTTCGATCCCCGGTCAGGACAAGATATAAAATTAAAAATTTTCAGACCAACTCGCATGGCTAGATAGATACGTTTATTTGTATCAGCTGACACCCATAACACAACAAACATAACATAAATTACATGCAAAAAGTTCCTAAATACAGTATCGGAAGAAAAAACAATTCGACGGTACTATGTGCCGCAGTGATACAAATTAGTAATAACTCAGTGGTTGAATTGCCCCTACAGGAGCAAACACTGATTTTCAGTTATCACCATAGAAGGGACACGTTAAGCTGCCACCAGGCGAACGTCTTAAAAAAATGGCTCTCAATAAGACTTCAACGTAATTATCAAACACTTCTTCTCGTCAGTAGGTGCCTAAAGGAGCGATTCACTTTCCTCCATCAGGTTCAAAGACACGCTACTCGCAATACCAATGCCCTTTGCCTTGTAATTCCTGTCCACTCATCTGTAGCCCATTCTAAGCCCTTCACAGTCCAAGCTTTGACTCTGGAATGCTTTGCCATCAGAGATCGCAACGCACAGACCAATAACGGCTTTAAAAGAAACTTATAAGTAAGCCTGCAAACCTATACTACCTATGTTTTACAAGTTTTTGATTAATTGATTGATATAAGAACATTACCTTCCCTTATAAAATAAATATTCTGTGGCTATATCTTTATCCTTCCTTTTCTTTGTTAGGTACTCTTTTTGTTCTTTTTTGGGTTCCGTACAAATTTCATGTTCATGTCTAGTACTTTTCTACTTATTTATTATTATTGTATTTATTTATTTATTTATTTATACCCGTCTATATCTGAATACATGACGTCCTTTTGCCATTGTTGGCTGTAAGAGATAACTTAGCAATGTTATTTTATTTATAAACAATAAAGATAAAGATGTTTTTTATTGTATTACATATTTTTAAAAAGGTATTTATCATTAGTAAATAAGTACCTAATATCTGGATGTCATACTACATTTATAACGAATAACATGCAACAAAAAGCTAAAACAGCTGCAGATAAACGCATAGGGTTGAAAATCATAAAGCCCCGACACTGGGGCACTAGGTCTCCTTTGTCTGAAGCAATCCTCCCTCCGTTTTGTTATCAAAAAGTATTGCGCGCTCTGTAAAATTCTCCCCAAATATGGGGTAATTTTACGACAAGTTGGAAGATTATTATCAATTTATTGCGAGTTTTAAAGAGTTTCGCATATGTTAACAACTATGACTACTGACATCAGTCGGCTTTTAGACATTGATTAAAATATTTTTTAAACACTATAATTAACTTGAAATCTACACATGAATCTTTGGATACAAAAATAATGTATTATTTCAATTTGCATTCTTCGTAAAAGATAATATTACACATGGTCATCTAAGTGAGTATAGATAATAAACGATCGAACTTCTTTTTGCAAAAGAGTAAACAAATTTAAAATTTAATTATGTACATATTTTTATACAGCGCTAAAAAGTCGAATATTTTGAAATGCTAATGTCGAGAATCGGAGACATCGAGACACACGAGATGATTGTGATATTGGCCCCTTTAACAATTCATAATTTATTCAAACTTGCATGAATAACCGATTCTGATTGTTCGTCCCGCGACAACAGTTTTCTCATCAATAATTCAGGTCGCGTAAAATCGTATGACAAGTGTCTTAATTATACTTAACTACTATCACTGTTAAAAAAAAAGTTGAAACTTGTGCATAAAGTCTAGTAAAAAAAGTTGCTGCTTAAGACCAACGACCATTCTTTCATGTTGGTCTGGGAGCGGAAAAAAAGCATAGAATAAGCCAGATGCAGATTGTAAAAGTCAATCAAGGAAATTGGTTTTGAACTGGGATTCTTGTCATAGGCGTTGGGCATACAACCTGTCACTGTACCTGAATATTCATTCCAGTGGTTTCCAGTATCTAATAAGCCCGTTGCCAAATTCAGCTACAAGTGGCTTCGAGTCTCACGATTCTTGGCACTATCTACCCCGTAAGATATAAAAACGTAATTCTGTATCTGTACCAAAAATGGTTTTCGGCATTTTAAAGTCGCAGTACGTATGTATAACCCAGTAGTGGGCCCAATGCTCCGTAATGTTCATTTCAGGCAATAAGTACATGGTTCATATCTTATGTTACTAAAATATGTTTCTTATAATGTTAGACTTTAATAACATAAGTATATGTACTTTGTCCTTTAAATGTAAGTCAAAGTGCTAATCTAATTAAAGATTATCATTCGAAACTTATCCATTTATGTTTTAGCTCTAAATGTTGTCAAATAAACCGAATTATTATTCTTATCTATATCTATACATATAATAAAACAGTAAAAATATTTTGTCTGTACATTTAGTATTTTTGGCTGAAATGGACAAAATAAAATAGATACTTACTTAAAAAGAATAATACAAAGCAAAAAAATTTTTTTGGAATTTCTTGTCTGTCTGTCTCTGTATGTATGTACGCGTTTCACGCAAAAACTACTGGAAGGATTTGAATGAATCTTTTTTTGTTATATAGCTATTAAGCCTGGGCAACATATAGGCTATAATTGATTTTGAAAACTGGAACACCTGATGAAGAACCTTAACAGAACAGCTAAACTATAAAAATATGGAAATGGTACCTTTGCAAAAGTTTATCAATCTGGCGAGCATTTTCTGTTGACGTATAAAAATCGAAGATCAGGATCATCTGATGAAGAATTCCAAGAGACCAGCTACACTATTACATATATGGAAATGGCGCCTTAGCAAAAGTCGTTCAACCTGATGAGCATTTTCTGCTGACGTATAAAAATTGAAGATTATGGAACATCTGATGAAGAACTCCAAGAGACCAGCTACTCTATATAGGTATAATAAATGGAAATGGGGCCTTAGCAAAAGTCGTTCAACCTGATGAGCATTTTCTACTGACGTATAAATAGACAGGACACGAGAAAGTTAGAAGAGGGACTCGGAGTGGGAGTGGTGGTACACAGGAAATTGTAAAGAACGAGGAGACAAAGATTGTTTATTGAATGAAATATCACTTTTGATTCATTTTAATACCGCGACTGTACTACGAGTACCAATTATATTCCCGCGGGACACAGGATAACCAAATGGCTGAAATTTTGAGTACTGGAGTTTAGGTTGCTACAGTTTGGAACACAAAAAGATTTTTCATCTAAGCGAAACTCACGCGGGCAAAGCCGCGGGCAACAGCTAGTCGGAAATATAATATGAATTGTTTATCAGGAGGACCGTACGCATGTTCGTCAGGTCATTTAAAAATATAATAGATTATGTTTTTAAATGAGATGCAAACCACGTGATGTAAACCATCAGGTTCGAAAAATCTCAGTTAAATAACTAGTATTTGAACAATAGTCAAGTTAGAGAAAACGAGTTTAGTGTTATAACGAGCCGACTAAATGTCCCTCACGTGCGTTTACCAAAGCGGTTTTGTTACGTCAACAAACTGGATTTCTAAGTCCCGACGCGCACTCTGCATTTTTATCGCACATTCAATTTAATCATTACTATATAGGTATTTATTAATTTTTATCGTTGAATGCGTGCTTAAACGAACTAATTGCGATTGTGATTATGTATTATCTAATCAATCGACGGAATCTTTAGTGTGCGCTAGGTCTTACTTAGCTGGAGATTACGCTCGCTGTACTGGCATCACTGGGCGCGGTTGTCGGTAAAACAGTCTTGGCAAGTGAACCCTCGCGATCTGGCGTCTGCAGCGCTAGAGAGTGAACTGTCAAAATAACCTAACATTCGGAACATGGATTTTTTGAAAAATAGAACATAAATAAACCAATCTTATTGGCCAGTGTTGTGTGTTGCTAGCTATGTGATTTAAATGTGCATTATTTGGGGAATTTGGTGAGTGCCGGTTTTTTTAATTGTTTTAATATTTTTTGTAAGTTTTGTTTTGGTTAGATATTAGCTAGGTTTAATTTTTAAATGTGTTTTTAAATATTTGAATTATAGTTTTTGCCGCGTTGCGAAGTTTTAAAAAAATGTACATAATAATTATAGGTAATTATATCGTTATAACTTTCTTTTAATTTTTACTTTTGTTAATAATAGTCAGACTTTTTTTTTATTTGTAAAAATAAATATGTAGGTACTTATATTAAAATACTGTGAAATATAAATCTATATATAAAAATTTGCCATAAATGCAGTTTTATATGAATTTCCCTGTTTACCAATGAGTCACCCGGCGGCGCGTTAGATACTCGGTCTGTTCTGTTTACTTACGGCACAGATAGGTACCTATGTGTCTATAAATCATATATCTGCTTTGATAGCTGTTTGCGAGTATGCTATGTTATGTATTCTCCATTATGTGATTCTATTGTTACATTTAAGATACTTGTAATTATCTATTCAACAATTATGAAGCGTTACGACTATTTTAACCTATTTCTTGTTTACTTAAACGTCATATTACGTCATATTTAACTGGATACTTACAATAAAATAACAATATTAATTTCTACCTAGCTTTGTCCATCAACAGCTCCATTTGCGTAGGAATTGTGTGATAAAAGTAATGCCTGTAGTACTCTTGTGTATTTAATTATACTTATGAGAAAGTTTATACGAGTGTGTGAGGATGTACTACGTTAACCCAAAGTCTACTACATTTATTTTGATGAAATTTGGCACACGAGTAGAATATAACCTGAAATTACACATAGGGTCATTTTTATTTACAGTTGGCTTCGACATTATGTACTTTGTAGGTACAGTGATTGTAAGTTACCGTGCATGGGAATCAATACATCATTAGTACGAGCTAATATGCACTGGATATGGACTGGTTGGTATGTTGAATGCTTAGGTAAAGCGAGTGTTCAACATACCATTTGGAAATAGAGGCGGACTGAGTTCATAAATTGGATTTTATGGAAAATAAGTCTAAATGGGTAGGAAATAAGAAGAAACTGTGGACAGAAGTACAGACCTTTTAAAAAAATCCATTTATAGCCCATTTCGGTGCATTTTTCTTCTGCTCTGGTTTTAAAAACTAAGCTGTGTTAATTGAATTACTCGCGCAGATTAATATAATCCGGATATTTTATGAATGTATTCGCGCAGATAAGGGTTCTGTAAATAACAAGTTATCCTTGTAATTCTTTTCCTCGATGAGCGTTGAGGAAATCCATCATAGACACATTACTTATTGCAGTACTGTGTCTGAGTTTAAGAAAAATAGAATTTAATCCTTTTGATGCAATTTTATTTTTCGAATTCTTACGTAATGGATGAAATCAATAAATCGGACGTATTATTCCGCAGTTTGTTGTTCTATTTAAAATAACTAGTAGCTTTGATGAGACATGCATAATTCGAAATTTTGTTGACCAGTGAATTTATCTATATTACAGATCATTATTTGGTACATTTCTATCCGGATTATATATCTGCGCGAGTAAATTCAATCATACAACGCGGCTTTGTAAAATAATCATAAATACATATAATAAAAATGTAAATTGTCTGTGTTTGTACATAATAATATCTCTCTCTCTCTCTCTCTCTCAGCCTAAAGACATCCACTGCTGGACAAAGGCCATAATAATATAATAAGTTATAATTACTTAGGTATTTTATTGTTATGTGGGAATTTTGGCAAAATTCCTCGAGTGAAAATTGCCTTTTTTTTAGTAGATATTTTATTCTATACATACATAGAATCACGTCTTTATCTCTTACGGGGTAGACAGAGCCACGGGTCGTGAGACTCGAAGGCCACGCTTAGCTGAATAGTGGGCTCTCTGATAGCTATTCAGGTATAGTGACAGGTTGCTAGCCCATCGCCTATGCGTGAAGGTTCCCTTGATTGACTTTTACAATCTGCGCAGGAAGAGAAACAGCTGGCACATTCTAAGGTTTTACTTCGCTCCCAGACCAACATGGAAGTTCTGTGAAACGTGTGTGAAATGGAAGTGAATCTAAAGGTATAGGTACGAGTATATCTATCCTTTCGATACAGTCGATACAGTCATGTTTTGAAAACAGTTGACGTGCCTTTTTGCTCTACACACAGATACACGTGTTTCGTGTTCGGGGTACCTGACCTCATGATAAGGTTATACTGTAACTACATAAGTTATGTGCTATTATAGTCGATAGTTACAATTAATACATTGTATCTATATTTTATCCGTATAATCCATACCTAGCATATAACAAAGTGGTTTGTTGCATCAGAGGGACATACCTCTGTACGTTAAGATATTTTTTAAGTATTTTATTTTTGTATTTTTTTTAGTACTAGGGATTTTGGTTTTTACTCTTATTTAAGAAATTTTTTTTTTGGATCGTCTTATTAGCGCGTCGACTCGACACAAGGGGCGCCGATTCTACAAAAATACAAACGTGCCTCAAGAGCCAAAAAGATTAAATTAAAGCAACAAGATCTCTATAAGATCTCCTTTTTTTATTAACCTATGTTGTCCCACTGCTGGGCAAAGGTCTCCCCCACTTGCTTCCACCTATCCCTGTCCATATCGACGTTCGACCAATTCGGCTGGAAAGCGTCAAGGTCGTCGCGCCATCTTTTCATTGACCTTCCTTTCTGACGTCGCGCGTCGATCACCTTCAGGAACCTATAGTGTAATGCGCAGTGCCCTTTTATCGGGATGCATCCTGCTAACGTGGATAATAAGTTCTATGCTTTATTATTCTTTGACATTTGAGATACAAACGAGGCAGTACTTCTAACTATATGTATGCGAAATTTCAGGAAGATTGGTTCAGTATGTAAAGCGTGAAGAGGTAACAAATAAACAAACAAACTCACTTTCGCATTTATAATATTAGTTAGGATTAGGATTTAGTGCCGGGGCCGCCGGGGCCGCATCTCTAATAACACGCTTGGCTCCCCAAATTCCGCAAATTTCCGGGATAAGTTGTGTCCAATATACACCAATATTGGCACTATCAATAGGAAAAAATAGTGTTAGCTTTTGTTTCTGTTTGTGACGCATATTTAAATTACTCAACAGCAATATCCATACTAATATTATAAATGCGAAAGTTTGGATGTGAGTTTGTGAGTTTGTGAATTTGTGAGTTTGTGAGGATGTTTGTTACTCAATCACGCAAAATCTACTGGACGGATTTCGATGAAATTTGGTACAGAGGCAGATAATGACCTGGAATAGCACATAGGCTACTTTTTATCCCGGGAAAAAGCACTGTTCCCGTGGGAAATTCACGCGGGCGAAGCCGCGGGCAAAAGCTAGTTTTTATATATAAGTAATATATACTAGCCTATGTCAGCGACTTCATCCGCATTTAAATTACTCAATGAACATCTACAATATTTTTATATATATACTAGCATATGCCAGCGACTTCGTCCGCGCGTAATTTACTATTGTTTATATCTCAGGTTCTAAGCGCGGCGAATCGAGATGAAACCTACGCAAGATTTAAAATTAGACCTTCAACAACGTAACAGTGAAAACCGTATCAAATTTGGTCCAGTATTTTTTGCGTGATGCGCGTACAAATATACAGACAGAAAGACAGACGGACAAAATTTCGAAAAAAAATAGTTTTCGCTGCTATTGGCCCTATAAAGAAAGACCCCTCCTAGTTTCTTCTTAAATATCTTCTATGTACAGACACAGACCAGTTACAGTTTTAATATGTATTGATATGATGATATTGAGAGTCGGTACCCACTCGCACCCTAAAATTCGTCCCCTGGAATAAAAGTTGAAGATTCGGCCCCTATAAGGGTACCCATTCGTCCCCCGGCAGGAGACCAAACATTTTTAATTTATTTTGAAAGTCCCCTACCCCTCGTCCCCTGGAATAAAAATTGCAAATTCGTCACCTGCACTTTCCGTGAAAAAAAACAGTGATAAAACAGTAATTGATGATTATCACCTCGTGCAAGAAATTTAGAAGGCAATGGCAATGCACTCATTCATATTCGTTTATTTTGTCGGACACAGGTAATGATGTTATTTTTTTAAATCTTTATTTATTTAAAGAGGGTTTTCTCAATTTTGACAATGTCACCCTCACATTTGTTACAATGAGCGATTTTTCTGACAGCTAAATTAAGAAAAAGAAATCAGTATAAAAAAGTCTCAACAGATGGCGTTTTATTGAAAGCCGAGTCGTAATAATGGCTGTACCTATATTGTGCGTTTTTTATTGTCAGCCAGAGGCAGAAAAAAAAACACATAACAGTTTGACAGTTGCACAAATCATAATATTGATACTTTTTAGATGTTTTTTTATTAGGTTTATTTTTTTTTTAATGCTAATATCGTGCATTTTTGCTTTTTGAATGGCCTCGCCTTTTACTAAGCGCCACCTATGAATTCATCTGGAACTATTTTTATTTGGATCTCGGAAAATCCCTCATTAGATACAAAAAGTTACATCTAAATAAACTAGGTACATCACTTATATTCCTAACGGTCGGCGTTTTATGCCAATGGTAACAATTTGATATACAGCATCCTTGCCTCCTTTGACAAGGGGAAGGCAAGAATGCTGTTAAATATTCCTACATCTTTCAATTTTAAATTAAAGCTCAGTACAAAACGAAGTCTCTCATAATAAATGGTGTTACTTATTCACTTCTATAAATTATTGTGTGTTTCATTCCACGTCTCACGACTCTTTAGTTCCACGTAAACATCAAACGTTTTCTACTTTTACTCGTGTAAAAGTGACTAATCGGATTTGGTTGAAATTCGGTTAGCGACCTGTGGACTAAATGAGGTTATAGGAATTTTTCACTTAACTCCAGCGAGGATGCTGCGTAGCGTAGCCTCGGGCAATGTGATTAGCCTATATTCCTTGACCGCTACATAGCGGGCGGCGGCGGCGTAACCTCGGAACTGAAAACTAGTTACAGCAGCGCCTGACGATATTTAGTTTGAATTCGAGCTTCATTTTGTCACCTGAGTGATATCATTTTCTCTTTGACCCAGGTGAAATTAGTCCGAGGTGAAGTAGACTGAAAAATCCACATTAGACTATATTATATTAGGGTTGTTGTAAATTCGCCCCTAGAGGTTATTCGGTACCTAATTAATATTTAATACATTCAAACTTCATTCGGTACTTTGATAAAAATTATAAAGTTTTTGTGGCAAATTTACAGTTTGTAAAATGTATGTATAGTTAGCAGTAAAATGATAACTCACAATGTAGTATTAACTACTTGTTTTAATAAGTAAAATATATTATCTCAATGTCACTGTCTTGTCATTTATTTAATACTTTGTTGTTACTTCTCTCAACCTATCTACTTTTACTATAAGTTTGAAGAAAATTTTTTTTGCTAGCTATTTATATCCCACTGCTGGACAAAAGCCTCCCCTAATTCTCTCCACTCATCTCTGTCCTTCGTCTTTTCCATCCAGCTTTTATCGAATCCCTTAAATCATCAGACCATCTCGTTCTTGGTCTCCCTCTCTTCCTATACCCCTCGGCTGGAATCCAGAGAAAATTAATTACCTAAAATAAAATGAAAATCGTTTTATTTAAATAAGCTTAAAAATAGCACTTTTAAATTGTCATATACTTAGTCACGTCAGAAAATTACTTAAAGCTAAGGTTACTATCTTAACCTAAAATATAGTAGGTATCGTATAGTTAGTATTCCATAGCACAAGTCTCGAACTTACTTTGGGGCTAACTCAATCTGTGTGATTTGTCCGTATATAATCGTATCCGTAGCCGTACTGACAGTCAATATATTCCTAGCTACGCCCCGGGGCCCCGCTTCCGTGGGAAATTCGCGTTAAATAAAAAAGTATCCTATGTGTTAAGGTTTTATCCTACATGTGTGCAAAATTTCATCAAAATCGATCCACTTAAGACGTTATAGACAGAAATTACAAATACACTTCAATTTCCAAGTCGGCTAGAATGCAGTGTGAAGTTTAGAACGCATGCAGTAGGTATGTGACTTAACCTACTTTGGGACAAGCCATTCTTGTGCCAAGTTTCGCCACATTGGATGAGACCTAGAACACAATATTTTACATACAAACATTATACATCTCACGTCCTTATCACTCACGGGGTATACAAAGCTTCTTCTTATATAAAAAACACTCACAACTAAAATAAAAGTACGAAGAGGAGTGAAAACATCGACAACAACATTTATACATCTAACAATACTCTGCAAAATGGGGGTACACGGAAATGTTGTCAAGGCGTCAGTTTGTGTTGTGTAGGTGTATTTAGGGATCCACTAAGCGTAGGGCTCGCGACGCTGGTTTTCGGTGGAACCTTCAAGTTGGATATGTCACAAACGTTTCAGGATGTTAAATCCTGAGAGGATTGAAAGTGCTGAATAAATTAAAGAATAGTCTTACGTCTATGTGAAAATCAAAACTTTGACCTACTTCTATATATATATATATAACTCAAAGGTGACTGACTGACTGACTGACATAGTGATCTATCAACGCACACGCACAGCCTATACCACTGGACGGATCGGGCTGAAATTTGGCATGCAGGTAGATGTTATGACGTAGGCATCCGCTAAGAATCCGCATTCATTCATTCATTTTTTAAATTTAATTACATTGACATTTAATTGTTAAACATGTACGTGTATTGTGATCTTCAAGTGACTGAAAGTATTTATTTTTCTAAAATGTTCAAACTTGTGAACGGGTGTTGCCAGGGGATCCTGCTTCGATCCTGATTCGAATTTTATTTTTATTTTTTGTTCTTAACCAATTCATTGTGGTTACTTGATAACAAACATAACATGTCTTATTATATTATTATTATTTTTTTATTTATATTTTATTTTATTTTTGACTGTACACAATCTAGTGTATGTATAAAGTTAATGAATAGCCCCTCTGGCATGCTAGGCGACCAAGACTGTTTCATGAGTTTCTTTCGGCATTTCTTCTCAGCAGTGGTCGTTCCGAAATGCTAGTAGTTTGTAGCTTTGAGACATAAAATATTATGATTAAATAATTAGTTATCAACGTGAAAAAGAGCCTTCTTTGAAGGCCAAGTTTCAATAAAAAAATTTTGACTTTGACTTTGACTAAGAATGGATTAACGCGAGCGAAGCCGAGGGCAAAAGCTAGTTTACTATAAGTTCGAAGAGAAAATTAGCTGAAATAAAACGAAAATTGTTTTATTTAAATAGGCTTAAAAATAGCACTTTTAAATCGTCATATACTTAGTCACGTCAGAAAATTACTTAAAGCTAAGGTTACTACGAGCTGTCTCCAAAGCTCTGGCGGTCAAAGAAAATGCAAAGCTGGTTCAAGCTGCTTATCATTCTGTAAATAATAAAAAAATATGTCATTTAATAGTACGTGGGCTTAAGTTTGCTATCGCGAAAATTTGCCATCTGTTTGAAATTTCCATACATAGAAAAATCAAAATTACGAAAAAAAACAAACGTATATACCTAAACTAACTGTAGGTAAGGGTAAAGTAAGTAAGGGTTAAGCGCACTACACACCAAAGCCGCCGACCCGCCGACACAGCCCGCCGACACAACCCGGCGGCCTAAATGAATAGAATTACATCGGCAACACAAACAAAAACAAAAAGTTGCCGACATAGGTCGGCGGGTCGGCGACTTTGGCGTGTAGTGCGCTATATAGTTAGTTTTAAATATAAGTAATTTAAGTATAATACAACGCGATGGCCCAGGATAGGGAAGGTTGGCGTAGACAAAAGGTGGCTTATACCCAGCAGTGGGTCATGGAAGGCTGATGATGATGACAAAACAACGAAATTAACATAGGTACGTTCGATAGATATATCAGTCAGACATTGTAGGTAGGTACTTCAGTTGATACGTGCATGCCATCGAAGTATATGTATGTCACAGCGATAACTATGTTTTATCTAAGATACAAATAATTAACACCCGCTCGCTATCTAAACTGATAGATATATCCAGGAAGGCCTTCATTATACTCAAGATTATACTGTACATAATGAATATTATATTGCGCGATTGTAGAAAAAGGTACATTTTAATGAAGCACTATCATATTCTTCTTTCATTATATCCATGTGTTTGTACCCTTATTAGCGGAGTGCAACATACATAATGAAAGGAATTGTTTTACTTTTGAACCCGTTTGCAATGAACCTTTCCTCAATGTTTAGGTAGGTACTAATTTATTTGGGTTTTTTGCTTGCAAATAAAGGAATTTTTTTTTTTTTTTTTAATTTTAATAAATTTACAATAATAATAGCTGGGTCTTATCTTATCCCCGCTGCTGGCAGATATCCTTTTTTTAAATAATATCATATTTAAAAGATGTTAAAATTATATAAGAGTAAATTAATTATATACCGACCGCCAAATGTTCATATTTCATATTTATTTGAAGAGTAAACGTTTTCAAATAATCTCTTCGAAATGTTAAGCAAATAGGTAGTTAAATGAATATCCGTTCATTGGAACCGGGTTCCGAGAATTTTACTTTGTAGGTTTTTGCATTCCAGTATCCAGGAATAAACCATATCACGTTTTCTCGGTATTTTCGAGGTAAATAAACATTCAAACTACAAATTGTAGTGTTTCGGAATAACCACTTGGAACCCTACAATGTACGAGTCCAACTCACACTTGACCTGTTTTTAGTCTCGTTTAATAACTATAAAACCAAGTTTGAAGTCTATTGTGGTAAAGGTAAAATATGAGTGAAAGATTTTACAAAATTCAATAAACTAAAGTGCATATTGCTCTCCGCACGAACTTGTGTGAAATCAATTTGAAGGCGGAAAATTGGCGGGAAATGTTCTTCGCAAGACATTATGTTTACATGGCATAGACCTCTCTATTGAAGTTGTGATTGCATGTAAAATTGTATATTTTTTTGTGTGTGTATGCATCATCATTATCTCGAGTTGAAATGGCAAAAGTAAGATTTTTTTTGACCAGTATTTGGCCACTTACACCGCCCTATCGTTGGCTTCATTCAGGTCCTCCAAGGTGTGTGTGGAGTTATTTTATAGGACGTGATTCTATGTAAGTATTTTTTATTGTAATAAATAGTAAATAATACTTACTTACATAAGCAATCTATATGAGTACCTAATCTATATTAAGGAAATATTATAGATTGAGACGCCCCAGACCCTACTTGTATTCTCAGAAACAAATTTTTGTAATAGTCGTATATTAATTTTTTTTTTGCTATCTATACATTTTTGGTAATATTTGCTTGGGGATGAGTGAAGAAGGAATTTTGGTAGAATTTCGATAGAATAAAGACAATATACCTATTATAATTGCCCGTGTGGTTCCCAGGTTAGAATAGGACCACTCCATCTCATTCCATGGATGTCGTAAGAGGCGACTAAGGGAAATGCTTCCGATGGGCAGCAGCGTCGGAAGCTCACAAAGCCAAAAAAAACTGCGCTCGCCAACCCGCCTGCCAAGCGTGGTGAGTATGGCAAATCCCCCCAAAATCTTGGGGGAGACCTTTATCCAGCAGTGGATATTTTGCGGTTGTAATGATGATGACCTATTATAATAATGTAACAGGTAGAGTGAGGCATAAGCATAATAGTTCGGTATGAGTAAAGAAATAGCATGAGACGTCAGAGGATAAATACTGCTTCTTCTTCTTAGCGTGTCGACTCGGCAGGTCAAATTTGTGATGACCAATATGACGCCACAGATACAGCATTATCTGTTGCGTCATATAGGTCTTTAAGCGTACAGGTAGTAGGGTACGCTGGGCAAGGCAATAAATGTGCCATAGTTTGGGGAGAGGCACCACACAAACAGGCTGTTTCCGAGCTATATCCCCACCTGGACATATTTTCTTTGCTTCGGCCGACTTGTGTCCGGAGTCTGTTTATAGACTTCCATGTCGGCCAAGGTAGACCAGATCCAGGGGGGAGGTGCTCTGATAACGGGTTGGGTGACGCTGCGGAATATCCCTTCCACCACAAGTCAATACATACTGCTGTATTAATTTGTTACGCAACCATCACTTGCTTCCGTTGAAGGAAAACATCGTGGTCGTGAATATCCTCAACTAGCAGCAAATCATCAATTATCAGCAGGCAAATGCCAAAACGACAAGTGGTTGCGTGTGTTACATTCCACTTCGTGCACTTACAAGTGCATAGCGCTTCAAAAGGAAGAAGAGAAACGACGACGCCTCATAAAACTTGATTATTTCTTTTCGTTGGGAGTTAAATCGTAGGGAGTCCATGCAGCAGCTGGCACATTCTATGTTTTTACTTCACTCCCAGACCAGGGAGTGAAGTAAAAACATAGAATGTGCCAGCTGCTTCTCTTCCCGCGCAGATTGTAAAAGTCAATCGAAGGAAAGGGCTTTAAAATGGGGATTCCTCCACTCATAGGCGATAGGCTAGCAACCTGTCACTATACTTGTATCTCTATCACGACTCTTGGCTCTGTCTACCCCGTAAGGGATAAAGAAGTGATGAAGTGTATGTAGGGAGTTAAATCGATTTCGGTATTTGTCACGTCGAAAATATTTACCTGCTGAGCACGGTGCAGTTATAATTGTAACGTTATCACTCCCATATCTTGTGTTATCAAACAGAAATAATAATCCTATCTTTCCTTATCGCTCTTTACGATCAATATGATATGAAATAAAGTATAATTATTAGTTGGTATCCGACTGTAATTAATAATTTTATTCACGTCTTTATACGGGATTTTCTTTTATTGAAATGAAAAGAAAATTATTTTATGCAAAAAAATTGCACTTTTAAATCGTCATAATCTTATTTTTTAGTTAGTTGACGTCATAAGGTTACCACCGCCTCCAAAGCGCAAATGGAGAAGAGGCGGCGCAACAACCTCCACTTAGGACACTCATTTAACGAGGAGGGTATGTGGTATTCGATTTCTGACCCAACTGGCGAAAAAAAATTTATATTTTTGTATATTCATCCAAATGAATACCGAGCGCGCGAAAAGAACGTGCATAAAACGTGTCGGTAACCCGGCGGCGCCCTACGTTGGCGGCAGAACGCTTCAAATGCGACAAAGCAGCGCGATGCGTAAAGGTCGACGTACATACTTATAGCCTATGATGGCGTTGTCGCGTATAATATTACGTCTGGTCCCTATCATCGTATATCTGGGTACACCGCCGCAGAAATGCCACGCGTTCGAAGTCGCAGGCAAAAACTAATGTAAAATGTTCCATAAGTTCTCAGAAATGTCGTCGGTAGTTCATTAATTATGGACCGCCATAAAACTTTGTAAGCGAAACTTAATAAAACTACTTTTTGGGCCTCCATCTTCGCTTTTAGTTAAGTTTTAAGTTATTACTTTGATGCTATACTCATCTTCTTTTTAAAATGGCGTTGCAAATGGCTCTTAATTAATTTTTAGCTTCCTCCATAAATATTAGTCAAGCAAGTTGACATGCAAAAACAAAACTTCAGAACTTCAGAAACTAATTCTTAAACCCCGACGCAAAAAGAGGGATGTGATAAGTTTGATGTGTCTGTGTATCTGTGTTCCTGTATGTCTGTCTGTGTAATCGTAACTCCCAAACGGATGAACTGATTTTGATCGAGTTTTTTTTGTCATGCTCATGGAAGTCTCACGGAATTTGATTTTCCAATTACTTACATTTGTTGTTAGTGTACTTCAGAGTGACATTCGTTATCACATAAAATACAGCATATCCCATTTCTAGTTGTATTTTATTATTCAGATTTCTAGTTATTCAAATGTGACGACCTTCTATGATGGCGCAGTAAATAGACGAGAATCAAATTACAAACGGTCCAGTAATTGTGATTTTTTTGAAATGTTGTGTAGGATTATTGTGAGTATTCAAAATAAAAAAATTCCATGGGAGCGAGGTTCAGTTAGTAAAAAGTAAAATATTATAGCAAAAAACAATTTCCGTTGTTTTATCATTTAGTTTTACTCTCCACCTTGCAGGGTTGGTTAAGAAATATGCAATTGCGTTTTGCAGGTAATTAAATTCCCTACGATGTTTGTTCTGCTACTTTTTCTCTTAGAATAGGTCATGACTGGATTATATCGTTCTAAATTAAAAAAGATTGACGAATGTTTGAAAAATTAGATTTTTTTAAGGCAAAGGATTTTTTTTTCTCGGAAACTGTCAGTCCTAGAAACAAAATGTAAAATGTAAATAACGGCAAATGTAAATAACGACCTTCTATGATGGCGCAGTAAATAGACGAGAATCAAATTACAAACGGTCCAGTAATTGTGAATTTTTTGAAATGTTGTGTAGGATTATTGTGAGTATTCAAAATAAAAAGGGCACAATTGCCAAGTTTCCGCGTTCGTAGTAATCTTAAAAAAACTAAAAAAATAATAATACTTTCATCAGATTTAGGCTCATATTTTCGTTTAGATACATTTTTGTTAGGAAACTGTTCTACAAAATATTGTAGATAATTAAATTTCCTATTTATTTACATTTTACATTTTGTATCTAGGACTAATAGTTAGCGAGATGTGTGCTCATAAAAAAAATTTAAAAAATCTTCTGTTACTGAAATTTGTCAAACTTTTCACTTCAGAACGCTGTAATCTAGTTATGGCATATTTTAGGAGAATAAGTATTGGAACAAAATTTGTAGGGAATTTAATTACCTACAAAACGCATTTGCATTTTTCTTAACCAACCCTGCAGAATGGGGAGTAAAACTCAATATTAATACTACGGAATATTGCTTTTTTGTGATAATATTTTATTTTCTGCTAACTGCGCCTCGGGTCTTCGCTTCCGTGGGAATTTCAGGATATAAAGTAACCTATGTACTATTTCTGGTATTTTTGTTGAAGCAAAGAGGTGTGCTTTATGTAATCTCTTTGCATGTCAATCTCTATGGTTGAGATTTAAAACGAAGAAATTCAAGTGACACTGTCTTGTACATTGGAATGTTGTTAATGTCAGAGAAAACTATATTTTAGAGAAAATATGTTTATTTAATCTTTATAGAATTACCTGTGTCCATAGTTAAACATAACATAAATATACCTATTTACTAATATGTTTTAACTACGTGTTTTATCTCCACCTGGTTCCACACTCTGCTACATAGTGATAGTATCACAGGTGTTACAGCTCCTGACTGAATATTTCTAACAGGTTATGGCGCACGCAGGAGATGCGAGCACTAGTGGAATAAATTCTATAAATCAATTAAATATGAGTTCCAGCTTACCAACAATTGATAAGCTTGATGGGAGTTCTGACTACTCCACATGGAAGTTTATGATGGAATTATATCTAATCCACGAAGACTTATGGGAGTATACAACTATGACGCCGGCTCCTACCGATACCTTAGGCTGCAAGAGAGACCAAAAGGCTAGGGCAAAGATTTGCCTAATGATTAAGAAACATTGTTTGGTCCATGTTCGAAACATGAAAACAGCAAAGGAGGCTTGGGATGCTCTGAAGGTTGCGTATGAAGACAAAGGACTTAATAATCGATGTAAGCTCCTTTCAAAGTTAGTCAGCCTCAAATTAGAGCAATTTTCCACGGTACGTGAATACGTGACGTCGATTATGATGGTGGCACAACAACTATGTGACATCGGCAAAGAAATTGATGATGAATTACTAGCAGCATTAATGTTGCAAGGCCTACCAGAGAAATTCCAGCCGATGAGATTGGCAATTGAGAACAGCAACATAACGTTAACCACAGATTATGTAAAATCTAAGTTGTTTCAAATGGAAGATGCATACGATGCGTGCACAAACAGAGAACATAGTGCACTCAAGGCAAATGAAGGAACGCAAATAAAGAAAGCTCAAAAAGGAAAGAACCATTCGCGTTCTATAAAGTGCTTTATTTGTGACGGTCCTCATAAAGCAAGAAACTGCTCAAAGAACCCGAAGCACAAGAAGGAAGCTGTGATGACGTCACTAGCTATGTCAACTGCTCAGGATAATGGGTCAGGGGAATGGATTCTGGACTCTGGTGCTTCAAACCATATGACCAATAGACGCGATTGGTTACATGGCTACAAGGCACTTGAGAGAAAGATCAGGATATCTTGTGCGAATGGGGAGGCAGTATATGCAGAAGGAATTGGTATGGTAGTTCATGAGAATGGGAATGGATCAATAAGAGATGTATTGTATGTTCCAAAGTTATCGTCAAATTTGCTTAGTGTAAGCAAAATTGTAAGTAGAAACCTTTCAATACTTTTTGAGAAGTCTGGCTTTAGGATTATGAAAGCTGATGAGTGTAAGGTAACGGGTGTAAGTTCGCATGCTGGCATTGCAGAGAATGGCGTTTATAAAGTACAATATTCTTCGCAGAATGTGGCGTTAGCATCAACTGCTGACTCTGATAAAATGGTGCTGTGGCATAGGCGAATGGGACACCTCGGCGTAAGGAATCTTACATTACTTAAGGATAAGTTGGCACAAGGCGTAAGTTTTCCTAACTCAACTTACAAATTAGAATGCGAAACATGTGTAATGGGAAAGCAAACAAAGCTCCCGTTCAAAAAATCGGGTGCTAGTCGAGCTAAAGAAGTTCTAGAGTTAGTTCACTCAGATGTATGTGGTCCCATGAGTGAGGATTCTTACAGTGGGTACAGATACTTTCTCACATTTATAGATGACTTCACAAGGAAGACGTTTGTTTATTTCTTAAAGTCAAAAGCGGAGGTCTTTGACAAATTCACACATTTCGTGCGCCTTGTAGAACGCCAAACAGGAAAATCGGTAAAGATTTTGCGATCCGATAATGGCACAGAATTTGTCAATAAGAGAATGGACGAATTTTGTTCAACAAAAGGCATTCGTCATCAGTTGACGGTAGAGTACACCCCTGAACAAAATGGAGTTGCAGAGAGGGCCAACCGAACAATCACTGAGAAGGCGAGATCTATGATGATGGAAGCGGGTCTAGGAGTAAAATTGTGGGCAGAAGCAGTAAATACTGCTATTTATCTCAAGAACCGCTCGCCTACAGTAGCGTTGAAAAATAAAACGCCTGAGGAAGCCTGGACGGGAAGAAAGATTAATCTTAGCTTTATTAGAGTTTTTGGGTGCATGGCGTATCTTCACCAACCTGATCAAAAACGCAAAAAATGGGACCCAAAGTCTAAAGCGTTGGTTCATGTGGGCTATTGTGAAGAGACAAAGGGCTATCGCTTGTTTGACCCAATTACAAAAGAAGTTTCTAAAGGCAAAGATGTGATATTCTTTGAAAACCAAAAGTATACCATTCAATCATCGGTAGAGCAGGCCACTCCATTGAGAGAAGCTGTTGTAGTATTGGAGAGACATCCATTGAATGTACAAACCGAAAGAGTTCACCAAGAAGAACAAAATCAGAGAGAGCCTGAACCTAGAGAGGTTGTTCCTGAGAGTATTGAAGACAATAGAGATCAGAGTGATCATCGGCCTGTAGAGGCTATGTCTGATAACGGTGATGAAGACGAAGGCTGGGTAACATCTGATGAACATGAAGGTGATATACCAGATAATGAGGAAATTTCGGGTCGTGATGATGAGTCGTTGGGTCGGAGGTATCCAATGAGAATCAGGAAATGTAAAGAGTTTACTGATTATGTAACATATAAAGCTATGTCCACTGTAAAAGAGCCAGTTACTGTTCAGGATGCACTGTGCGGACCTGATAGTAACAAGTGGAAAGCAGCAATTGAGGAGGAGCTACATGCCTTAAATAAGAATGGGACTTTGGACGCTTGTAGAACCACCTAAGTCGTGTAACATCGTTGACTCAAAATGGTTATTTAGAGTCAAAGAAGAGGCGGGGGGAAAAACTCGATATAAGGCACGACTAGTGGCGAGAGGCTTCAGTCAACGAAATGGTATTGATTACTTTGATACATTTTCACCAGTTGTAAGGCATAGTTCATTAAGAGCCTTGATAGCTCTAGCAGCAGGTATGGGTCTAAACATAGATCAGATGGATGTCAAAACGGCCTTCCTTAACGGAGATTTGAAAGAGACCGTCTATATGAAACAGCCAGAGGGATTTGTTGAGAAGGGCAAAGAGAACTATGTTTGTCATTTACGAAAGTCTCTATACGGTCTCAAGCAAGCACCGAGAGCATGGAACACAAAGTTTCACTCTGAACTAATTAAGCTGAATTTTAAGAGATCAGAGAACGAACCGTGCATCTATACGAGGTCTCAAAATGGAAATATTGTCATTTTAGCAATTTATGTTGACGATATTCTTATATTTTGGAACAACAAAAAGGAGATGCTCAAAGTGAAGAGTGATCTTTGTAAAAGCTTTGAGATGAAAGACTTAGGAAAGGCAGAGCTCATGCTGGGGATTTATATAGAGCAAAATGAATTCGCCATAGAGCTAAATCAGGAAAAGTACATCGAAAAATTGTTGAAGAGTTTTTCAATGGAGAACTGCAAACCTGTAAGTACACCAGCAGTACCAGGACAAAGACTCGAAAAGTCACTAAAGGGAAAGAGGGATACGATACCCTATCGAGAGCTAATAGGATCCCTTATGTATTTAGCGGTTTGCACACGGCCTGACATAGCTCATGTAGTAAACTACCTAAGCCAGTTCAATGAATGCTACGAGGAGCAACATTGGATTGCTGCTAAAAGAGTTCTTAGGTATCTGAAGGGAACCAAAAGCATGGCTTTGAGGTACACAAAATACAGTAATAGTAATAAAATTACTGTAAAAGCATATGCTGATGCTGATTTCGCCGGAGACTGTGACAGACGGTCATATTCAGGATGTGTATTTCTAATTCAAGGAGGAGCAGTATCCTGGCAGAGTACAAAGCAGCGTACAGTGGCTTTAAGTACTGCAGAAGCTGAGTATGTCTCCTTGTCAGAAGCGACTAAGGAAGCAGTTTTCCTTAGAAGATTTATAAGTGAGATGACAGGTCTAAAATTTGAGTCAGCAACAACATTGTTGTCCGATAGTCAGTCATGTATTGCTATTGGCCCAGAAGATGGCCTACCTCCTCTCCACTCTTGAGGATGAAGCGCGGTCGCTCATCCAGCACCTCCGGGTGGAGGACGACCAGTACGATACGGCAGGAGTTATTGAACTCCCGCTACCAAAACTTACGTTTGTTAGCGGATGCGCACGCCGCACAGTTGATGGCCCTGCCCAAGGTGGCCAACAGGGCACAGTTGCGCCTGCAGTTGCTCACGCCCGTTACAGTGGCCTGTAACGCGCTCCGCACACTGGGGCTGCCGGTGGACCAATGGTCTTTTTTGTTGGTGCACATTGTATTGGGCAAATTGCCCAATGACATCCGCTCGCGGTTTGAGCGCGAAAATGCGGAGCGTGATAGCACCACCCTACCAACATTCACTGACTTGGTGAAGTTTTTGGAGTTTGAGGCACGGGCTGCTGAGAATACCATGACGGACTCAGCGCCATCCAGAGCGCCTGAACGTAGGCCCTTGGAACCCTCATGGCGAGGGAAGCCCCCACAGGGACGGCAACCGCCACCGCGTGGAGCTGGTGTGCGGGTTGCACACACGGCAGCAGTCGCGGGGGACGCGGACTGCCTGCAATGTGGCCGGATGGGCCACAGCCTGCTGCAATGCAGGGACTGGCAGAGACTGCCAGTACAAGATCGGCGCCGCATGGCAAGGCGGCATGAACTATGCTTTTACTGTTTGGGCAGTCACTATGCACGTGACTGTCCCAGGGCCATACCATGCAGTGCATGCCGTGGGCTGCACCACGTGATGCTCTGCATGAACCGGAACGGGGATGGCCCCCGGTTGTTGAGCGCTCCTGCGCGAAGCCCTCCACCATCGGACGGAGGACGCGGCTTCGCTCGTCGCACCCCCCTCGGGAGGGGGTCGCGTACCGGCGCGGGTCTTGGCGGACCGGGACCACGCGCCCCAAGGTCATGGCCAGTATGTGGCTGGCCAGGCCCCGGATGGGGCCCCCATGGGCGGGGGCCCTAGATCGGACGTGAGAGTGGGGACACCCCCTCCACGCGGGTTACCAATACCCAACACATGCAGCCGCAGCGGTTTTCTCCGCCGCTGCACGAGTACCCACGGCTGGAGTACCACCCGCCGTACCATAGGTATGGCCGGGCCGCGGGTTATGCCCCCCTCAGATGGGGATGTGCACTCGCCCGACATATTATCCGGGTCAGTGGCGCCCCCTGGTTTGGAGAGAGTGGGGAGCCCGTAACTAGCTTGCTCCCTTGCTGGGACAGAGCCGCGGACGGTTCTGCTCCCTACCGCGGTGGTCCGCGTATGGGGTCGTAGGGGGGACGCCATTAATTTGAGAGCTCTGTTGGACTCAGGGGCTCAAAGCAGTTTGGTTACCACTCGAGTGGCACGCCAGTTAGGTTTAGTCGTGGAAGACTCGCCTGTGCCACTTCTTGGAGTTGGTGGCATACAAGTGAAGTGTCTGACGGGCCAGACACTTGTCACCTTTTCTTCGCTGAAGTCCTCCACAATGAGGATCACGACTTCGGCTATGGTAATGGATACCATTGCGGGTTGGCACCCCTCGACAGACATACCGCCGGGTGTGTTGTCTTTGGTTTCGGGTCTGGATTTGGCCGACCCCTTTGTCTTTCATCCCGGCCCAGTGGACTTGCTCCTGGGCTCGGACGTATTGGGTTGGATTTTGTTGGGTACTCAGAAAGCTCTGGGTTCGTCTTCACTGATGGCAGTGTCTACTATCTTTGGTTTCGCCCTGATGGGCCCTGTGTTTGATAATAGCACCGTGGAGGAGCCACCGGTCGTCGCATCAGCGTCCTTGGCCAAGACCATGCAAAGGTTTTGGGAGGTGGAGGAGCCACCTATGAGTTCCAGGATGGATCCGGAACACGCTGAGTGCGAAGCCTTCTTTCGATCAACCACGGAGAGGTTGCCCTCCGGTCGGTTTGTAACTAGGTTACCCTTTGTTGCCTCTCGTCCTAGCCTAGGGCAAAGTAGGGCGCTTGCGGAGAAACGACTGCTGTCCATGGAGCGACGCATGCAGCGTGACCACGTACTTCGCGATAAATATATTGAATTTATGCGCGAGTACGAGGATTTGGGTCACATGTCTCCGGCTCGAGTTGATTGGAGCTCAACTGAGCATTATTTTTTGCCCCACCACGCGGTGGTGAAGGCCTCAACAGGCAAATTGAGGACCGTCTTCGATGGGTCCGCACCCACTTCGAACGGGGTTTCGTTGAATCTGTGTTTGCATTCGGGTCCCAAATTGCATAGGGACATAATTGACATCATCTTGAACTTTAGAAGACATCAAGTGGTTTCTGGTGCGGACATCCGGATGATGTTCCGCCAGACAGTCATACATCCTGAGGACAGGCGATTCCAGTTGATACTCTGGCGTGAGCGCCCTGAGGATCCTGTGACGGTGTATGAACTCAATACAAACACGTATGGTTTGAAATCTAGTCCCTATATCGCCATCAGATCATTGCTTGAATTGGCAGAGCGGGAACGGATCCGCTTTCCCCGTGGGGCTTCCGTGCTGTCACGTGACTTGTATGTTGATGACGTGTGCACCGGAGCCCAAAGTATTGAGGAGGCCCTCCTACTGCGGGATGAATTGATCGAAATATTGAAGACAGGTGGCTACGAGCTACGTAAGTGGTTGTCCAATGAGCCTAGAGTTCTAGAAGGGATCCCGGAGGATCACCAACAGAACCCTCACCTGTTTGAGGATGTGGATGATCCCAACAGGATAGCGGTGCTGGGCATGCAGTACCAGCCGCTAACCGATATTTTCACATTCCAAGTGGACTTGGAAATACCAAAAGTCTGGACTAAGAGAACGGTGTTGTCCGTAATAGCTCGTATGTTTGATCCAAGCGGTTGGATCAGTCCAGTGATATTCTCTGCGAAGTGTCTTCTTCAGAGACTTTGGACTTTGGGCGTCTCGTGGGACGAGCCGCTGTTTGGCTCTCCATTGGATGATTGGCTCGAGTTGTTTTCATCGATTAAGGAAGTCAATCGGATTGCCTTGCCTCGTCGAATATTGCCACCCGGGAAATATCGAGCCAGCCTGCATGGCTTTTGTGACGCGTCGGAGCGAGGCTACGCCGCGTCAGTCTATATGCGGACAGTTGACGCCGATGGCCGGGTCAATGTCTCGCTTTTGTTAGGGAAGAGCAAGGTCGCCCCCATCAGGACTAGGCTGACTATTCCCAAGCTTGAGTTGAGTGGAGCTCACCTTCTCTCTAAATTGTTGCATCACGTTGCATGTGAGCTGGCGGCCACGGTCGAGATACGGGACATCTTCGCCTGGTCGGATAGCCAGGTCGCGCTTGCATGGTTGCGCGCGGCCCCACATACCTTGGAGGTTTTTGTTGGAAACAGGGTTTCCCAAATCCAGAATATCGGAATTGATATAACATGGAGACATGTGCCGGGAGAGCTTAACCCAGCGGACTGTGCCTCCCGAGGTTGTACGGCACCAGAATTGGTGTCACACCCGCTCTGGTGGGGTCCAGAGTGGCTGATGGGATCAGAAACTTCTTGGCCTGTCTGTCAGACAGATGTTCCTTCTTTGAATTTGACTGGGCTTCGTGTACATGCTGTAGTCGCTGAGACGACGTCGGAGCCGGATTGGCTACTTGCTCGGTATAGCAGCTTGGATAAGCTTCTGGGTGTTACCAGTTGGATTAAGCGTTTCATACATAATTGTAGAAACCCACAGGCAAAGCGGTTGGAGCCGATTGCAGATGCAGAAGAGCGCCGGAGCGCATTGTTGCATTGGGTCCGTGTCGTGCAGACCGGACGGTTTGAGTCAGAGCTTCGTACTTTGCGCGACGGACGCGCTAAGTTGAAGGGCGCGGTCGCTCGTTTGAACCCGTACATCGACTCGGATGGGCTTCTTCGGGTTGGAGGCAGGCTCCGGAAGGCGGATCTTCCATATGAGACTCGCCATCCTCTGTTGTTGCCCAAGGGCGGACCCTTGGTGCAGCTTTTGGTGTCTGATCGACACATTCGTAACGCCCATGCTGGGTGCAATGCTTTGTTGGCTATTTTGCAACGCGAATTTTGGATTTTGTCTGCCCGAAGAGCAATCCGTAGTGTCCTGTTTCGATGTATTGCATGTTACAGGTTGAAGGCATCCACGATGCAACCACAGATGGGTGATTTGCCCGCTGATCGAATCCGACCTTCGAGGCCGTTTGACGGCGTTGGAACCGATTTTGCCGGTCCCTTTTCGATCAAGGCTTCTCCCTTTCGTAATGCCCGTATTGTAAAGGGCTATTTGTGTGTATTTGTTTGTTTGGCCACCAAGGCTGTCCATTTGGAGGTGGTATCGGCTCTGACTACGGAGGCCTTCGTCGCCGCGTTGGATCGCTTTGTTTCGCGTCGAGGTCATCAACGTACAAAACATGTGGATGTACGTTATCATTATGTGCGTGAAGCAGTTGAGGCAGATATTATAAATTTAAAATATTGCGAAACAGAGAAGATGGTTGCAGATGCCTTGACAAAGCCTCTGCCCAGAGGGAAATTTGAGTGGTGTGTGAGAGAAATGGGTTTGTGTGGAATGAGTGCTATGAATGAATGAGTTTGGATAGTAGTAGTTATCCTTATCTTTCTTTCATGTGTTTTGTTTGCCATGCTTATGAGATTAAGGAGGAGTGTTGAAGCAAAGAGGTGTGCTTTATGTAATCTCTTTGCATGTCAATCTCTATGGTTGAGATTTAAAACGAAGAAATTCAAGTGACACTGTCTTGTACATTGGAATGTTGTTAATGTCAGAGAAAACTATATTTTAGAGAAAATATGTTTATTTAATCTTTATAGAATTACCTGTGTCCATAGTTAAACATAACATAAATATACCTATTTACTAATATGTTTTAACTACGTGTTTTATCTCCACCTGGTTCCACACTCTGCTACATAGTGATAGTATCACAGGTGTTACAGCTCCTGACTGAATATTTCTAACAATTTTTCTACTAGTATACCAAATTTAATACAAATCCGTCCATAGTTCATTGAATAAAGACCAAAATAGAGCTAAGGGTAGGGTTTATTTACAAATGGTTCAATAGTTCTGAATTTTTGATATGTTATTTAGGATGGTTATTAAGTGTTTAAAATGCAAGAGGCACAATTTTTCCCCCCTTCCACGCCCACCATATGTTGGAAAAACAAAAAAAAATTGCCACTTTATTCAGATTTGCGCTCTCACCTTCGTTTAGATGCATTTTAGCTACATTAGAGTTCTACACAATGTTGTAAAAATAAATTTCCTATAATGTACATTTTATATTTTGTTTCTAGGACTAATAGTTATGGAGATGTGCACTTTAAAAAAATCGCATTTTTGATCGCATTTGGACATTTGTCAAACTTTTTACTTCAGAGCGCTGTAATTCATTTATGGCCTACTCTAGGAAAATATATGTTGGAATAAAATTTGAAGGAAATTTAATAACCTACAAAACACATGTATTTTTTTTTAACCAACCCTACGGAGTAGGGAGTAAAAGTAAAAGTTAAAATATTACGTTTTTGCTATCATATTTTATTGTCTACTAGCTGCACCCGGGGGCTTTACTTCCATAGGAATATTGGGATAAAAAGTACCTTATGTGCTAGCTCTGATATTTTTCTACTAGCATACCAAATTTTATCGAAATCCGTCCAGTAGATTTTTTATGATTGAGCAAGAAATATCACATCCAAACTTTTTCATTTAAAAAACGGGTCTCTTTCCCAATTTTTATTGCTGATGAAGCAAATATTATCTAATATCTGTACTTGATAATGTCCACAGACACTTTTACAGTGTCCAAACCAGGTACCGGTTACTCACCTGCAATGAATCACACTATAAATGGGAAAGTTTGGATGTGATATTTGTTGCTTAATCACACAAAATCTACTAGACGGATTTCGATTAAATTTGGTATACTAGTAGAAAAATAACAGGACTAGCACATAAGGTACTTTATATCCCGAAATTTCCATGGGAGCGAGGTTCAGTTAGTAAAAAGTAAAATATTATAGCAAAAAACAATTTCCGTTGTTTTATCATTTAGTTTTACTCTCCACCTTGCAGGGTTGGTTAAGAAATATGCAATTGCGTTTTGCAGGTAATTAAATTCCCTACGATGTTTGTTCTGCTACTTTTTCTCTTAGAATAGGTCATGACTGGATTATATCGTTCTAAATTAAAAAAGATTGACGAATGTTTGAAAAATTAGATTTTTTTAAGGCAAAGGATTTTTTTTTCAATGAAACAAAATGTAAAATGTAAATAACGGCAAATTTAATTTTCTACAACATTGTGTAGAACACTTTTCTAGCAAAAATGCACTTAAAAGAAAATATAAGCGAAAAACCGAACAAAGTGGTGATTTTTTTTCTATTTTTCCAATTTGGCGGCGAGTGCAAAAGCTATTCAATTGTGCCATATTTATTTTAAATACTTACAACCATCCTAAACAATAATATAAAAAAAATTGAGTTACTGGACCGCACGTAATTAACCCCTAGGGAAGGTTCGCTCTATTTACTGCGCTATGATCACTCTAGAAGTCTTTAAATAGGATTCTCCTAAAACGCCGTTGGTTTTTCCATTGACAGCTCGCGTGACTGCTGCCGATCAATCGATTTGCTTTTATTCGGAATCATTCAACATTGATGACACATAATGAGTAGTTTTACAAGCTTTTATGTAGGTTAATTATAGCTGCGTCTGTTAAATCTTGCATTACTTCCCGACTGAGCATCTCAACATATGTTGCAACAACAATGCAAAATTCGATTGTATAAAATTGAAAATTCTATTTCTAGATGAAAAATTGTCTACAAAAGAAATACCTAAACAATCTAACAAATACCTAATTTAGATCTTACCTCTGTACAATATTAGGTAGGTATGAACAGTAAACATCATTTACTACTCATTTACATATTGACCTAAGTTAAACCAGTCACGTCAAGGCTGTCCAAGGCAAGTTGTTGCAGGTTGTTGTAGAGCTGTATGGTGGTGCCAAACTCAGTACTTTGTGATGAGTTAAAATCAGTAGTATCCGTTTGAAACAGTAAATAATCAAAAAATCAAAGTAATACCAGTGGTATTCATTCGTGGTATTGGATCGGAATAAATCTTTCACACGGCGTCAGATGCGATGTCAATGCTAGGTATAGTCGATTCCGTTAACTAAAAGTTAACGTTTATAATCGGGTCTCAATGGTCTTACAATAATGGTGCTTTTTACACAGTTTTTGTTACTAGCTTGTCACAAATACTAGGATCTACCTATTGAGAAATGCAGGAACATAAAAAACCGAGATCTCTCAGGAGACAAAAATGGTATTTTTGTATAAAACTTAATTAAAAAATTTATTGTTCGAGGTACTTTGTGCAATGAGAGCGACTCATTCAGAATTAAGAGCGACGTCGCCTTATCTTTGATTCGCTGGAGCAGGCATGCAGCTGACTTAATTACAAAAACCATTCACGACCCAGACTTTTGCATCAAGAGCCCGGCGAAATTAATTATATAATGAATTTACAGTTTAGTTTTGCTTAGTAACTTACTTAGTGTTAGTGTTACTCTTGCTGGCAATGAGAATGCCAATGAGCTTGTAAGGAAAGGATCGAACAGTTCACTAACAGGAGCGGAGCCTTTTTTATTATTATTATAAGCCCCTTTATTTCCAATAACCTTACAAACAATTCAAAATTTATATACTTCATCTGTTATTAGAACCCCGTTCTGGGTACAGGCCTCCTCTGGCTGATTCCATTTTTCTCAGTGCTTTGCTATATTTTGCCAGTCTTTCTGCTGTTGTTTTCATTTCGTCGTCCCATCTGTTCTTTGGACGGCCAAATATACTACGTTATATTCTATGAGTTAAGGAATTTATCTGTTTGTAAACAAGAGTGAACTGTTAGAGGTATAAAAAGATTTGTATTTATGTATGTTTGTTATGGATAAACTCAAATACTTTGGACCAATATGACTACAACTAGACATTTTGGCACTACGGACATTTTGTACAACTGGACATTTTGACACTCTGGACATTTTGATACATCGGACCTAATGGACCGAAAGGAATTTGATTGCTGAGACCGGACACCGCTTTCCAAATAAATGTTTTAAAAGTATTTTACTCACTGTATCCTGTGCAGTACCTATAGTTTCTGGTTTCTGTCCCTGGCTACTGAGGACAAACATTTCTTTTCTTTTGCTTCGTCATGTTTTTCTCGGGTAAAATGAGTTTGTCCATTGTATAACACTGTCAATATCTGATATACTAACTTATTTCTTGATAATAATTTTAGCATGTTTTTTGCAATAGGAAAATTCTTAATTATAAAAAACATACAGATAAATCCGTCTATCAATTATCGTCGTTCAATGTACGAATATAAAAAATCGATTTTTATAGATTCCAAAAATGGAGCTATAAAAACTTTTTTCCAAAAAAAAATGAACCGACTTCCATCATAAAACTTAAAAACATGAAATAAAAATAAACAAACAATATAGAAAAATGTATTAGCATGCTACCTACTGAATGAGGTGAATTCGGTGCCAAGTGCAGGACTATGTAATTGTTTAGCTAGGCATTTTGTATACATACATGATTCTATTTGATTTGATTCTGTTAATTTAGATTATTTAATTCAATTTGGCACCGACTTCACCTCATTCAGTAGGTAGCATGCTAATACATTTTTCTATATTGTTTGTTTATTTTTATTTCATGTTTTTAAGTTTTATGATGGAAGTCGGTTCATTTTTTTTGGAAAAAAGTTTTATTTTATCATTTTTTGTGCTTCTACACCTATTTTCTTTAATAAAAACTTAAACTTTTCTTTCACTGCTAGCCGAAAATAAAGAATTAAGAATTCGAAACTTTTTATGTCAGTTTGATTTGAAATGTCAGAACATGTCAAATTGTCTATTATTTTTGGCACATAAATAGACCGTGAGCCCGCGACGACCAAACCTTCCTTATTTTAAAAATGCTGAATGTTTTTCTGCGTGGTATATACGGGTAAAAATATTAGCGACTAGGTATGAAGTTTGGCTCTTGTTGCTTATGCAGGTAATATGGATAGCAAGGATGATTTTTATAGGTATAAAAAGCACCCTTGGGGCCTTCCAAAGTAAAATTAAATTCAGCATTTGTAATAAAACAAATATATCTATAATTTAGTAAAGTTACAATGTCTAGCAGGGGTTTATATCTGCACCAATTGCCTGGCAATGGGTGGCGTGATTTCTTATATTATTAGGAATAAAATCTTTAAAAAACTTTACTATAAGGAAATTGAGTTACCACTTTAAATGTTATTGCTATAAAAAATCTGCCTAAGTAATCATGATCCAACTTTTATAGTCGCTAATCGCTATTTCTATGTTGGGAACATACACAGAAAATCTTTAGTTTTAATAAAGTAAGTAAGGGCATGCTATCGCGGGATTTTGCTCTGTAATGCAATGTTGGTATTTTTATATTTTGTTAGGTATCTTTAAAATTACCGAACAGATTTTGACGTGGTTAAAATGGGACCAACTTGGGTATATACCATTACGAATAAAAAAACAATTTCGGAAATCAGTCCACTGTAGGCGAAGAAATCGGCGAACATACATAAAAAAAAAACATACATACATCGAAACATATAACCTCCTCCTTTTTTGGGAAGTCGGTTGAAAATTAACAAAATTTGATCGGCCAGCCTAGTTTCAAAGCCCAAAAGTAGTAAAAATCCAATCAAAGCTGACCAGGCCGTGGCTCGAATTATTTTCTAAAAAAAACGATGCAAATCGCATGTGACTGTTTTGCATTTTTTCCTTTCAGGTTACAAATTATTCCGAGCCCTTTAGCCTCCGTCTGTTCTGGAAAATATTAAAACTTGATTAGATTAACGTTTGTGTTAGTTTCTTAGCATTTCTATCATTCAAGTTCTAGACAAGCATGCTTATTGCTTTTTATTATTAGATTAGTATTTTATTTAAATACTTTTTATTTAAAAACTACTTTTTGCCGGCGACTTTGACCGCGTGTAATTCATCTCAAAAATCTGACGCAAGTAGGTTACTTGCGTCAGATTTTAGGATAGACCTTTAGCAACACAGTAGGTACATGTAGTTTTCACGTGATGCGCATGCAAAGATACAAATAGAAAGTGACAAAACAGACAGACAAAAATTATACTTACAATAATTATGGCTTTTATTAGGCATAATAAAGATTCCCCATACTGGAGCATTAGGCGCTTGATTGTGTCGCCTGGCTTGTTGTCGCATCTGTGCAAAGAAAAATGAACGTTATGTCCATACAGTTACGACTGAGACCCTCTCCGCGAATTGCAACGACAGTCTGCCGCGCAAATTTAAAATGCAGTACGCAATTTACAACGGTTTGAGAAAAACGCGCTTAAATTTTGTATTCGAAAATTCGAGGTTTTGACCTCCACCTAACATTTTTAATAATATGCTATAATTTTATATATAGCAAAAAACATGTTATTTTACATACGTTTATTAGAATAAAAAATAATTATATATTTAATAGATTATTAATTAAAAATCTGTTTTTCATTACGTGGCCTCCAGTTTTAAAGCAGGGTCTGACAAGGCAAGAATGCAGTAGCTCAGCGTACTGCATTTAATTTGAGGGATGATAGCTTGTAAAATATACTTTATTTACTTATTTACGCAGTAAATTTAAGGGAATTCTAAGAAAAACAATTATGAAGTAAGTAAAACATGTATTTCAAAATTTTGATTTACATGAAAAAAATGGTAATCAAAACTAGCAATCGTTCTGTAACGTGGCTGTGTCCTTGTTATCATTTTCAGAAACAGGTAAGTCAAGCCAGAATCTTCTTCTATTGTCAGGCATCAACGGCACCAATTTTTCAATAATAGCAGCTTTTCTTGTTTTAGAAATTCCTCGTGGAAATAATTTTGATTCAGTCGAATCACATTGGTGCCAAACTAAAAAACCCACTGTGGGGTAGTTTTTCATAAATAATCCCAAACCGGGTGGGCCCAAGCCTCATCACATTGGCGCCCAACTAAAAAACCCACTGTGGGGTTGTTTACATAAATTATCCCAAGCCGGGAGAGCCTGAGGGTAGAAAAAGGGAGTAAATATCATATAAAATAATCCGTTATCCGAAATTAAATAAGAATCGTGAACTGTTCCGTAGTCAACTTAGGGTTAGGTAGTAGTAAGATAATCGACATGCCAACGTCCCGGGTGTACAAATTGAAGAAAGAAGACCTGGTAAAAGAACTGGAAGAGAGGGGTGTGTCCGCAGCCGATAAAACCGTGGAGGAACTCAGAAAAATCCTTTCTCAAATAATTAAAGAAGAAGAAGTTAAACAAACGTCCGGGGAAAAATCCGAGGAAGACTGCCCGTTAGAAGAGGACTTCGAGAAGGCGGAAAAAACAAAAATGGCGGACACAAAAGAACTCAGAAACATTGAAAAAATATTTTCAAAATGGAACACCACCTTCGACACATCAGGGGACGCGGTGGAATTTCTGGAAAGAATCGAAGAATTGATTCATACCATTTCAAGGGACAAGAACGAATTGCTACAATTCGTACCTAAACTACTAAAAGGGAAAGCCTTATTATGGCACCGGAATAATAGTCAAAGTTGGAAGTCATGGAAGGACTTCGAAGATGATTTCAAATTATTTTATTTCCCGAGGAATTATGAAGCCAATTTACTCAGCCGCATAGCAGCAAGAAAACAATGGCCGAATGAAAAATTCACTGATTATATAACACAAATGCAGACACTTATACGAAGACATGGAAAGATGAGTGAAAAAGAATCTACAGAAATAATATATAATAACATGAATCCGAAATATAAATTATACGTAAAAAGACACGACTTTACAAAAATTAAGGACTTAATAGCCATGGCGGGCGATTTTGAAAATATATCCTATGAAGAAAATAAGACAAGAAGCTATTCAAGAAGGGATTTTAATAGCTATAACAATCGGATCAAGGCAGAGTGCCAAATAGAGAGAAAATTCAAACCAGCAAACCAGATACAAGAGTAAGCAGTATAAGTCAAACGAAACACAACAAGGCAGAAAAATACACTCTAATTTCGATGAAAAGACACACTGCTGGAACTGCGGAAAACCAAACTGTTTGTAATATATTGGGTAAAACTAAACGCAGGCGTTTCCTGTTATCGCCGCCAGGCGTTTCGGGGTTCTCACACTGCTAGCGTGGATGGCGTCGCGTGTGGTCCGCCATTGCATTGTCCAGGGCGATATCGGTTTGATTTTAATACGCGGAGCGGTCTCGCGTCTTTTGCTTGTTGTTTAGTTTGAGTGATAATTGTGAATTTCCTGTTTGTTAAATAACTATTGAATTTGTGTTTGTGAAAAACTCTGTTATTGTGACTTTTTCTTGTGAGAGGTGAAACGTGGCTGGCTGTTCACATCTGGCTGTTCCCGAGTGAAACTACGGGAAGAAATCTATTTATTTGTCCTGGGGAATTGAGATCTCAAGGGTTAGGTAGGGTGATTAGGAATTCCCCTTCCCGAAGACACTCAAGTTTGGATCCGAAGAGAAAGAAGATTTAATTTGGTAAGTGTTCAATTGTAGTTAATTTATAGGTTAGGTTATCATATAGGGCCCTGTAGCTCCCTTCATAAGCTACGGTGGTAGCAGACTGCGTTAAGTTAGTTAGGTTTTAGTCGGGCAAACGTGGTGCCGCGTGGAGATTTTTTCCCGGTACTTATTTTTACCGGTGGTTTTTTCCCGGTGAAGTTCCGGTACAGAATTCTTCCCGCCGCTTCGTTTGTCCGGATTCGCTCTGCGCACATTTTCTGGCAGCAGAGCGTAGTTGCTCTGCACATTTTCTGGTAGCAGAGCGTAGTTTATCTACCCTCTATTTGTTCGTTTGTAAAAAATAATTAATTGTTTGTAAAAATTATTAGATTTTTCTTAGTTTGTTTGTATAAGAATATTTGTAACCTTTTTTGTATTTGTTTGCGGTTTGTACCGTGCGTTCCGGGTTTGTGCCATTCTCATACCTACCGCGGTTCTTCGTGTAGTTGCTTGATTTTGTTGTTTTTTATTTACCTTTTGTTATTTTTTGTTTGTGACTTGACGCGATGGCGAAGGCCTCCAATGCTAGGGCGACACTCGCCAACGAATTGAGATGGTTTGTGACGGCCGGAGGACTCCTGTCCCGGAAGGACAGGGAGGGCGCCATACTGCTAAGAGCGGATCACCTCCACTCACGATTGATTAGCGCGGAAGCGGCCATGGCGGCGCTTACCGAAGCCGATCTTACCCCGGAGGCCTACGCAGGTCACATGGCGGACATGGACCAGATCCTGAGTCTGCACGATGATATCGCGGAGGCGGTGACCGCAATAAGGGCGAGACAGGCTGGCGGACCACCCCTCGCACACCTGTTAGACAGGAAGGACCAGCGGTTACTGGTCGGCTCCCCACCCTTCAGCTGTCCCACTTTGGGGGTAGGATGGAGGAGTGGGTAGCATATAAAAATATGTTTGAGTCCCTGGTCGTAGCACGACAGGATTTGTCGAAGGCCCAGAAGATGGCCTACCTCCTCTCCACTCTTGAGGATGAAGCGCGGTCGCTCATCCAGCACCTCCGGGTGGAGGACGACCAGTACGATACGGCTTGGGAGTTATTGAACTCCCCGCTACCAAAACTTACGTTTGTTAGCGGATGCGCACGCCGCACAGTTGATGGCCCTGCCCAAGGTGGCCAACAGGGCACAGTTGCGCCTGCAGTTGCTCACGCCCGTTACAGTGGCCTGTAACGCGCTCCGCACACTGGGGCTGCCGGTGGACCAATGGTCTTTTTTGTTGGTGCACATTGTATTGGGCAAATTGCCCAATGACATCCGCTCGCGGTTTGAGCGCGAAAATGCGGAGCGGGATAGCACCACCCTACCAACATTCACTGACTTGGTGAAGTTTTTGGAGTTTGAGGCACGGGCCGCTGAGAATACCATGACGGACTCAGCGCCATCCAGAGCGCCTGAACGTAGGCCCTTGGAACCCTCATGGCGAGGGAGGCCCCAACAGGGACGGCAACCGCCACCGCGTGGAGCTGGTGCGCGGGTTGCACACACGGCAGCAGTCGCGAGGGACGCGGACTGCCTGCAATGTGGTCGGATGGGCCACAGCCTGCTGCAATGCAGGGACTGGCAGGGACTGCCAGTACAAGATCGGCGCCGCATGGCAAAGCGGCATGAACTTTGCTTTTATTGTTTGGGCGGTCACTATGCACGTGACTGTCCCAGTGCCATACCATGCAGTGCATGCCGTGGGCGGCACCACGCGATGCTTTGCATGAACCGCAACGGGGATGGCACCCGGATGTTGAGGCAGGGGTCCCCTATGGGCGGGGGCGCTCCTGCGCGAAGCCCTCCACCACCGGACGGAGGACGCGGCTTCGCTCGTCGCACCCCCCCTCGGGAGGGGGGTCGCGTACCTGCGCGGGTCTTGGCGGACCGGGACCACGCGCCTCAAGGTCATGGCCAGTATGTGGCTGGCCAGGCCCCGGATAGGGCCCCCATGGGCGGGGGCCCTAGATCGGACGTGAGAGTGGGGACACCCCCCTCCACGCGGGTTACCAATACCCAACACATGCAGCCGCAGCGGTTTTCTCCGCCGCTGCACGAGTACCCACGGCTGGAGTACCACCCGCCGTACCATATGTATGGCCGGGCCGCGGGTTATGCCCCCCCTCAGATGGGGATGTGCACTCGCCCGCCATATTATCCGGGTCAGTGGCGCGCCCCTGGTTTGGAGAGAGTGGGGAGCCCGTAACTAGCTTGCTCCCTCGCTGGGACAGAGCCGCGGACGGTTCTGCTCCCTACCGCGGTGGTCCGCGTATGGGGTCGTGGGGGAGAAGCCATTAATTTGAGAGCTCTGTTGGACTCAGGGGCTCAAAGCAGTTTGGTTACCACTCGAGTGGCACGCCAGTTAGGTTTAGTCGTGGAAGACTCGCCTGTGCCACTTCTTGGAGTTGGTGGCATACAAGTGAAGTGTCTGACGGGCCAGACACTTGTCACCTTTTCTTCGCTGAAGTCCTCCACAATGAGGATCACGACTTCGGCTATGGTAATGGATACCATTGCGGGTTGGCACCCCTCGACAGACATACCGCCGGGTGTGTTGTCTTTGGTTTCGGGTCTGGATTTGGCCGACCCCTTTGTCTTTCATCCCGGCCCAGTGGACTTGCTCCTGGGCTCGGACGTATTGGGTTGGATTTTGTTGGGTACACAGAAGGCTCTGGGTTCGTCTTCACTGATGGCAGTGTCTACGATTTTTGGTTTTGCCCTGATGGGCCCTGTGTTTGATAATGGCACCGCGGAGGAGCCACCGGTTGTCGCATCTGCGTCCTTGGCCAAGACCATGCAAAGGTTTTGGGAGGTGGAGGAGCCACCTATGAGTTCCAGGATGGATCCGGAACACGCTGAGTGCGAAGCCCTTTTTCGATCGACCACGGAGAGATTGCCCTCCGGTCGGTTTGTAACTAGGTTACCCTTTGTTGCCTCTCGTCCTAGCCTAGGGCAAAGTAGGGCGCTTGCGGAGAAACGACTGCTGTCCATGGAGCGACTTATGCAGCGTGACCACGTACTTCGCGATAAATATATTGAATTTATGCGCGAGTACGAGGATTTGGGTCACATGTCTCCGGCTCGAGTTGATTGGAGCTCAACTGAGCATTATTTTTTGCCCCACCACGCGGTGGTGAAGGCCTCAACGGGCAAGTTGCGGACTGTCTTTGATGGGTCCGCACCCACTTCGAACGGAGTTTCGTTGAATCTATGTTTGCATTCAGGTCCCAAATTGCATAGGGACATAATTGACATCATCTTGAACTTTAGAAGACATCAAGTGGTTTTTGGTGCGGACATCCGGATGATGTTCCGCCAGACAGTCATACATCCTGAGGACAGGCGATTCCAGTTGATACTCTGGCGTGAGCGCCCTGAGGATCCTGTGACGGTGTATGAACTCAACACAAACACGTATGGTTTGAAATCTAGTCCCTATATCGCCATCAGATCATTGCTTGAATTGGCAGAGCGGGAACGGATCCGCTTTCCCCGTGGGGCTTCCGTGCTGTCACGTGACTTGTATGTTGATGACGTGTGCACCGGAGCCCAAAGTATTGAGGAGGCCCTCCTACTGCGGGATGAATTGATTGAAATATTGAAGACAGGTGGCTACGAGCTACGTAAGTGGTTGTCCAATGAGCCTAGAGTTCTAGAAGGGATCCCGGAGGATCACCAACAGAACCCTCACCTGTTTGAGGATGTAGATGATCCCAACAGGATAGCGGTGCTGGGCATGCAGTACCAGCCGCTAACCGATATTTTTACATTCCAAGTGGACTTGGAAATACCAAAGGTCTGGACTAAGAGAACGGTGTTGTCCGTAATAGCCCGTATGTTTGATCCAAGTGGTTGGATCAGTCCAGTGATATTCTCTGCAAAGTGTCTTCTTCAGAGACTTTGGACTTTGGGCGTCTCGTGGGACGAGCCGCTGTTTGGCTCTCCATTGGATGATTGGCTCGAGTTGTTTTCATCGATTAAGGAAGTCAATCGGATTGCCTTGCCTCGTCGAATATTGCCCCCGGGAAATATCGAGCCAGCCTGCATGGCTTTTGTGACGCGTCGGAGCGAGGCTACGCCGCGTCAGTCTATATGCGGACAGTTGACGCCGATGGCCGGGTCAATGTCTCGCTTTTGTTAGGGAAGAGCAAGGTCGCCCCCATCAGGACTAGGCTGACTATTCCCAAGCTTGAGTTGAGTGGAGCTCACCTTCTCTCTAAATTGTTGCATCACGTTGCCAGTGAGCTGGCGGCCACGGTCGAGATACGAGACATCTTCGCCTGGTCGGATAGCCAGGTCGCGCTTGCATGGTTGCGCGCGGCCCCACATACCTTGGAGGTTTGTGTTGGAAACAGGGTTTCCCAAATCCAGAACATCGGAATTGATATAACATGGAGACATGTGCCGGGAGAGCTTAACCCAGCGGACTGTGCTTCCCGAGGTTGTACGGCACCAGAATTGGTGTCACACCCGCTCTGGTGGGGTCCAGAGTGGCTGATGGGATCAGAAACTTCTTGGCCTGTCTGTCAGACAGATGTTACTTCTTTGAGTTTGACCGGGCTCCGTGTACATGCTGTAGTCGCTGAGACGACGTCGGAGCCGGATTGGCTACTTGCTCGGTATAGTAGCTTGGATAAGCTTCTGGGTGTTACCAGTTGGATTAAGCGTTTCATACATAATTGTAGAAACTCACAGGCAAAGCGGTTGGAGCCGATTGCAGGTGCAGAAGAGCGCCGGAGCGCATTGTTGCATTGGGTCCGTGTCGTGCAGACCGGACGGTTTGAGTCAGAGCTTCGTATTTTGCGCGACGGACGCGCTAAGTTGAAGGGCGCGGTCGCTCGTTTGAACCCGTACATCGACTCGGATGGGCTTCTTCGGGTTGGAGGCCGGCTCCGGAAGGCGGATCTTCCATATGAGACTCGCCATCCTCTGTTGTTGCCCAAGGGCGGACCCTTGGTGCAGCTTTTGGTGTCTGATCGACACATTCGTAACGCCCATGCTGGGTGCAATGCTTTGTTGGCTATTTTGCAACGCGAGTTTTGGATTTTGTCTGCCCGAAGAGCAATCCGTAGTGTCCTGTTTCGATGTATTGCATGTTATAGGTTGAAGGCATCCACGATGCAACCACAGATGGGTGATTTGCCCGCTGATCGAATCCGACCTTCGAGACCGTTTGACGGCGTTGGAACCGATTTTGCCGGTCCCTTTTCGATCAAGGCTTCTCCCTTTCGTAATGCCCGTATTGTGAAGGGCTATTTGTGTGTATTTGTTTGTTTGGCCACCAAGGCTGTCCATTTGGAGGTGGTATCGGCTCTGACTACGGAGGCCTTCGTCGCCGCGTTGGATCGCTTTGTTTCGCGTCGAGGTCTACCTTCCCTTATTAGGTCTGATAATGGCACAAACTATAAAGGAACTGTAAATTATCTTAAGGATGTTTCTGTGTTTATTGATAAAAATTGTACTAGTTTAAGTCAAATTGCTGCCCAAAGGGGAATAACCTGGAAGTTTAGTCCCCAAGTTGCCCCCATTGGGGAGGGATTTTTGAAGCGGCTGTGAAATCCGCAAAGACCCACCTCCGCCGCATTATCGGAGAAACGGCTCTAACTTTTGAAGAGCTGGCCACAGTGTTTTGTAAAGTTGAGGCGGTCCTCAACTCTCGTCCTCTCTGTCCGCTATCTCCAGATCCAAATGACTTGGAAGCTCTCACCCCTGGTCATTTTTTGGTGGGAGGGCCGTTGAATGCCCTGCCCGAATACCCGTGGAAGGATGAACGCGTATATCGGTTGTCGCGTTTTCAAATGTTGCAGCAAATGAGCCAGGACTTTTGGCGTCGCTGGTCGCTTGAATATTTGCATTTGCTGCAGCAAAGAGTGAAGTGGACAGACAGGACTGAGCCTCCCAGGGAGGGTGATTTAGTATTGTTAAAAGAGGCAAATTTGCCCTCATTGCTTTGGCGACGAGCTCGCATATTACGTTTGATTCTTGGCGGAGATGGCACTCCGCGTGTGGCTGAGGTGTTGGTCGACGGTTCGATTTTAAGGAGAGGTGTGACCTCTCTCGCCCGCCTTCCCGTAGAGTAAGCTAGCGGTCTGCTTCTCAGACCGGGACGGGGGATGTTTGTAATATATTGGGTAAAACTAAACGCAGGCGTTTCCTGTTATCGCCGCCAGGCGTTTCGGGGTTCTCACACTGCTAGCGTGGATGGCGTCGCGTGTGGTCCGCCATTGCATTGTCCAGGGCGATATCGGTTTGATTTTAATACGCGGAGCGGTCTCGCGTCTTTTGCTTGTTGTTTAGTTTGAGTGATAATTGTGAATTTCCTGTTTGTTAAATAACTATTGAATTTGTGTTTGTGAAAAACTCTGTTATTGTGACTTTTTCTTGTGAGAGGTGAAACGTGGCTGGCTGTTCACATCTGGCTGTTCCCGAGTGAAACTACGGGAAGAAATCTATTTATTTGTCCTGGGGAATTGAGATCTCAAGGGTTAGGTAGGGTGATTAGGAATTCCCCCTTCCCGAAGACACTCAAGTTTGGATCCGAAGAGAAAGAAGATTTAATTTGGTAAGTGTTCAATTGTAGTTAATTTATAGGTTAGGTTATCATATAGGGCCCTGTAGCTCCCTTCATAAGCTACGGTGGTAGCAGACTGCGTTAAGTTAGTTAGGTTTTAGTCGGGCAAACGTGGTGCCGCGTGGAGATTTTTCCCGGTACTTATTTTTACCGGTGGTTTTTTCCCGGTGAAGTTCCGGTACAGAATTCTTCCCGCCGCTTCGTTTGTCCGGATTCGCTCTGCGCACATTTTCTGGCAGCAGAGCGTAGTTGCTCTGCACACAAACCATAACTCCAAAGAATGCAGAGGACAGAAGCAGATCTTTTGCAGTAAATGCGGGAAAATGGGAAAATTAAGCAAAAATTGCTGTAGAAGGTCGAGACAGGAAGCATGCACACTAAATAAACCAGAAAACGATAACAGAACGTATGTCAACGTGAAAGTGAATTGCAAGACATATGAAGCGTTAGTAGACACAGGTTCAACATGTACATATATTAACAAGAAAATTTGGGACAACTGTAAAACGGCGGAGGAAGCAGTCGACAACCAAGAAAACACGGCAGTGATACTGGCAGATGGTTCAGAAGTGAAAATTAATCGAAGTAAGTTGGTACACTTAGAACTCATGGGATACAAATTGAAACAAACAGTTTTCCTCCTGCCGTCAACGTCAAGTATCATACTAGGCATGGATGTATTACAGCAGTGCGGATACACATGCGTATGGAAAAAAAGGATCAGGAATTAGACAGAGAGAAAACGGAGGAATCCAAAAAGCTTCAGACAGCTGAACAAAAAGAAGAAAAAACGAAGGAATCCAAAGAAATTCTGTCAGCTGAACAACAAGAAAAATTAAAGAAAATCCTGGAAGAAAAACCCACCGTAAAAGAACCTACAGGAAGATTGGCATTAGAACCACAACAATACGATTTCGAAATATTATATCGAAGCGGAAAACAAAATGTTATAGCCGATGAACTGTCAAGGAAACCCGTGAACACGATAACAAGAAAAAATAACATAGGCTGGTACAAAAGAAAAGAACAAGAGACGCAGCAAAAACAAAGTGATTCTCAAAACTACCAAATAAAGGATGGGAAATTGTATAGAAAAATAAGCAATCCGGCGTACGGCATTCGCGTGAACAACGAGGCGGAATGGAAATTATGTATCCCAAAAGAAAAAATACAGGAAATATTAGAACAAAATCATGACTCACCCACGTCAGGACATATGGGAACATCGAAAACCCTAAACAGGATAAGCCAACGATACTATTGGCCAGCAATGTTCCGGGATGTAGCAAAATATGTAAACCGGTGCGAAATATGCCAGAAACAAAAATCTTTCCAAGAAAGAAAAGCAGGGATGATGCATATTAATAACAGTAAAATCCCCTCGGAAGTTATATCAGTCGACCTGATTGGACCCCTACCCAGATCCCGTAGAAAACCCGTTGGTCCGAAAAAAAAGAATCAGACCAAAAATCCCACCAACCCCTACCGAAAAACATTGTGCCGCAATACAACAACCACCTCATCACATTGGCTCGTGGAAATAATTTGGGTTCAAGGATTTTTGCAGGTGTCCTTATCTTGCATCAACTATTTTCAATCAACCCATTTCGTTTACTCGCAATCGCAACCACGGCGGCGTTAAGAGTAAGGTACAGCTTGAATTTTAGGACGAAAATAGTTATAAACGCAGTATGCCTACCAACTGCGTTATAATCAAGCATTGCATTAAAATTTCAAAATATTTGTAATAAATATAATACAGTAGAGAGATCTGCTGCATTTATAATTAGTATTTTATTTTACAAATAGTATTGATTGCTTGAGATAAAAATCGTAAACATACCTACGGCGTTCACGTTAAGTGCTTGATTTATATAAGGTACTGCCTTCTCATAACTGCTAGCAGTACGGGCACGTACTGCATTTACGACTACTAAGTACTAGTAGTTAAAATAATGAACTGCGTTATGACTTATCAATTTGCATCCTTCTAAAAAAGATAGAAAAATATGGATCTTTGTTTCTGGTAGATCTGTCCACAAAACTTTACAATATGTTAAAAAAAAAAAAAACAATTTTTTGGCGTACTGCATTTTAAATTTGCGCGGCAGAGGTTAGGTCATAAAGTCTAACCTGTCATTGCAGTTCGCGCAGATTACGCAGATCGTTTCAGTCGTAATTGTATGGACATTAAGTGGAACATTTTTATTTGCGTGAAACGAAAGATTTGTGTGTGCGAACTTAAAACCATACGAGGTTAGAAATTCCATTTGGAGTACACGAATAATAATGATTCGTGTACTCCAAACTGGTGACATGCGTTCCGATACTGAAAGACTGCATAATCCCATTTCAATCAAAAAACTTTATTTTATACGTAATTTTTAGTCAAGACGTTAGAAGTCCAGGAATGCCCTGGACGTTGATAGCACGGCCGCCATGTAAATGCAGCAGGCCATGGTACCAGGGGGCCGATTCCACTAATTACAAACGTAGATGTCGTGTCTCAATTGTGTCTCAAGATCCAAAGAAATTGAAATACAGTGACAAGATCTCTGTAAGACTTCTATGTTTTATTACGATTTCTTTGGCTTTTGAGACACAACTGAGGCACGACATCTACGTTTGTTAGTTGTAGAATCGAGGGCCAGGCGTCTTGATCTGCTGTTTCTGTGCTCATACAGTGTTACAGTTGCCTATTATGTGTAGGGAGGTAATGAAAAGCCTTTCGACAAATTCCTGAAATACGTTTTCGAAATAATTTCAGTCACAGGAGCGTTAATTTGATATGAAGGGATTAAAACATGGCCTGCAGCAGGAGTTATCAGTTTGCACTCGCACGGACACTCACCGCGACTGAGTTTTAAGGCCCATTTAGACGCAAGTTTCTTGTACATACAAGAGCAAAAATTGAATAGCAATTGACTTTCAATAGTTTCTAGCAACTGTTGTTTAGACCATGTCAGTAAATGATTGCTTCAATTTAATTGTACGCAACAGGCGAGAAACTTGCACTGTCTGTTTGGGCCTTTAGTATGCCCCGTGATGCAATGGATGACGCACTTATTACTTTCATTAGTACGGATATTAATATAATAAATGCGAAATATGTCTCATATGTTTTCACAGGAATCACCGATAAACCGCATCACTGATTTTGATGAATTTGGTATGGATATAGTTGAAAAACCGAGGTCAAATACAGGCTACTTTTTTTCAAAAATCAATCCCAATACAGCCTGTATATTGGGAGGTGAAAGTTATGAAAACCATACAAGATTGTTTTTTTGCCATGAACGGAGTCGCGGGTGACAGCTTGTCTATTATTATTGTTTTAGGTCGGGTATAGGTATACTGACAGCTGGTTTGGATCAAAACGGATGTGAAATCTATGCTTATGTTTATTTTTCACATCAGGTAATGCTCATCACGCTGAAAAACTACAATTTCTTATAACTATTGGAAAAAGTGTCTAAAACAAAAGTAATTGAGGTTTTTATAAGCTGCCATTCTATAACATTCCATTCATTCGTTCATTCTTCCGTGAAGAACACTTTTCTCTACGAACGTTTTCGTGATATTAGCGAAAAACCCAAAAATAAGAACTTCCCCCGCTCCGGCTTACTTTCTAGACATCAGGACTTTTAGTATGTTATCTCCACTCCAAGCATCCTAAACAAGTATGTGAAGTTTGTAAGTCTCTTTATTTCGCTACATTTTGTGGAGAAAAGAGTTTCGGAAATTTCACCCCAAAATGAGGGAAATGCGAATGTGTGTGAGTGAATGAAATAAGTGAAAAACGGAATTTAACAGGGCTAAGGCGTGAGTGGCAGAATCGTGAAACTTAAGTGGCAGTGGGCAGGGCACATAGCTCGTAGAACAGATAGCCGTTGGGGCAGAAAAGTTCTAGAGTGGCGACTACGAACCGGAAAACGTAGTGTTGGCAGGCCTCCCACTCGGTGGACCGACGACCTGGTGAAGGTCGCGGGATGCGCATGGATGCGGGCAGCGCAGGACCGGTCGTTATGGAAATCCTTGGGGGAGACCTTTGTCCAGCAGTGGACGTCTTTCGGCTGAGAGAGAGAAGGCGAGAGTAAATTTTAATGCCAAGAATACGATATAAAATGTATGTAAAAGAACCGGCCAAGCACGAGTTGAACTCGCTTGGAGAGGGTTCTGTAGAATGCCAATTCTTATAGGTTTTATGGAGATCAGGGGAAGGTCAAATTTCGTCTACTTTCATGAATAAAATCGAAACTATTTATTTTACAATAATAAAAAGATATATTTGAGATCCTCATAACGACCCCTTTTATTTGATAATTATATTCTTATCTTAACACAGTTAAGGTTTGCAAAACAATATTTTTTTAATACTAATTTGTCAACCGAAAACGACCCTTATCGAAAAAAAAAATACTTTGCACATCTTTGTTTGGGTCACAGGATTACGCCATCCTACTAAATTTCATCTGATTTGGTCCAGTAAATTTGCTGTGACAGACGGACGGACAAACAGACGCACGGGTGATCCTTTAAGGGTTCCTTTTTTGTACGGAACCCTAAAAGGAGTTAATTAAAATTGCAGCTGTGTAATTCATGTCATTTGCAGTTTATGGCACAATCAGGGGCACGGTATTACATACTAGTGGTGACTTTGTAACCCACTGTAAGCCTACTTAAACTGTAGTAAAAAGGAGAGTAGTCAATAAAACTTAACGACTACGACAACGGGAAGTATTTCCTTTAATGGCAGTAGGTACGACCGAACTAATATGGGTCATTTTCAAAAATGCGTTGTGTTGCATCTTACAGTGCGACAAGGATCTTTTTGCACGTGGTAGAAAACGGAACTAATGTCTAAACTATTAAAATTTCTTATTTAAAACGTAGGTGGCGCCCTCACTCCGTGCAAAAAGATCCTTGTCGTACTGTATTAATAGTAGTACAATAGGTTGTCAATTTTCACCGATTGACAATTCCAAACCACTCTCGGGAAGTTGTCAAAAAATGAAGAGAGCACCTATAAAACAAAATTTCCTTATTAAAAGAAAATTTATAGGTATTTAAGTCCTTGGATTCGGGGCATAGCCAGTTAAAAATAAACCATTGTATTTCTTTAGACGTTATAATAATAATTGCCGCATAAAAATTATGTGGTTATTGCTTATTAAATTTGATACGGTAATTTACTTTGAAGGCTCGATAATGCTGGTTTAGATATGGATGGATTTTCTATTATGGTGCTTTGCGTGCGGCGAATCCGTATTTTTGCGGTTGATTTTAATTTAGATATAAATGTTTAGTAAGTGCTGTGTGATACTCAAGAATACAATGTGGATTATTTTTACAAAAAAATATTTAACTTGGCCTGTTTGTTTGTAAGTATGGGATAAATCTTGTAACTAAATTTTGAACCAGTTTATACACCTTAAGTTCCGATGTCAATGTTTTAATATGATAATTATAATCTAATGGTGCACCTAGGAGCCTATTGCGAATCTTCTGGTCGGAGGTTATTTCTAACGGAGATTTGAGGAGTCTGTGCCGCGAAAACCCAATTCAAAAATCAATTGACATCCAAATGAAGCGCCGCAAATGGCAATGGATTAGCCACATACTTCGCCGTCCCTATGACCATATTCCACGACGGGCCTTGGACTGGAACCCGCAAGGCAAACGCAAACGAGGCCGTCCCAAACAGATACGGTGCCGTACTGTCCTGGCGGAGGCAAAATCATTAGGTCTTGCCTGGAGCGAAATAAAAAGTGCCGCGTCGGACAGATCGCGATGGAAAAACTTTGTCGCGATGGAAAGACGGGGAGATATAGGAAAAGAAGAAGAAGCACCCAGGAGCTCCCAACAAGGAAACTCCTCAACGGTTCATGGAAATGAAATTTTACATATGACTTAATTTCCGATTACAAAGAATTGTTACAATAACGATACGGCCCCGTCCAATAACGGCTTCTGATGAGGGAAGTCCTCAGCGGTTAACAGCACGAACGCGATTTTTTTTGTAGGTGGTTCATTATATATGATCCCGTCGAGCTTTCCCATTAACGGTGATACAGATACCAGTACAACGTGTAGGACCAGGATGACGCATTGTGTATTTCAATAATTCCTTACTCCATACCTCGTTTTTTTAGTCAATAAGTATAATTTAAAAAAATTGTGCAGTCTGAGGTGCAATTGGGAATAATGAGACCCACCCATTTTTTGTAACGCTTGTGCAAAAAATAATTTTCAATTTTTTTTTATAGAACATATTTATTGCAGTGTTTATTTCTGCAACTTTACATTTTTGTAAAAAATATAACTAAAAAAGAATACAAAGAGAAACGAATTGCCAACGCTCCCAATGATTTTTGTGTGAAAGGATATCAGTATCCATAAGTATACAAAGAGCGATGGCATTGCAGTGCAGTGGCCCTTTGATTCGATCAGGATTCGGGGAAGCATATTTCATTTAATCAAACAATGCACAATGTTTTTCAAAGGAATTTCACTGCAAATTTGTTTGAAAATTACAGACATACGTATGAACGTGCATATTTGTAACTGTGTTATGCTTTACCCTTTTGTTTTACTTCATAATATTCTGTGTATTCTATTCCACATTTTATTGCTGTCTACCTGTGTTATTTGAAATTATTATTACAATCCGTATATTAATATATATGGTGAACATCGTGCGGAAACTTGCATTCTAGTTGATGTGAAATGGAGAAGGCAAATTAATGGCAAAACCAATCCATTAACATTGCCAAGAAAGTTGTTACGAGTTTGTCATTTCACGTAACGACTTTTTTAAAACTGTAGGGTTTAAATAGGAAGAGGATATTTAGATAAATATATTTCACTAATTCCATATAGATTTTCCCACAAAAACATATATTTTTATGTGGTTTTAATTCCTCATTTTTCCTTATACATATATATTTTTCAAACATTACGGAAAACTTCGTTTAAATCCTTTTTGTGCCTTGAATATAATTATTTTTATATAAACAATATATTTATTGACCATAAAATTCTAAATATCCACACAGTATTGAGATGTATTCCTATGACGACATGTATATGTATGGATGAATCTGGTCTCTATGTACACAAACAAAGGGAGCAATGCTACTGCGCATGTCCCCAGAATTACTTGAGAAGAGAGAAATGTTCGCATCAAAGTTACAGGTACCGCCGCCGAGGCTGGCAGACGCGCTCTATTTGAATTTATATCCGTTTTCACGATATAAAGTTTTTGTTTCGTTCGAATTTTAAAATTAGAAGTATCATTTGCTACGAATGGTAGATGCGCGATATTTAAAATTAAATCAGTATTTCCTAAAATAAAAGTTTTTGCTAAAAAAAATAGAACTTTTATCAAAATGATTCTGTTTGTTATGATTTACAATTGGGTAAAAACCCTGTTCCTATTAATTGGTGACTTGGATTTCGGGATGATTATGGACGTATTATGCGATTATTCAACCTGCTGTTTATATTTCGTTATTATATTTTTATTAATGTACTATCACTTCCGACTTTTTGAATAGATTTTGTTTGCGTTTGAGAAGAAGCATTGTACGGTAAGGTGTGTATCTCTTGTGCATTTTAGGTACTTACCAAAAATTTGGTGATTGAAATAATAATATACATGAAATTAAATTATACAAAAGTAAATAACAAATTTATAGGAAAATATAAATAATTTTAGAGTTCCCTTTTTTAAATGATTAAGCAAATGTGTGGGGCCTATGTTTAGTTTTAATCTTTCCATCATGTTGTCCTTAAAATGTATGTACCTTTTGTGTCAATAAATATATTTGTATTTTGTATTTGTAAATATTTACAAATCTATTAACTAGGTATTTTGTTAATATAGTTTTAATTGTAATTGTTATCAATTAAAACTATATTAACAAAATACCTAGTTTATAGAGTTTCATAAGTTTTCCCTGAAAAGTAAAGGTCCCTTTACCTCTCCCGCGCAATTTTGATCATCTCTTTGAAAATATTAAAATAAATATATAATGTTCTGTAATAGATTAGATATATGTAAAAATTTTAAATTGTAGTTTATGAAATACAAGGTATCTCAAAATCATCGGAAATATGTACAAACTAAAATTATATTTCGATGCTCAGAATACAGAAACTGTAGCACTACACTATAAAGCTAATTAATATGTACCTAACTCTATGCACTGTACCTACCTACAATAATTATAATTTCTCCATGACATCGTGAATTGTTGCCATGGCAACAGCCAATCATTGCGCTTTGGAAATGCATTTAAGAGGATTAAATTCAAACCTCGTTAACGAGGTGCCCACGGCTGGGAGGGCAATTAATTGATATCTATGAATTTCATGATAAAACATATTTGTGGTGTTGTTGCCAGCGCAGCGTACGGAGGTCTTAGGGTCGAATCCCAAGTTGACCAAACTTTGAACTTATGATGTAGATTCCATAAAGTATAAAAATGATTTTCTTTCTATAGCCAGAAGCCATTTAGATCTAGCCCAGTCCGAATCGGATTGAATTTCATTATATGCACATTGACGTCCGCTTGAATTTGTTTTAGATTATTTCTGATTTTCATGATTTTTTATTATTTCCGAGTAAAAAACTATCCAATAAATGTTACTCTGTAACTCTTAACCCTCCATTTGGAAGATTTAAGTTTTAATTAGGATTTTTAATTATAACGAAAGAACTCTAAATATTTCCAAGTTAAAACTATCATTTGTAACTTCCTCAAATCTCCAGCGAAAGTCCCATCAAAATCGGATAAGCCGTTCCGATGATTACCCTGGACATGTGGACATACAGACAGACAAAAAGATCTAGTACTAAGAGGTAACGGGTTAATAACACTACGCATTTTAAACAGACACTCTAATTTTATTTGTATGGATATGGGTATAGATAAAGCAGAACCTATGTGAACATTAATACAGTGTTTAAAATTTTTATCACATTTTAATGACATTTTCCTGGCTATATTATTACTATTGTTTAATGTAAGTATGCTGTACGTCTTCCGTAAATAAATAAAGTAACGTTTGTGTCCTCAGGCGCAGCATGACGCGGGGCGCGCTCACGCCGCGCAAGCGCGTCGCGTGCCTGGCCATCACGGCGCTGGCCATCTTCTCGCTGCTTGTCCTCACCATCTCGAGTGGTGAGTCTTGTTCCTAACCTCATTAAGGCACTTCGCACACGGGCCGTAGGCGTTAGCGACGTGTAATCGTAGCGCGTAGCGACTCAACGCTTCGTGTTTGGTTTTCTTTGAATACTCAGACTAAGGATCTCTAGACCAGACATACAAATAAATACCGTGAAAGAACGAAACAGCTTTAGCTTTATATGAATCTCAGGAAAAAAGATAAAGAGATATTTTTGTCTTTGTCATGAATCACTTTTTTTCACTTGGCAGGTTTGATTTCTAAGCAATTTTTTTCTGTTTTCCCCATAGACTTATGGTTTTCTCGGTGTAATATATAAACAACCCAAATGATGTAGGTTGATAATAGTGAAAGGGTAGCAATTTTTATTGTGTGTTTTCAATTTAGTAGAATTACAGTCCCTTACGGGTCAAATCAATAAATTTAGAACTTTGTTCTTGTCGGTAGATTTGCCATCGATTTGACCTCTCTATACGATACGACCTTCTCTTTAATTTCATCTATAAATGTCTACCGTACAATGCAATGCTGCTCCAGATGTATGTTTTTATGAGTCGTTTTTTCAAAGCTGTTAACCTTGCCCTTACGGATACGCAGAGATGAAATCTCTATGGGATTCTTCCTTTAAGTTTGAACAGGTACGTACGTGCTCGTTGCGCTCTCGTTCGCCGCGCGTCTAACGCTACGCATGCATGCATTGCTAAAGCCTAGTGTGCGAAGTGCCTTACGCAGTGATTACGTTCTCTTTGACCTATTGGCTTCTTGTAGCTTCTCATGGCGGGTCATCCTATTATAGGAGAAGGAGCTGCAAGCGCCTCCGCCGCCGTCATGTCATAGTGGCGTTCCCGCGGCCATTTCGGGATAAAAAGTAACTATGTGAGATTCCAGGTATTTTTCTACCCGTGTACCAAATTTCGTCGAAATACTCACATTATTCCATCCAAACGCGGGGTTGAGTATAATTAATTTGTAAATGCGGCGAAGCGTGCGGCTCCTGCGCGTTCTTTAGTTTACAGAGCATGTTTACATCAACTTTAGTGTCATCCATCGGTTTGACACTTGTAATTGCTATATATATAAAATTAATGTTAATAATATGTGCATAATTATATATTTTTAGCAATCAGAGTGGAATTAATTTAAAAAAAAAACGTTATCACAAAACCAAAGATCGTTATATTTTCAAAACAAAAATTACTAACAAAATAATTACACAACAAATTATTAGTGACTTGCAAAAATAAAGAAAATCGATATCACCAAGCTCGGAGACGCTTATCGCAGGACCGTCGGGCAGCAAATGGGACTGTTGACGGTTGCGACGCGGTATTTATAACATTGTGTTTTAAAAAAAACTTGAGACAGCTTATACGGCCTCTCCTGACCGAATGTCGCCCTCGACATCAAGGCTTCCATTGGTTCCAATGGAGGGAACCGTATTCAGGACCGACGTGTCATCCTCCAAGTCTACGTCCAGTGATGGCATCGAGGGTCCAGCTATGGATGCCGGTGCTGCAGGAGAAGTTTGGTCATTATTGTCTCCTTCGTCTGAAAATACACATTTTATTACAAATAGTTCAAACTATTAGTAAAAGCATTCATCCTTACACATGATTCATCACTCTCCACTCATATACATTCAGTCAGTTTATACTTCGTCTTACAAGTCCATATCACACAAAGTACATAGCAACATAAATTTAACCTCGTATACATCATCACATTAAATAGAACAGGAGACGTCTCATAAGTATACAAACCAGTGTTGGCCATTTAAATAACTTTTAGAAAGTTATTTTTTCATCTGTTATCATCCAGCGCTATTAACATATCTTCGACTCGAGTTAATGCGACACACGCTTTGCGACACACGCTTTGCGACACACGCTTTGCGACACACGCATTCTGCCCGCCTGACGACACACGTTACAGGCCATAGGTATTTCATTCAGAACTACCTATGTGGCAACACAAGCTTGGGGCGACGAACGCAGGGTGCAGCGACACACGCCAAGGGCGACGAACGCCAGAGTGACTAGGGATACTAGCACCCGCACCCTTACCTTAAAGACGACGAACGTCAATAGGTACCCAGCCAACTTACTATCAAAAAATGCGGCACATGTCTCAGGGCACCACTCGCCTCGCCACGGCACCATGTATTGCGCCGCAGCCTGCGTAGTCTTGCCATAGCCACCGCTCAGCAAGCGGAGCTCGTACCGCCCACTCGGCAGCGCCTTGACCACTTTATATGGCCCGCGCATACCGGAATCCAATTTTCCTGTCGACTGAGAAAATTTTATTACGAACACATGATCATCCACATTGAAGGACCGAGGTTCACGGCGGTGTTTATTGACATAAGCGTCCTGCTTGGCCTGGTTATCTTTTAACAGCTGGCGTGCTCGGCCTCTGGTGATTTCACGCAAGGCCTCTCGATTAGGCGAGGAACCTTCTACTGCGACGTCACGTACCAACGCGCGAATAATAGGAGTAGTAGCCTCTGCCCCTACGAGTAGAGCCAGCGGAGACACCTGTGTAGTTTTCTGCTTTGTGATGTTCAACACCAGTTGCAACTTCCACAACGTGCTTGGCCAAGATGCAGCCTTATGGTTCACCTGTATGCGTAACATATTAAGAACCGTTCTCACGTACCGCTCCACTTGTCCATTAGCGTGGTGCATCTCCGGAGTTATGTAATGCAGCTCACAGCCCAAGTCATTAATCCAGTTTACAAAATCTCTGGATTCAAACATACGCCCTTTGTCTGTAACCACAAGCTTGGGTACGCCAAATAGTGAGACCGCTCCCGTAACCACGCGTTTTAGTTCCACAGCATCTTGTCTGGCCATCGGGTAAAGTAGGCAAAATTTAGAAAAGGCGTCTACGATCAAAAGTACAAACTTGTATCCCTCCGATGCTGGAAGAGGACCCAGAGCATCCATATGCACGGTGTTGAATGGAACATCTGGTTTATTCCACGAAGTGATGTTCTGAAGTGGGGCCCGTGGGACTCGTTTATAAGAAATGCATACTAAACAGTGAGCCACATATTTACTTACAAATTGTTTGAGCCCGGGAAACCAAAAGTGCTTCAATATCAAGTCCAGTGTCTTCTCAGAGCCAATGTGTTCGTGCTCATCATGAAAGATCCTTAAGAGACTAAGGCGATGACCCTTTGGAACATAGCACAATAGCCTTGACTGCTCACCCACCGGCGTGTACTTATAATACAGGACGTCAGCTTGAACTACATATTGAGTTGGGTCGAGTCTACCATCTTGGAGCTTCTGGACTAAATCTTGGGTTTCGTTGTCAGCTGCTTGCGCAATTTGGGCCCAGTTACGAGGTCTACTTATCTGATTGACGTTGGGGACTGGATTGCGACTCAAATAGTCGGCATGTGGCATCAGAACTCCCTTTCTGTATTCGATGGTGAACTCGAAGTCTTGTAGTTAGATCCACCACCGTGCAACTCGAGGTAGTAAGTCTTTTTTTCGCTCCGTTGACTTAAGAGCGTTGCAGTCCGTAACAATAAGAAACTTTATACCCACCAAGTAATGTCGAAAGTTCTGAAGCGCTTTCACCACTGCGAGTGTCTCGAGCTCGTATGAGTGATATTTACACTCAGCACCTTGAGTTACTCGACTGAAATACACCACGACGTGTTTCTTTCCATCGGGGTGCACTTGCAACAGGATTCCACCATAGCCTGCGCTACTTGCATCTGTGTGGACCTCGGTTGGAAGCCGAGGGTCGAAGATAGCGAGGATTGGCTCGTTCGTCAGTTGTTTAATTAGATCTTGACGAATAGCCTCGCATTCTTCCGACCAATAGAAGCTGACATTTTTGCGAGTTAAATGTGCAATAGGAGCAGTTTTTCTAGCGTAATCTCTAATATACCGTCTGAAGTAGCCAGCCAAGCCGAGAAATTGGCGGACTTGCTTCACGTTTTCAGGTGGTGAAGTAAGAGCCAAGGCTTCCACCTTCCGAGGACTCGGCCTGACCTGACCTCTACTTACCAACCTGCCCAAATACTCAACTTCGGTAACAAGAAACGAGCATTTCCGGAGGTTTATAGAGAAACCGGCTTGGGTTAGAGTAGCCAGCACTCTGCGCAATAACACAATCCCGTCACTAACTGAATTACTAAGAATCAACACGTCATCAACGTACACCAGTACATTTCCTTCATTGATGTGATCACGCAAAGTGTCATTGATTATACGCTGGTAGACAATCGGCGAATTGGCCAGACCATAGGGCATTTTTACGTACTCAAAATGATCTTCGGGTGTTACGAACCCAGTAAGATGAATACTACTCTCCTTAAGGGGAATCTGGTGAAAACCAGTAGCCATGTCAAGGCTTGAGAAGTACTTATAACCGCCTAGTCTATCTATTTGGTCGTCGATAAGTGGGAGAGGGTATCGATCCTTAACAGTCAACCGATTTAAACCACGAAAGTCAACACAAAGTCTATCGGACCCATCGCGTTTCTTAACAAGTATTATAGGACTGGCATATTCAGACTTAGACCGCCTAATAACCCCTTTCTCTAAAAGATCATTAGTAATTTCTCTGACTTTAAGCTTTTCTTGATAAGAGAGCTTGTACGGACGATAAACGACCGGGGTATCACTGGTTAGTTTTATTTCCATCTCACCGGTTTTAACAGTAGTTGCAGCTGTACCCGCAATCAAAAAATCCGCAAACTCTCGTATCACAGACATAAGCGCCTCTAACTCATCTCCCATAAGCGGTGTGTTGACCCTCAGGTCATCATCGGACCATACAGAATTAACTTGGACTAAGACTTTTGAGGAATGAGTAAGATACTGCCTATCTTTCGTTCGCACGTAAGTTATCCCATCACGATTTAGTACATCTGTGCCTATTACAATTGGCCAATTCATAAACTTAGTTGGGACCACTACCAAGTCAGCCTCGATTGATATTCCGCAAAATTCTATCGTAAGAGTAACGTACGAGGTGGCAACTATTTCCTTATCGCTAATGCCCTTCAACACACAACGCCTCAGCTTAGGTTGACATGAAATATGCTTAAGTACATCGGACGAAATGAGAGACACACCGAGGGCACCGCTATCAATCAAAACATCAACCGGTATACCATTTACAACTGCCGTAACAATGTCCTTGTTTACTGCAACATCTGAAGGATGGGAGCAGAAGTTAACGTTCCGAGGGTTACGATTCTCAGAACGTGCCTTCGCGAAGCACTTTTCCTCGGTATGTCCCGCCTTTTTGCAAAATGTACAAGTGATTGTACTGCTGTTTGTACCGCTAGTAGATGGTTGTGTGTTGGAGGTAGATTTAGTTTTAGGAAATTTACACTCACGACTAAGGTGCCCACGTCGGCCGCAATTAAAACATTTCGTGTCAAATCGTGACTTGTTCAACAGCTGTTTATTATTGGTACTAGAAGCAGTGCTCGCATGTTTTCCACTGCTGGGCTGCGTATATATGGATAAGAACGACACAAGATTATCAGGAGTCAGATCTGCATTAGCGGCAGCTGCCCGTACCTGGGCGTTATCTATACCGCGAATGACTATAAGCGTTCGCAACTCATCACTAATACCTTGGACTACTCTGAGACGTAATAAAGTTCGGCGAGCATATTCCGCGAATGTTGAGTACTTGTTCGAAGTAGCGTTCATGGCGTCAAACAAAATATTTGCGTAGTCTAATTTATTAGGACAGAGTGATTTGAACTCCTTTTTAAAGTTCGACCACGTTCTATCATTCGTCACCCATTCACTCAGCCAAATCTTTGCGTCTCCCTTGAGGCACGAGGCAACGCGTGACAAACATTCTTGGTCATTCCAACCATTTAAGTCTCTGGCGCGATCCACTTCCTCACACCATGCTTCGATGTTGTGCAACGACGGATCAAAATTAGACACGTAATAATGTTGCGATTTTATAGGCTGCACACTCTTAATAGCCTCCATCAAAGCATGCGCGAGAGTAGATACCTCAGAAACCGGAGCCGCTAACTCACTAGACTGCGCGCGAGCAGGTACAAAATATGAGGACAACGGCGGGGTACACGATCTATCCGCGGGTAGTTGTTCTCGTAGCGTATTTCCCGATTTTCGAGCCGCGGCAGGCGAACGAGATCGCGACCTACCTTCATCACGTTTATGTTGCGATCTCACACGTGAAACACTACGTGATACGCGGCTTTTCCTATTACGCGATCGATAACGCAGCCTATCGCGTCGGCTAACTCGAGTTTCATCACGCGAGGCGCTTCTATAACGTTCCCGACTAGAAACACGCGAAATACTCCGCCTATCACGATCTCGATAATACAGATCACGTTCACTCGAATGACGCGAAATACTGCGCGAATTTCGACGACGACGTCGACTACGCCTATCATATCGAGATGAATCGCTGCTATCCCGCGAATCCTGCGAGAAGCGTCTTTTATAACCCCGTTTGCGGGTACGCGATTTTGTTCGCACCATTTTAAACACACAAAACAAAGTAACCAAAAAAAAACAAAACACCGTCAAAATTTTCAAGATGAAAAATAAAAAAAATATGCAAGCCAGAAATAACAAGTTAGTGGGCAAATGCGTTCTTTATCCCACTTCTGATTTTAGCAATCAGAGTGGAATTAATTTAAAAAAAAAAAACGTTATCACAAAACCAAAGATCGTTATATTTTCAAAACAAAAATTACTAACAAAATAATTACACAACAAATTATTAGTGACTTGCAAAAATAAAGAAAATCGATATCACCAAGCTCGGAGACGCTTATCGCAGGACCGTCGGGCAGCAAATGGGACTGTTGACGGTTGCGACGCGGTATTTATAACATTGTGTTTTAAAAAAAACTTGAGACAGCTTATAATATAATAAGCTCCCAAATTCAATAAAGGAACTACATGGGAAGAACTTTGACAATGTTTTGACTGTATGGCTGTTAGTAAATACTTTTTATGACATTAATGAATATTTGAATTCTTGATTATGATTATGTAACGGACAATGTGATTTAATGTGTACTACTAATGTAAAATTTTGCATGCCTTACTTTAAGGTTGAATACATGTACCTGTGTTAAATTGTAACATCTTCTATCAACTGTATTCTTGTAAATAAATATCGATTGGATTTGATTTGAGTTACGTCTGAAAACCAAACGGCCAAGCCACATATTGAATACTAGCTGTCGCCCGCGGCTTCGCCCGCGTGACTTTGGCTTAGATGAAAAGTCTTTTTGTGTTCCGAACTCTTTCCTGTGGTCCAATCTTCCATTTTTATACGTCTACAGAAAATGCCCATCAGATTAACCAAGTTATGCTAAGGCGCTAGTGTAGCTGGTCTCTTGAAGTTATTTATCAGATGTTCCAGATCTTCAATTTTTATACGTCAGCAGAAAATGCTCATCAGGTCGAACTGTTTTTGCTAAGGCGCCATTTCCATATATGTTATAGTGTAGCTGGTCTCTTGGAGCTTTCATCAGATGTTCCAGATCTTCAATTTTTATACGTCAGCAGAAAATGCTCATCAGGTTGAACGATTTTTGCTAAGGCGCCATTTCCATATATGTTATAGTGTAGCAGGTCTCTTGGAGCTTTTCATCAGATGTTCCAGATCTTCAATTTTTATACGTCAGTAGAAAATGCTCATCAGGTTGAACGATTTTTGTTAAGGCACCATTTCTATATTACTTATAGTTTAGCTGTTCTGTTATGGTTCTTCATCAGGTGTTCCAGTTTTCAAAATGAATTATAGCCTATATGTTGCCCAGGCTTAATAGCTATACAACAAAAAAAGTTTCATTCAAATCCGTCCAGTAGTTTTTGCGTGAAACGCGTACATACATACAGACAGACAGACAGACAGACAGACAGACAAGAAATTCCAAAAAAAATTTTTTGCTTTCTATTGTTCTTTTTAGGTCTCCCTCTATCCATTTCAGTCAAAAATATTAAATGTACAGACAAAATATTTTTACTGTTTTATTATATGTATAGATAGTGTAGAGTTTGTGAAGTTAGGGCTCGTAGAGGGTGGTAAAGTTAGAAGCTTGGCTCTACATGAGATCTGATAAATTTTTGACGGAGCGAGCCACATGGCAACATTTTAAATGAAAACTTTTTTGGGAGGATATACATACATTTTCTTCGCGCTTCGAGCGCGCTTTTTTATCATGCAAATTTTATCAATGCCGTCTGTTTTACAAATTTTAATCTCGTTGTCATCACTATGGCGACAATAAATGCGGTCAGCTCAACAACAATTAGTTGTGTTAAATTTTCAATAGTTCATTGTGTTGTAATCAGCGTTGATTGTACAACATTCCATAGCAAAACAGTGCAATCTTTATTTATCAATACGGAGACGAAACCGCTGAACGCCGAAACTTGACATTTTTCAGAAGTTTTTTTTTAAGTATACGCAAAGGAATGTTGAACGTTCCATTCCATCTCTACGGGTCGATTTACGCAGGCGAAGCCTAGGGCAAAATCTATTTAAAGATTAACTCCAGCGGCGGTAGATGAGTGATTATGTCCGGAAAAACGTAAACCCTCATTAACAGTATTAACTAAAACAGCGGGCCTGCTGCGAATGACAAAATCACAGATACTAATATACCTACCGGCGTTTGGCAATACTGTCAATAATACCCCAAAGCTTCGAGTAAAATGGAATTCCGCGCGCGGACCTACGGTGTTGCATTTTTCTCTATGCCCCGAAGCTACTGTTATTTTTTTATATTTTTTTACGCTATGCTTTCCGGTATCCTAGGTTTCAGATTGCATTTGATTGATGCAGTCTCGCTTTTCAATCATTTTTAGGTTCCTGTACTAAAAAGAGGAAAAAGCAGAAATTTAGGGATTGCTTTGTCATGTCTGTCCTTTACCATATTTTTTTCACACACTATCAATGAATTCACGAAAATGAATATATTGCTGTTTCTAAAAAAATATAATTTTTATTTACTTTATTTATTTATTTAATCTTCCATGCTGGTCTGGGAGCGGAGAAAAACATAGAATGTGCCAGCTGCTTCTCATCCCGCGCAGATTGTAAAAGTCAATCGAGGGAAAGGGCTTGAAACTGGGGATTCCTCCACTCATAGGCGATGGGCTAGCAACCTGTCACTATACCTGAATCTCCATTCCATCAGAGAGCCCACTATTCAGCTAAGCGTGGCCGTCGAGTCCTACGACTCTTGGCTCTGTCTACCCCGTAAGGGATAAAGACGTGATTCTATGTATGTATGTATTTATTTAAAACTTTATTGCACAAAATTTTAAAATTATGTACAAACGGTGGACTTAACGCCATATGACATTCTCTACTATCATCATAGTCAACCATTAGACCAAACAGAGAGTCGTAATAATAGTGGTGGATAATTTTGCAATTTTATATACAAGTACCGAATTAACTTCGAATGTATGGGATATTAATTAGGTACCGAATTAACTATAGGGGCGAATCAACAATAACCCATTTATACCTAAGAAGAAACAAACAGGCGTACGGCCATTCTAATAGTAGGTAATATGACGTCCGTAAAGCCAACTAAACGTTGGGACCAATCGATGTACGTACATTGTTAAATTTTAATGTGCGCTATGCATTGACTCAAGAGAACTAAGCGATGCAAGTTGCAGAGTAGAGCGCGCTTAACATCATGTAAGTCACGTCCTGGATTAAAATAAATATTTCCAGGGCTCTTTTGAAGACGCTTCGCAGTGATTTTGAAATTTCAGGGCAGATTTCATTCCGGAAACAAACATATGTAAAAGGAAATAACCGTTTTGGCGTTAAGTGAAGACGAGACTTTTTAAAAACTGATAAAAAAAAAAATTATGTTTTCAGGGTTGATGTATGTATGTAAAATTATTCTACTATAAGTCCTGGCTGGACGGCATAACATATTTTGATGTTAAAGGTATTTTTATCCTTGCATTCTTCCGAGTGGCATAGGCTATGTGAGTTGTCAGTCGTGTGTTTATTGTTTAATAATTAGCTTGTTTGACTCCGAGATATTCTATAAGTATAAATTGGTTGTTGTAGGGTCTAATGGTGAAGGCTATGACAATAGCACAGTAGAAGTTGGCACCATGTTTAATTTCCCGCAGTCTGTTAGAAAAAATATTCTTTTTTGCTCAAAATTTCTCTTAAAAGTACATTACAGCCTCGAAAGCTCATTAAAAGAGATTTGCAACTCTTTTAGTAAGCTTAGTTCAGTCCCCCGCAACACAAGTATATACGATGATTTAAAAGTACTATTTTTTTAACCCATTTAAATAAAATCATTTTCATTTCAGTTACGTAGAAAAAACAATCTTTTTTTTTTTGGTACTTATGTGTCTGAATCGCAAGCCTATGAAAATAGGTAGGTAATAAAATAAACTACATCTGCTTTTGATTAGTTAATACTCTGTTAATTTGGATAAATATATTTAGAAACCATTACAGTCAAACCTGAGACGACAGTCGGACACAGATTTGTAGAAAATATGTCAATAAAATAATTTCTGGATGGTCCAGCCTTTCCTGGAAGATAATTAAGTAATTTCGTATATCTTTTCAATTGAGTAAATTATTTGGGTGCCACCCACTGTTCCCAGACTGACAAATTACTTGACTACCATCAAATTAGTTGACTACCTTCGCTTTAATCATACCCTATTTGAGGTAGAAGCCAAAAAACATACGTAAAAAGATATAAATCAATCACAGATAACATTCGTAATGTTTCTTAACAGTTAACTTAATTTGTTGATCAATTCAATTACACTGACCGACATTTTTTGCCAAAACATTTTTTTTTGTAAATAACATTGTTAAAACGAAACCGATAGAACTACTTAATACAATACTGTCTAAGTACATTTTTTTTTACTTTGACTATACATTTTTTTTGTGAAGCATCTATTCACACTTATATAGGTCTATAAAGAAGAAATTAAAAGTAGAAATTTTGTTGGCCAGTGGCATTTGTTGAATAATTTTCATGTTACATGGAAATTCTTCAACAAAAATCAAAATTTAATAGTCTCTTTAGTAGTTTAGTAGTCCTCAATACTGAGGGTCATGGTCATTATATGGAATGAAACACACACAACGACTCTCTAGGAAATTTTTAATGGAGTGGTTTGCCATTGCCTTCTCCATTTCACACACTAGCTGATAATCATCAACCAGAGTGCAGGTTTCCTCACGATGTTTTCCTTCACAGGAAGCAAGTGTTGTCGATGAAAACTAACATGAGTCTGATTGGTATACAAACTCATGTAGCCCGGGCAGGATTCGAACCTGGAATTTTGCATCCACAGGCGGGCCCCTACCATTCGGCCACCACCGCTTCTTCTTCAAATTTAATAGTAATAAATACTTTTGAGGCAAAACTCTGGATAATAATCCAAATCCATACCTATTAACAATTACCATTATAAATCCGTTCTGTACCTTATTGGGGTGTTATTAACAGTCAAACTTCCAGCCCTCTTAACTTTTCCTTTGAGATCTTTATAGATTCCATCTTGCCTTGGACATGCCATTCCTAACTCCGATTTCGCTTGCGTAAGTATAGTCGGGGGCAGATAAGCCCGACCCCACTGATTCGGTGAAGTAAGGTAGCACATAGGTCAGTTTCATCTGTCCCCGACTGTACTTCGCTTTGCAGTAAACTATTCGTTTTCAATTATCTAACAATCTAGTATTGTTCGACGTTACAAAATGAAAATAATATTAAAACAAATCGGCCCATAGTTTGAAAAGGAAGTTCGCTTTGTCATGCCCCAGGTCGGACAATGGTCCAACATAAAGTTGTGAGTCTACCGATCTCATTGTGTGGAGAACGCGGCGATGGTGAAAACTCAAAGTTTGTTTTACACGTTTACTCCACAGTGGTCGGAAAAGTAGTTTGCTTTGGACTTGTACAGGTTTGCATGCATTGGGGTATTGTTGCAGTTTATTGTACGATTATCCGATAATTTAGGTATCTTTTCCAAAGCTTTTGTAACTATGCATTTACGAGTATGTTCGAGTCAAATCTTGCAAGCTACTTTCACAGTTGAAACTTTTTTACACCTTGCTTCCGTTCTAATTGCAATAATGATCTGCTGATACACCCAGGATCAGCTTCCATTGAAGGACCTTGTTCATTGCTTCAAGATCTTGCAGAAGACAACAAAAGCTTGTGGCAAAGAGCAAATTTTAGTAAATATACATACAACAGATATAAAAAGCGGCCAAGTCCGAAAAGAGTAACAATAACAAATGACTAAGAAGAAGTATAAAATACTAATTTATTGTCACAAAAAGGAACTAATATTTTAAATTCCGCTTCGACATACGCCGTGACTAATAGACACTGTTTCTTCGCAAAACGACACAGTCAGTAGCTCGACTAATAAGCGAGACAGTAATATTAGTGTAGTTTACTACATTTGCAATAATTTGCATGCTTCCATGATTCGCAATGGGTATGGTCTTAGTCACAGCAGGCGGCTGAAATTTGGACGCAAGGTAATCAAATGCCAATGGGTTTGTAAACATAAACAAACGGTAAAAACAACGTGCTTTGTTTGTGTCTGCTTCTTTTCATAATTTTGAATTGGGCTATAAAATTTATGCACGATTTTTGTAAAATGTCTATAAATTCTTTTTTAGGGTTCCGTACCACAAAATGCAAAAACAGAACCCTTATAAGATCACTTTGTTGTCCGTCTGTCTATCAAATTTTTCTTCTCAGGAACGCTTAAAGCTATCAAGTTAAAATCAATATTGAATACTCAGATCCATGGTCTCTTTCAACAAAAAACGATCAAAATTACACGTCACCACGATCAGGAGATATTCCCGTAAATGAAAACCTATGGGGTATTTCCGGTGACCTAAAATTATGAAATTTGGCAAAAAGCAAGGTCTAACAGTACTTGTACAGGAATAAATCTGAAAATTTGAAATATATTGTTGAAAGTCTAAAGAAAATGTTACCTTATTTCTGCGTTCGATGCAGTATGAGTCCTAGGAATCGAACTGCAAAATTAAATTTGTTTTTGAAACTAGTTGATCTTTTAGTTAGAGCTACAATGTGAGATGCTTTGGGTGTACGACAAAATCAGTGCGCGAGTTTGACTCGCACTTGGCCGTTTTTTTTTTACATTTTAATGCCGCTGAAAATAATCTTGAAATTCTGACATCAGTGTCCATCACATTTGATAGTAAAGAAAAAAATGTCGCTAAATCGGCCACTGCACCCCAGTTGCGCCAAAAGACTTCCCACGGGGTATGGCTGGTTAGTCATGGGACTCTCCTTATTAAATACCATGCAAATACCTTTATTTCTGTCTTTTAACTTTGATTGCATGTAGGATGCGATTATGCTTATGTTTGCGTATAAAATGCTGTGGCGTAGGGTCGTTAGTTCTATTAGAAAGTTAAATAAAAGAAACTAATTATAACATTGGCTTTATAAAATCTACCTATATAGGTAATTCTTTGTGAAGAATCTGAAACTGAAAGCTAGTGATGCGCTCATCTAGATTGTAGGTTTGTAGTCATTGTTTTTTTTTTTCCGTTTTAAAATATAGTCAACTGCATGTCATCCCTGTGCCGTTGTCTTTAGCTCGAAATCGCCACTATCTGTCAAGTTATTGCACTTTAAGCCTCTAAAACTGCGGTGGCTATATTGCCGTCAAATTTTTATTCTTATGCCTCAGACGGAAGGTTCAAAAACAATTGATTTTTAAATAGCCTTTTACCAAGGGTTAAAAATTTGTTATCGCTTTGGTGCAGCGTCAGAGCTGATTTCCTTTGGAAAATTTGTTCGCCGGAATAAGGTCTCCGCGTCTGACGGCCTCACAAGTGCCATCTAGCGACAGCAGACTTATTACACTGGCGAATATGAAAAGTCAGCTAGTGCGCAGTTTTCGACATATTTGACATTCTGTCAATAGCAAGCCAGAGTTCATTAAAATCGATTTAGCCGTGAGAGTGTAACCGATAGAACGATTTTCGCTTTTATAATTTAACACTACAGACAAAGAAATTCAAATAAAACTGGCCAAGGCAAGCAAAGGACTCGTACACTGAGGGTTCCGTACGAAATAGATTTAAAGTTAAATCTGCTGCTCAACCTAGTTTAAAGCTAATAAAGTTTAATCCTGAAAATTTAATGATTCTTATCTAAGCCATCAGGAATGCCCCATAGGTTCAGAGATCATAGACCCAAGTATATTTTCAACGTGTCTCTACGCGTTGCCAAGGAAAATTATATAAAAATGAAATAGACATTGAAAAAATGTTTATTGACTGCATTATACTAATAATATACAATACAATTTAACAAGATCACGTTTATAAGGAGTTAATTATCAACTGTGATGCTCGAGTTGACGCATCAATTTTTTTCATGTCATCAACTCGCTCTATCACGATTATTGGTACAGTAGGCTTCCAATCATATTGTCGCGGCTGCCTGTACTGCAGAGTTAGGTAAAAAGCGGCAATAAAGACAATGGATCCCTGGGGCCCTGAAGCCAAGAATTTTTTAAATCAAATCTCAACGCGTCTCATCGAGGCAACTCACCAACCCAGCTTAACCCAAGAAATGTTGTTTTCTTTGCTCAGCGGATAAGCTTCGCAGCCCAGCGGAGAAATGCTGCTAGTATCCTGGGCACACTGCCCCGATGCGGCGTGTTTGAGGCGATTTTTTATTTATAATTTGCATAACGGTTAATGTATCATTTTAATTGTGCTAACGCTAGTTGATGATTATTTTAGAGAAATGGCCTTGACAGATTGAGAAAACAGTGATTGTTTAGAAGACCTTGGTTGTTATTCCGTTTCGGACTTGACTAATTTTGTAATCCTTGTACAGTCAACAGGTCCCTGCGTCCTGCATACATCTCTACGCGCTGATAATAGTGGCGATTTTGAAATTGATTTGGGCTAGCTTAGGTATATTATACTGTATATATGACTCTGGCTACGTATAATACTAATACTCTGAGTACTCAAGGCCGGTTTACGGTCGATGGACCAAGGCAGTAACGGAGTGGTGGCCGAGACAGGGAAGATGACCAGTAGGAAAGCCACCAGCCCGCTGGTCAGATGACATTGTCTGCGTTACGGGAAAGAGATGAATGAGACTGGCACAGGACCGTAGTAAGTGGCGTCAAAAAAGGGAGGACTATGTCCAGCAGTGGGCTAATATAGGCTGAAAATAGATATAGAATAGGTCTCCAAAACTCGACTCCAAACTCGCGAGCAATTTATTTAAAAAACATATCACGGAAAAGAATGAATGTGAAAATGTATATACGTACTTATGTTTTTGTTCGTGACTGTACGTGTCGAATCGAAATCGAATCACACATGTTTCGATGCTCAAAAGCGTGGGCAGGACGCAGACCGACACGAGTATCTCGTATAATATATGCAAACATTTATATATAGGTATTTGTTATATGTTGCCATACTGTTTGTGTAACATATTTACATTTACGGTTCATTGAAAACTTGACATATTTATTGCGATTTTAGCCATAAATTTAGTATAGATCGGCCTTGATCGCCTCGCTGAAGATTTAAATATAACTCAAGTATTTCTAGCTCAAGTCATCCCACTAATATTATTAATGCAAAAGTTTGGATGTGAGTTTATTAGTAGATTATGTTTAATATTTATAATAAAGAGTACCCTATATATTTTTTATATATAGGGTACTCTTTATCCCGAAATTTTCAAGAGAGCGAAGCCCCTGGACGCAGCTCGTAACAAATGAGGATACGGTTTTTGATGTAATACATTTTTTCTCTCTACAATTGTGGGAGATGTTGTGAAAAAAGGTGAAAACGTGTAACAGGCAGAGGCGAATCTTGCGCTTTTTGGTTATGTTCAGATGTTAGGATGTTACACATCATAGGGGAGGTGTAAAAGTTTGTTGCTCATCTACAGCCAGCTTTTATGTGTATACAAAGTAAAGATTGGACGCAGCGTTCTTGGTGAGCGAAAGAACGATGAATTGGATTATTCTTGATCGGATGAATTGGATCTGATGGGAGTAACTCAATACGTCCGTAGTTGAACTAACATCATCACACAATCTTCTGGATTTTAATCGAGAAAACTAACCTCGCGTCCGTAGGTCCGCTTGATTGGTAAGATTGAATTACGTTGGTATAGCCAATTGCACGGCAAGCATATAACTTTGAATAATTCAGCATATAACTCTCTACTACTTTATGAATATCACTCGCTCTGGTGTCAAGTAGGTACGCATACAGCAGCAGCCATACGTAATTCAAAATTCAAAATGGAGAATTTGATTTGTGTGTGTGTGTGAGTCCTATATATGCATCTAAGATAGAAATACTCTCATCCTGACAGTTAATATGATTTGAGTCTTGTCCCGTTTGTTGTTTTCCCTGATGCAGTAGCCTATGTGAACCTTCTTGGCAACCATTCTGATTCAGTCGGCCCTTCCCGACATCAGAAGTGGGATCTGATACTCTTTTTGTGGCTTCGATTGGTAGGATAAAGAGAGTAGGATCCGTGGCCAAAACGTTACAATCTTACATGAGAAGCTTGCACGTAATTTATCGCGCAACAGTAAAATACCAATTTGCAATTTTAATTTGAACTGCAATTTGAAGGTTGCATTTTTTTTTTCACCGCGTGTATTATTTTTTTATGTGATTTCCTTGATAAAAGTGCGTTTATAGCTGTTTATGTGAAGTAACGCCTTAGTGAAGTGGGTTACCGTATAAAAACTAGTTAGTTATTTAAATAAAATTGGTCGAGTGCGTGTCGGGTCCCGCGTAATTAATACTTTAACTTGGGGCCGATTTGTTTATTTTTTTTAATATTTTGTCTTATTTTCGCCAGTTTTTGAGAGTACTGGATCGCGTTTGTATACGAGTTTTGAGCGTACTAATTTCAGAAGTTTAAAGAACCTAATTGCGTAATAATTTTCTGACAAAGGAGATAATTAGTGAATCTAATTAGACACATATTGAAAAGTAAATTAAATACAAGATTTATTTAGATATGCTTATGCTATATGATTGGGGTGCAAGAAAGGAGCCTCCCCGTGTGATGTACTGAATCCCCTACATCCGGCGCACCCTGGGCAACAATCTGCGAGGACGGTCTAGTCGGTAACGCAGATTGGCCGATCCTTTCACCACGAAATGGCTATTAAAAATAAAAGGCTCTTTTCAGGGCCCACTCAGCAAAAACGGCACTTTTCAGCGCCAAACAACCAAATCCTCTCCAAACCATCGCTAGTCACCATCTCCATTAACATAGAGGGGTTCTCCAATAACAAATCTGGCACCTTGGAGGACCTCAACGAGGCCAAGGACAATGCTATTGCCGTGGCCACATACTGGTCTCAACTGATTTGACATAGCCATAACGACTCGAAAAGAAGAAGAAATTTAGATATGTGAATTGCATTGCTTGTTTACCGTACTAGAGTCGACAGTAGCCGTAGTCCAATTGAAAGCGGTATCTGCCTTGCGTAGTCTTTAGGAGTTCGATCGGTCTTCTTTAGCGGAGGTCGTGTGTATAGAGGAAACTGTAGAGTCGAGAGAATTCAGTGATTACTGGAGTTGTTTGTTGTGTTCATTGAGATAAGTAATGCCATTACTCGTACGTTAATTTAACGTAGTACTGTGTACAATTAAAATCTGGTGAATGGGTTTTTGATATTAAATGTGGTTTAATGATCTCTTAATTAAACCACTTATTAAAGCTATAACTGTGAAATGAAGGAAGTCATAACTAGATTAATCGAAGTGATATTCAAAGATTAATGGAGAAAATGGTTAAAGACGTAAAACTGTGTCTATGTGTCTAAAAATGTTTATTAAGTTATGTTAAGTACTGTCGAATTAGTGACTACTCGGTCATCCATTCTGTCTGTCAACCCGTCCCTGACAAAGAAATCAGCGTCGCGTGCGCTGTGGCGTGCCGTAGCGTAGTGCGCGTTCAATTTTATACTTCTTCGCCCGAGGACTCTCTACGTTAATACAGTGGCACTAACAGCGAATTTTACAGAGGCCCTGAACCAGTGAAGTAACAATAAGGTGGCCACCCAGATGAATCCCAGTCAAAACAGCACCACGACATCGATCATCAGGCACTGCGTAGCTGACTTTCTTTTTTAAGGCCTGGGCCTTACATTCCAGTACCAGACGGTATTGGGATATAGGGCCTAGGCCTTAGAGCATCATAAATGCCCGGTGAATTTGCTATTGAGCCCCGACGGGTGTAGTTAAGCCACTGAAATTGAGCTAGGTAACTGACTGGATTATTAGACTGTATAATTCTATGGTTTAATAAAATAGAAACAATATTTGCCATAAGATATCCTACAATGGAGACAGAAATAGCACCATCAGACGACAGCTTCTAATGGATTTATTATAACAAACAAGGTATAAAGTTACATTATGTTCTAGCTAGCCTCTAGAATATTCCTTGAACAATGTCGTTGTCATGTGTTGTATTTAGTACCGGTTTTATCCATATTGACCTACGCATATTATATAAGAAAGTCTGTCTATCGGTTTCACTTTCACAGCTAACTGTTGGACCGATTTTGATGAACCTTTGTATGTACATTGTTGTAGAGCTGAGATCAAAGGTTACTGTTTTCTTCAAAATCAACCGGCTGAACTGTATATGTAATCAACATAATATATAAGTACATTTTGCCCCGGACCGACCCGCGGGCAACACAGCTAGCTATGAAATATAGTTACGAATTAAAATCATAAAATAAATACTAATTGGTCAAATGCATGTTGGGCCACGCGCAATGTAGGGTTCCGAACCGAAGGTACCTATCCTGTAGAAATGCGTACACATGAACTTACATTTACTTCCACTTTTATATAACTAATGAAAATAACCTAAGTAATTACCATCATATAGAATGAAAATTGTTCCTTCGAATATTTTTCATACTAAAATCAATTTTGTAAGTTTATCGTCTATTACTAATTAACATGTAAAGTCTACATAGCCGTGATAATTTTCCTTTTAAATTTATTATATTTGCTAGTTATTATAATTTGTTTCATGTATCCACCCTCCACCATTTTCCTATTCGAGGGGGGGGACACTTGACTTTAACAAAATTTATCATTTTAAAGTTAAATATTTCGTACACGGATCCTTAAATCAAAAAATGTTCTTCAGACACTCATAATATTTTACGATAATTTAATATAATATTACACGATGGTATAATTGAGAGAAAAGAAAATCATCCCCACTTTTGGTGTAGGGGCACCCCCTAAAAAAAATATTTTTCCTAATTTTATTCTACAGTTAATATAATAAATATGTATATCTCTACCAAATTACAGTTTTCTAGTACTAGTAGTCTCTGAGATTAGCCGCAGACGGACGCACGGACGGACAGACATGACGAAACTATAAGGGTTCCTTGTTTACTTCGGAACCCTAAAAAGGCATCTTCTATTTTAATAGACAAACTTACATAGCAGTTGTATTTTGATGCTTGAACGTTAACAAGAGCACTCAATGTATACCATAAATAGCACTCATGTCGTTGTATACTGTAGACAAACACATTTGTTTCAAATGCATACATTTTAAAAGCAGTACCTACTTATTTAATTATTCATATTTACAGAAAATAAAACGTCTACGAATCTATGAATAGATTTGTGACGTTTCAAAATCTTCAAGTGTAAGATATCACCATGGAATAGACTACATAGTGAAATTAATAATATGATAGGTAATGACTAATTGGATTTATTATATATAGGATTCTTCTGAAGGAAAAATATAAGGAAACATCTATAGGATAAAAAAATATAACTACATGCTTGTTAGTCGTAAAAATAATTATTGTTACGTTACCTAAGTGATCTACCTATTAGCCATTGCAGAGGAAATGGCAGTCTATTCTGATTGACATAGGTGTTGGATTTCAGTGGACAGTGTTCTGTCTGAGTAAGCTATCAATTAGCACAAAGCGTTTCTTCACCAATATTAGTTCAAGGCTGATGCCCTATTGTATTGTATAGGCATCAATGAGTATGTGGTGGTGGAAATCGGAACTATATTGTAAAACACTGATGTCGAGTTTTAATTTTTAATTTTTACTAGCTCTTTAGACGGCTCAGTTCATAAAAAAGTGGTTTTCTAAATAAACTTTCTCGCATTCCAGAGCTACGGGGCTGATTTTTGAGAGGAAATGCTTGCGTTTGACCTCTGATCCCTTTAATATTATTACATCACTCATACACACAATAATCCGCACATCGACCAGATTAAGGACCTCCTTAAATAGGGAAATATTAGGAGCACCCATAACCGGAGAGCATGTATGAAGAGAGTGATGAGTGTAGAGGAAGCGAGAGAGATCTGTAAGGATCGTAGCAAGTGGACATCGCTAGTCTCTGCCTACCCCCACAGAAAAAGGCGTGATAAGATTATACAACGATGGCATAGAGTAAATATTTGAACGTAACCATACCAAATAATACAAGGTTACAGCTATATATATGTGGTATGGTTGTGTTAATTGTTTATTGATGTATCCGAAATAAACATAATGATATACATGTATGGGTATTTAGAATAGGTTGTTTTTTGGCACGTTTGTAAAACGTTTATCATTTACGAGTTTCATCAAATAAGTGTTTCATAAATATTATTACTATATAAATATAAACAACCATTCACTCGTGCTTCTTTTGGAAATTGACAAGTGAAATTATAAATGCGAAGTTTTGGATATGTGTGTTATATTTGTTACCGTATCACGCAAAATCTGGTGTACAGATTGCGATGTGTTTTGTACACTGGTAGGATAAAACCTGGATTATCAAATTGAGTTATATTTATCTCGATAATCCCACAGAAGCTCAGGGGCGCAGTACTACTCAATATAATTATGTCGAAATTCACCTGTAAGGCGACCATTCGCTTTACAGGTGAATTTCGAGAACTGGCGAGTAACTGGCTAACTAGAGACGGACTAAGACTAATATTGACTTTGCTGATTTTCTCCCGGGACGAGTAAATCTCACTAATACACAAGTTGAGAGGTAATGTTTGTTACTCTTTCAAGCGGAAAACAGCGAACGAATTTCAATGTTATTTAAACGAACGAATGAAAATTTAATTCATGATACGAACACTAAAGATATAAGAAGACTAAAAACAATAATATATTAAAGGTTCTTAGCGGCGTATCAAGATGAAACCTATGCCAGATTTTAAGTTAGACCTTTACTAATACAACAGTGAAACCGCATGTTGCAACTATGGGCGGAATCGTCCCCACCCACCAACAGAAATGAAACATAGGTCAATCGACATATCTTGGCAAGCTGATATTTTTTTACTATGGGGTCGTTGCCCAAATGCATGAGGTTTTCATGGTATCGAACGTTTTACAAATATTTATCCCATACATTTTTATATGGAGCCCAAATATTTTTACAAATGTTGTTCTTTTAATTAACCCCACTGATTTAAGAAAGAAATAGGATTTTAATGAAATAGTAATAATATAATTTGGCATCAGTTTCATTTGTGTTAGTAGATCCCATACATTTTTATATGGAGCCCAAATATTTTTGCAAAATGTTATTTTTTTAATTAACCCTACTGAACATGAAAGAAATACGATTTTTATGAAATAGTAGATACTTCAGGAACACTTTGGCATCAGTTTCATTTGTGTTGGTATATCCCATACATTTTTATATGGAGCCCAATAATAGACATTTTAGGAACACTTTGGCATCAGTCCCATTTGTGTTGGTGAGTGGGGACGGAGCTCATACATTGGTGCTCTATGTCCTTTGAAAGACAGAAAGGCAGAAAGACAAACAAACATTCTTAAAAAATATCGTTTTGGTTTCTCCTCCTCCTTAGTCGTATTCCTCATGACTGAGGGTCGTGGTCATTATGAATGAAACACACACAACGACACTCTTGGCAATTTTAATGGAGTAGTTTGCCATTGCCTTCTCCATTTCACACACTAACTGATAATCATCAACCAGAGTGCAGGTTTCGTCACGATGTTTTCCTTCACCGGAAGCAAGTAGTGGTCGATGAAAACTAACATGGGAACATGAGTCAAAACATGAATAAGAACAGATTGGTATACAAACTCATGTAACACGGGCAGGATTCGAACCTGGGACCTTTGCAGCCACAGGCGACTGCCCTACCACTCGGCTACCACCGCTTCGGTTTCTATACGCCCTTTAAAGACCTCCATTTTTGTTCTTAAAATCAAAGTTCTTAATATCTCTGGCATTGATTATGCTTACATCAGTTATGACATGAAATATTATCTGTAGCTAACACCTCGACGTCGCGGTGGATGGCTCTCGATCCAGTCAAGTGCTAATATCAACGTTATCTCGCCATATAGTCTTAACGCCAGATTAGCATCATTCATTATATGTACCTACAGAGATTTAATTCTAAATTCCTTGGATGAGACACATTTACTAGCAATTGTAGGTGTGTTTTTTCAAGTTATGTCTATATCCTATATTATACTAGTGGTTCGCCGCGAACATAGACCTCGCGATTATATCAAAACCGACTGAACCGATTTTGTTGAGCAACGAACTTAAAAATTCTATGGTTAGTTGCTACACATATTCTTAATATCATCAAAATTAATTCAACGGTTCGAGAGTTATCGCGGAACAAACATATATAGGTACATACAAACAATGTGTTTTCGCCCCAACTTCGTTATAGCCCTCGCTCGCTTCTCTCGCTCGGTTAAAAACAGACAAAAGTAGGTAAAAACAATGGAATGCTATTTTAAGATTGTGAGAGACTGGTGTCTGAAAACTAAGCAGAGCTTGTATCAGTATACCCGCCCATACCTTCACATTATATAAATACTAGCTTTTGCCCGCGGCTTCGCCCGCGTGAATTTTCCACGGGAACTGTGCCTTTTCCCGGGATGAAAGGTACCCTATGTCCTTCTCCGTACTTCCAGCTATGTGTATGCGAAATTTCAGGAATATTGGTTCAGTAGATAAAGAAGGTCGTGAAGAGGTAACAAACAAAGAAACAAACCAACCAACAAACAAACAAACTCACTTTCGCATTTATAATATTAGTTAGGATATATTCCACAGAGCAAAAAAAAGGACAAACTGGTTCAGTTTCGATGACAATTCACTTAGGTAAGCAAGGTCTCCCAGAATCAGTTCCCAACGATGGAACTCCAAAACAGAAAGATTATTAAGGGAACTTGAATGATCAGGTTGCATTAGATCCATAATGCAACTTGATCATTCAAGTTTACAAGCTTGACCAAAAAATACGATTTGAGAAAAAAACATATCGAAATCAATGTTAACTGTACCAATTTGTTTTAGCTATTCGCTGTATATTTTTATCGCCTTTCTTCCTTATCGAGTGTAAACAGTCTATTAAAGTCGCCATAACTTTACGACTACCTCCAACTAGCGGTAGCATGTGACTTTAGAAAACTGAACAGTTTTTTTATAAAAGACGGGTTTGCTCTTGACCACTATCTTGCACAGAGATAATGTCTACGAGGTAGCGAATATACCCAAAAGCAGCCTATTCACTCTGGTTTTGAATAGAGTCAGGTTGTGTGTTCTCGGGAATACAGACGTAGACAGTATTCCTTTACCGTGCGCACGAATATCAACCAAGAAGGGAGGATAGCCCGCAGCGCGTCTGGATGTCCGATTGAAAAATGGGGCAGGCGAAAGCTCATTTTTACCAGTGTGCAAGTTTCCTCACGAAGACTTTCTTCACCGATGAGGTAAAGCTTATTTCTAATACATATTTTTCGTTGCCAACAGGGAGCTTAGAAAGAGAAGAGAAGGTAGAACGCAAGCTGCTTGACATGCAAGCCAGGGTGCAGTTTCTGGAGTCGCTCTACCGGGCCCGACAACACGACGTCCTCTCCATGCAGGTAACCAACCTTCATTATCTTCTCTTTACCATGTATATCTAGCACCAGTAAAGGAATCCAAATTATACTACTCGAACTTAAATTATAAAGAGAAAGTGTTTGTTTTGCAAGTTTTTTGTAGGAGCTAATCTTTGGAACTACAGAATTGATATCAAAAATTCTTTTACCAATAGAAAGCTACATTATGCCTGAGTAATATAGGCTACAACGTATGTACCTCCCGTACGAAGCCGTGGCAGGGCACTAGTAATATATATCTCCATAGAAGAGACATCATCAAATTTAAAACTGAGGCTTTTGTCGGTGGTTTCCTTCCATTTTTCTCTCCTCTTCACTTCTTCAAACGACACAACTTCCTTATTTTTTTTTTTATATAAAATTGGGTTTGCTCTTGACCACAATCTTGCTCGAGGACAGAGATGAGGTCTACGGTGTAGCGAGCTTACCCAGAAGCAGCCTATTCACTCTGGTTTTGAAGAGAGTCGTATTCCTTTATTGCTTCGTGAACGTAAACAGTGTTATAGTGTTATAGTTATTATACTAGGCAGGTACCGTTTAGATTCGACTTTTGTCAAAAGATTTTTAGTATTTTTTGTACATTAGAGTGGGTAAATGTCTAATGGATTATTTAGAAGCGACTTAAACAAAACAGCGCAAAAGTAGATAATGGTTTCGGAGAATTCGTCCTGTAATAAAAAAACAAGCTATTTCTTAATAAAACATTCGTAAACATAATTGTTTTTAATGGAATCTTCTCATTAAGTTTCGCAAAACATCCTTACTGGATGTTTTATATACAGACAAAAATAATAACAGAAAACTGTAAGGAATTGTTTATGAACGATATAAGTAATGAGACTTGGTACTTTCTAAATCGTTATAATGATGTTTTGACGAGAGCGGCGAAAAAATCTCTATTTTCGAAGACGTCAATAATTTTATTAAAAATATTATGTACTTAAGAAAGTTTATTTATTATTGACTAGCCCGGGCCCGCTACTTCGTCCGCACGCAATTTACTATTATTAATATCGCAGGTTTTAAGCGGCATATTAAGTTTTTAATTTCGACCTTCAACAATACAACAGTGAAAACCGCATCAAGTTTCGTCCAGTAGTTTATTCGTGATACACGTACAAACATACAGACAAACAGACAAAAAATAATAATCGTTTTGGCTTCTACTGGCCTTAGAAAGATCTCCATAATTTTTTTCTCAAATGAGACACAGACCAAATAGTCTTATTATATGCTGATGATGATTTATGATTGCAGACCCAGCTGGTGGATGACAACTTGTCCCTCATCACGCCCGCCGATGGACCCTCCTCACCCAGTCTATCTCCAGACATGCAGGCGCTGTTGAAAAATATCACAGGTACGAATATAAATTAAGAGTACTCATATTTCCCACTCGTTCCACCGCAAATGATGATCAAATAAAGAGAGTAAAGCAATTGCAAGCGAGTCGGGTACCAGCGAATGTATAGCTACTTCTATAGATTTGTCGCTGAGCTGTGAGCGAGTGTTTGAGGGCGACCCGCGACGAGCAATTTCTCGCTCAGGGTTGCATAAGGCTATATTTCTTTTCGAATGTGTTGTAGACATCCCATTGATTCTCAGGGTTACCTAAGGCTATATTTCTTTTATAATGTGTTGTAGACATCCCATAGATTCTCAGGGTTGCCTAAGGCTATATTTCTTTTCGAATGTGTTGTAGACATCCCATAGATTCTCAGGGTTGCATAAGGCTATATTTCTTTTCGAATGTGTTGTAGACATCCCATTGATTCTCAGGGTTACCTAAGGCTATATTTCTTTTATAATGTGTTGTAGAAATCCCATAGATTCTCAGGGTTGCCTAAGGCTATATATATTTCTGTTATGATGTATTATAGACATCCCATAGATTCTCAGGGTTGCCTAAGGCTATATTTCTTTTCGAATATGTTGTAGACATCCCATAGATTTCCACGTAGACATGTTGGAAGTCTGCCATTACTGTCTTCTTGCGACTAATGTCAATCTCGCCAGACCACAGTTGATGTAAATCACACAGATTGAGTTAGCCCCAAAGTAAGTTCGAGACTTGTGTTAAGGGATACTAACTATGATAATATTGATTGAATAAATTATTAAATAACAAAATTAATTGTTCCCATTTATTTGGTGAAATTACTTTTAATGTTCCTTATAGGCGATTAAGAAATATCCAACCCTTTCACGTCCCCTTATGTCACAGTCATTACGGTAGAAATTGTTATATCTGCAGAGCAAGTAGGTGATACAATGAGTTTCTGAATGACTACCCGACATTTGACGCTTTCGCTACCAGTGCATCAACAATTAAGCGAGCTGTGGCCAATTCTTTTTCAATTCACCAAATTAGAAATTTTTACTTATTTTGAATATTTAGTTATCCTTCCTTGTTAACACTTGTGTGATTCTTTGGCTGATACGGAATATGTGCGTTTATTTTATTTGAGAAATTTGGAATTTGGTTTGTGCCTATTTGTGAAAACTTATAAATGGCGTTTTTCTTATATGGTTAATGTTTTGTTATAATTACAAGCTGTAAGTTTTCCGTTGAGATAAAATAATTTGATAGCTATAACTGTACTTCTTTTATTACTCTATTCTTCCACGTTTTCAGATATCTTCAGGTCACTTAAAGAATCTGTCGGGCATTTCTTAACATCTGCCATTTAGCGACAGCCATAATTATTTGTCAAATAACATATGTAGGTAGGTAGGTATATATGCTATTCCTCTGACTACCATATAAAACTAGTACAGTCCACGTCTCATCAGCCTTCACGCAGGATCACTTCACACACAGTTGACTGTACAACAAGTGTAGGTTGTGTCTGCCGACAGCAATATTATAGATACGTTGACGTAAAATCGTTACTTTTAATAACTTCTCGACAGCACGATATGTTGAAACAATTGATAACAATACTTTTTTATGTGTTTATTTTTGTGTGAATGTGGAATGCATGGTCGCGTTCAGTCAGATCTCGCTAGAGTTTATATGGTATTTGGAATTTGGTCACATTGACAGTTCGGTACGTATTCGTTTCGAAACTTTGGTTTTGAAAGTAGCCGAAAAGTGATTTTGAACTAATAAATCTTTTTGCATTTTCTTTTTATTCCCTGCATAGATACTCGTAAACCAGTGATCGTGTGAAATGTGAATAAGACGAAGTCTTACTCCTGAAAGAAAAATAAGCAAGTACCTACCTAATAATATTCAAAATGCAAAAGTTTGGATGTGGGTGTCAGGTGTGAGAGGATGTATAGACGTTTATTATTCAACTAGCGCCCCACCCCGGCTTCACTTGGAAGGCACATACATAGTTTGTAGCCTATGTTACTGAGATATAATGTAGCTTTCTATTGGTGAAAGAATTTTTGAAATCAGTTCAGTACTTCCGAAGATTCTCCCCTACAAACAAACTTACAAAACGACTTGCAAACATTTGCTAGTAGAACAGTATTCTTTCTACCTTTGATTATGAAGTATGAATATTGTAGCGCTGCTGTCACTCGTGTCGAGTTCTGTGTTATTAGGCACTTAACTTCGTACTGCAAAGCGAATTATAAAGTTTCTTTCAGCTATTATCCTGCTAATTTGCTACGGCGAAATGTACATTATTTATTTTTTACACGACTGACCAAAAAAGGAGTGTTATGTTTTCAGGGTTCATGTATGTATGTATGTAATTTCTTTATTCCACCATAAGTCCTGAACGGCTTAACGGATTTTGATGAGAGAGGTATTTTTAGATTCCTCGCGTTAGCCCGAATGACATAGGCTAAGTAAATTGTCAGTCGTGTTTTTTATTTTTAAATAATTAGCTTGTTATTCTTATGGCAATACGAGTATCAAGGATTTTGATTGCAAGAAAAACCTGTAAACTTTACTTACTTACTTTACTATTGCGGCGCAGCGACCCGAAGTAGATCTTAGCCTCCGACACGAGATGAAGCCATTTTTTGCGGTCTTGCACCAGCTGTTGCCAGTGTTCCTCTCTGAGGCTCTGTAGGTTTTTCAGAACCTCATCGCTCCAGCGATACCTAGGGGTCCCGACTGGTCGACTGCCAGACTGGTTGGGGGATTTTAAGTAAACTTTAAAATAATAGTTTTAACTATTAAAATGGAACTGTCTTAGAATGTAGGTAACTCAGATTATAATTTTATCTAAAAAATACCATATTCCATCTTGACCTACTGAGTCTACTGACTGACGTTACCACACGTCTCGGAGGTCATAAAATGCTTATTTCCAGGGACGAGAGCGGCAGCTGGTCTCCAGTCCAAGCAGCTGCAGTCTCTCTCGTCGATGTTCATGCCGCAACTGCTGCCTCATCTCCTGGACGACCCGTTCAGCCTCACGCCGGCCTACCACATGCGAGTAGACAAAAAGTCTTTCGCTGACGTCGTCATCGGGATACCTACTGTCAAACGGGATAAGGAAAGCTACTTGCTGATCACTCTTGCGGTAAGTTCGATCAACAATGTCTTGGTGGTCGTCGAGTAGTCACATCAGCGGTTCACCTGTCAGACGATTCTAGGTTCGAATCATTCGCATAGATTCAAAATTCTAGCATATAAGTACTTTTATATTTAACTGTAACTTTATTGTACCTATGTATTTTGAATAAATTCTCATTCATTTATACAAGTAAGAAAACCCTGTTTCCGTTTGGGCTGAAATTTGCATTTATGACTGTTTTATCTCCAGCACCTCATAGACGGCCTGACAGACGATGACATGAACACGACCCTCATCGTGGTGATGGTCGGTGAGACCGACCTTGAGTTCGTCATCAACACAGCTAGGCAGATCGAAATTATGTAAGTATTGGTTTTCTTGCCATTTTACTGTCTGGCCCCACAGATCAAATAAAATCATAAAAGTAGGAACCCACCGTCTGTCTCCCAGCCCTTCCTACTTCTATGGATAAAATAATATGAAATCTATAAAGAAAAGTAGAACAAGCAGATAATTTCATTACATAGAATAATAAAAAGGATCTGACGCAGAATGTGTGCTTCGTGTACACTCGACAAAAATGTGCATTTCGCATTTGGTGCACTTCACAGATTGAGCACTTCGTAAAATGAATTCAGCTTCTTTCTTTACAATATATTGCTATTTCTCGATCAGAACAAACAATGATCTACAATTGCCTATTTCACCTGAAACCCACTTCAGATCCACCGTAGCACCGGCCATATCACTGGTGGTACAGTGGGACTTTTAGTTTTCGTAAACGGAACCACCAAAGGTGTGACATAGTGATGAGAATGGCATTATAAGTTGCACAATGTACCCAAGTAAAGAGGTTCGACTAGCAACTTGATAACCATTTTGTATCTTTCAAGGTTCCCAAAGCAGGTGGAATCCGGTATGATAGAAGTGATCTCTCCGCCAGCGTCCTACTACCCAGACTTTGAGTCCTTACCGCAAACCCTTGGGGACTCGATGAAGCGGGTCAAATGGCGCACCAAGCAGAACCTGGACGCAATATTCTTGATGGCCTACGCTCAGGGCAGCGGGACCTTCTATCTCATGTTGGAAGATGATATCGTTGCGAAGAAGAACTACCTGCAGGTAATAGTTGATAACATATTATCACGCCATTTTCCTGTGGACCTCTTTAAAAAGAGAGACATTAGGAGCACCAATAACCGAAGAGCATGTATGAAGAGGGTGATGAGTGTAGAGGAAACGAGAGAGATCTGTAAGGATCGTAGCAAAGCAGAGACTAGCGATTTCCACTTGCTACGATCCTTGCAGATCTCTCTCGCTTCTACATTAATTACTCTTTTCATAGATTCTCTCCGGTTATTGATGCCTCTAATGTCTCTCTTTTTAGAAGGTCTGCAATTGGTCGAAGCGCCGTCTGATAGAAGTGCATATATAAATAGTTTATGTTCGTTATAATGTGGATAAAAGACTAAATTAGGTTAACAGTAGTAGACATCTTCTAGTAGAAAATTAAACGCGTATTTTGTGCATTGGTTGGTCAATTGATTTGGCCGTGTACGGGAGTTTGATCAGTACTATTTGATTGGCGAGTTAATCAGTTTTCAAATAAATAGTATTTTTCAGTTTTCCAATATGTTTAATTTAGTTCATTCTATGTAATATGTATAAAAATTGTATTGCTCTACAAACGAAATTTGGAGATTTAAAGTTTCTTTTATATTGCGATTTGCTGTTGGCGGTTTAAATTTTGGCTTTAATTCAAAGACAGAGCTAAATTTAAAAACATTGAACTTAAAAGTAGTGGAGTAGTCAACACTAAAATGCAAAACACTGCTTTGCGACTTTCTAATTCAGAAATAAATCCCTGTTTCTTCATGGTACCAAGATTAGTCCCCATGGGACTATGATGGTGAGCGGGGACTATTTCTTGTACTTTACTTTAGGGTTGTGAAAAAAATATTTCTGTATTAAGCAGAGTTTTATATGGATGTAGAATTTTTACCTTATTGCCACAATTTATATAAAAGATGCTATGCGAAATGTTGCTTTTAATATTGCGAATTTTTATGAAAGTTTTCGTTTTGATCAGCTCTTCGAGCATTATCTAATCACCTGATTTTAGGTAGAGATGGGTTGATTATGAGATTACTGTGTGATTTATTTTATTTGATTGTAAAAGTTTTAAATACAATTATAAATAAAAAAAATACAGCGTGAATTCAAAATGCTTTAAATTCACCCTGTATATTACTACTATTTCAATTTTTATTTCAATATTAAAATCTCGTTCAAATGTAAGTATAAGTGTAGTGTAGTGGGACAAACTACGTCGCTCTATTGAAAATGAATTAAATATGTTATTGTGATTTCCAATTTCTTTACAACATTCACATCACTGAGTATTTCGTAGTTTGGATTTTTTACACGACTGACCAAAAAAGGAGTGTTATGTTTTCAGGGTTCATGTATGTAAGTATGTATGTAAGTTTCTTTATTCCACCATAAGTCCTCAACGGCTTAACAGATTTTGATGTGAGAGGTATTGTTAGATTCCTTGCATTCCCCCGAGTGACATAGGCTATGTGAGTTGTCAGTCGTGTTTTTTATTTTTTAATAATTTGCTTGTTTTATTCGAAAAAGAGGCTGGCAGATTGAAGAGAATACCTTCAGCATTATGGGAGCGCCATCTATTAGTTCATTCCAAAATATAACTATATACATAAGTTAATATTGGTAAATGAATAGAGAGCCATCAAGTTATTATCGTGTTGGTAGGAAAAAAATACTTTACTGTTAGAGCTGATGATGAAAAAATAAAAACTTAAGTAAATAAGTATAAAGAAACCGCGAAAGAGATGGCAGGATGACTTTCACCGGGGGTGGCCGGTGACTTTCACCGGCTAAACAGTGACAATTACCGAACAGGAACAGGACAAGCAAAAATAAATCCACCCACTTAACCTGTAAGTGATTTAAAAATCTCTAATTCCAGGATATTAAGAAGTTCACTGCGCTCACCACCCGCAACAACCCTAACTGGTTCTTCATCGAGTACTGCCAGATCGGCGGGATCGGCAAGCTGTTCCGATCCGTCGACCTCGTCCGCTTCGTCACCTACGTGCAGCTCTTCTATAACAACCTTCCCATCGACTGGCTGCTCGAAAGTTACCTCGCTGACAAAGTCTGCACCATCGACAAGACTTCTGTACGTATTTATTTTAAAGTTAGTTTTGTTCGCTCCAATTTCTTCTACAGTAACTTCCCCGTTGCTTGATACCTCGTTGATAAAATCTTCACTATGGATAAGACTACATAGGTACATTTTAAATTAGTTAGGATTATAAAACATAGTATGTGCCGTCTCTCTGCCAGGCAGTGGCAGCAATTCCTAACGATGCTACAGCGAGAGCGACTTTGATCTCGATCAAATCGAGCGATCTGTCGTGTGATTTTAGCGAGAATTGATCAATTCAAACAATCCAGCTAGTTTTAACGGGTCTGTGGTCGTTTCACACACAGCACAAGCGATTCGAACCGCGGCCGCGGTCTGAATCGCCCGAAATCCCAATCTAAGGTACCGTGAGCCATTCGCACCTCTCCAACCATTGCGGTGCCAAAGAACCTATTCAAAAAGGGCTCTTGGGCGATTCGGACCGCGGTTCGTATCGCTTGTGTTGTGAAACTACCAAAGACCCCTTCTAATTTAATTGGCTTCATCACCTACCTGCAACTCATCTAGAACCTTTTTAACTGGCTGCTCTAAAGTATAGAGCAACACGGTTCCGCGCGCGGAAGTCCTTGTAACTCGAAGCTCTACAACTACCTCATTTAAATCAATGCTAAGATACGTACAATCCTAAAGCCACGTACAGTCGTATACGGAAAACGATCAAACTTTATTAGCTTAGACGTAATGCATAATTTATGATTCATTTATTCTCACTTAAATGTAGGTACCTACACTATACAGGTTTGCACTGGTTGGTGTATAATGTTTGCAGAGGTAATAAGTACATGAACTCAGGTATTATGTTGCAAGTTAATGTCAAGAAATTAGTGAATTCCATAACATTAATTAAATAAATTGAATAGATTAATAAATTCCAGCTTCCATGCTGGTCTGGGAGTGAAGAAAAAACATAGAATGTGCCAGCTGCTTCTCTTCCCGCGTCATAAAAAAGTCAATCGAGGGAAAGGGCTTTAAACTGGGGATTCCTCCACTCAGGCGATGGGCCTGTCACTATATCTGAATCTCCATTTAATCAGAGAGACCACTATTCAGCTAAGCGTGGCCTTCGAGTCTCACGACTCTTGGCTCTGTCTACCCCGTAAGGGATAAAGACGTGATTCTATGTATGTATGTCCCACTCCGTGGACCGACGACCTGGTGAAGGTCGCGGGTTGCGCATGGATGTGGGCAGCGCAGGACCGGTCGTTATGGAAATCCTTGGGGGAGGCCTTTGTCCAGCAGTGGTCTTTCGGCTGAGAGAGAGAGAGAGAGAGATGTATGTATGTAATAAATTTCTTTCAATTTTACAAATTCCTCCTTTGCAAGGCAATGATTATTTTTTTTGTGACATATTTTTTAACACTAAAATGTCTACATGATGATTTGTTACAGAAAGCGTGTGGTAAGAACAAAGAGATGATACGGCCGAAGTTCAAGACCTCACTATTCCAACACATCGGTCTCTATTCATCTTTGAAGGGCAAGATACAGAAAATAAAAGTAAGAACCTACATTACGTATTGCAAGAACGATTCACTATTTAACACCTCTTTAAGAGATGTCGCGCACCTTTTGTATTTTTCATTTTAACTCCGTTCGTGTAGTAGAAGGGATAGATGGTTACGGCTACAAAATTCCCTGGTGTACTTTTAGTAAGGTTTTAATTATATACACAACATTTTATCTAAGTCCGACGATATAGCGTGAAGGAGGAACATGTTAAAATTGTCAAACTATAGTTACATCCTTCGACGGCATGTGTAAACGGTGCTAAAGGAATAGAAGTCTCGCTTTTCTTGTGTAACATAATTATTTTCTAGCTCCTTTGCGGTGTGATAAATAGGAAAGATGCCTGGGAAAAATAACTAATAATGGAATGTATCTTTGATCGATCAATTTTATTTATTACACAGTTTACTTAAAAGTTCTCATTAAAGTATATTGGGAACGCTTCCTTCGCTTCTAGAGTGTCAAATAATAAGCCCTGTCTCATAAAAATTGTTTTTGATATTTAGAAAAAAAGTATCTGATTTGACTTGATGGCATGTACTCTATTGTGATTGATATGATCATACGGAATGTCTTCCATCAATTAAGCCGCTAATTAACTTAACGATGATAGGGTCCGATGTCATGTGATATTCCTGGTTTTTATTATGTATTTCGAGAAATCGCTCACGGCTATATTTTTACATGCCTTTATAGATATTTGTATTGTTTTTAGGCGCTTTTTTAACTTATTTTTTAATTTTTAATATTAATGGTCAAGTTCAGTCCACGATACTAAATATCTTTACCAAAACATTCCAGTAACCAGAAGTTTCTTTAGTAGCTACTGAAATGTGTTTTTTTCTTATTTCTTCAATCTCATATCTAGTTCTGCCATCCAGAGATCTTGATTGTCTCACATTGGTCGCTGTTATTATACTAATATATATAATATTACATACCTATTTATTTTCATTAACTTAATTTAGGAAAAGTTATTTGGTAGGGACTGTGCTTACCCTTTTATCATAAAGTAATGTGTCACATTACAAAAAAAATATTATGTAAGTTTACGAATCGAATATTTGTTTGATTTTTTTAAATTTATACTTACAAATTATATACAATTTAATTAACAATTTTTTCCGTCTTTATTTCCTTCAAAAACTGTAGTTAGCTTTATATCAAGCCTAATTGCCTATTTGGCATTTAATGCCTGGGCCAAATAGGTACATGTTGGGCCAAAACTACATTTTTTTTCCTTTTTAGCTAAAGGTCAATTCTATACATTGCTCCTGCTCAAAGATATACGGAACTTTTATTTCTTATACCAAGCTGTACCGTTGGTTGACCTTACATAAGAAAAACCAAACAGAAAAGAGACTTGTTTACAACTTCAGCGATAATCCATTAAGCATTTTTTTTAATTTTTTAGCTATACGAATATCGAATACGACAGGCAAGTGATTGAAATTAATAGTATAAACTGCTGACATTTCTAAAGCTTAGAATAGAGAATGTAAAGTAATTATATTAGCGTAGTTTAGCTCGAGTGGTATCACCCCCTTAAGCCAATATAATATTACAAAAACGAAATTTAATGTCAGCTATAAGTTATTTGTAATATACTATAGCTATTCTCTTTTTCCATTTTTATAACTGTGTGCTCATCCGAGTTTTATTCGTAACTTAGTATGGAACTGAAGCGCCGCCGCCGCCAGTGCCACTAGCGGCAACCAGGAGGCAACGCTTTAATTCCATACAGCTACTCATCTGAGTTGATGTTAACGTGTTCTCATGCGAATAAAATCTCGCCCTTCGCAACTTCAGCGATAATCTAAAGAAGAAAGAAAAAAACCTAAAGATTTTTTTTAATGAATGTATAATGAATCAGTATTCATTACAAAAAATCTTTAGATCTCTTTTATACATTTTTAAAGATTGAAATAGGTACCTGTTTTGTAATAGTTTATTTAACAAATATCACACTGTTTATTATTATATTTTAATGTTAATTCCAGGATTCCCATTTCGGAACTGTGCCAACTTTCTACGCCCACTCTAACCCTCCCCTGGAGAGTGCAAAGACCACCATAGTAGAACATTCAGACCATACCATTCAAAAGGCATACGAAGGCCATACTTACTTTTGGGGGGTGAAGCCGAAGAAGGGAGATACTATTGAGTTCAATTTTTCTAAACCTACAGTTATAGAAAGGTGAGACATTGAAATAATAAATATGTAATAACTCTAATTAAAATTATTAAAGTCATATAAGGTGCATTGTGATTTTGTGCCAAAGACATCTATAATGATATGATGACTATGATCCTGGCTTAACGGTGATGGATGATATGCCTTTTAGACGCGATAAAGTTATACTGACATATAGTTATATATAGTTCATTGTGATGAGCTGACTTTAACGGAGTCCATGGTTAACCATAAGACTGATCGACGTCGCTGCTAAGTTTCCGTATTTCAGCTTCGTCCAATTCATGTCTTGCAATCAATTTTATTTCTTGTAATATACTTAGATCCTTCAACTCTCTTAAAAAACTACTGCCGCCGACTAGTCACTAGCGTCATAGAAAAGCCTTATGGCTGCTGCTAATTAAGGTGAAAGCCAAGCTTTGGCTGTCCATACATTTTGTTCTACAGCAATGCTCTAAACTTCGTTAATGATTCTCATAATAAAATCGAATTTCCAATTCTTATGAAGTAATTGTGCTCTCATGTTGAATTTAACATAATAATGTATAATAATTTACGAGAAAAACGGCATTTAAAATACGACAAAAATTGAGATTCTTGTTGATGTGTGCGTAATATTTTGTGACATTTAGGGGCGACGTCTAGCAGATTTATTACAAACTACTGACTACTACTATTTATATAAAAGCACTTTGAGACCTAAATGCATGCTACCTCGATGTTGCTTGCCTTGACAGCGCCATCGGCTGTACGTGAAAAACAAAAGAATATCATGAAATGCTAAAAAATTATAAAATAGCAAGTTTCAATATTAAATACAATTTAGGGTTCAATATACTTATTTTTATGAAAGATTTTTTATGGTGAAATTTAAATTTGATTACTGGGACTTTTGGATATCAAGACAGGCTATCTAAATATGACATCTGGACATCACCTGTACATCTGGATGTGATGTCCTGGACTTTATGTCCTGCTGTCCAGGTTTTCGTATCCACATGACCAGACTCCCACGTCTTCAAATTTATATGTGCAGGTGATGTCTTCAGCTCCACATTTTCAGATCTTCATTTCCATATGTTCAGGTGATCATCTCCTGAAGCTTTGGTCTTCATATTCAGCTGTCCAGCATTTCATATGCACATGACCAGACACCCAGGTCTTCACATCCAGATGTCAAGATGTCATATTCAGATATCCCTGCCTTCATATTCAAAAGTCCCAGTTATCAAATTTAAATTTCACCATAAAAAAATCTTTCATAAAAATACGTACTGAACCCTAGATTTAATATATTACAACAAGCTTGCCATTACGTATATGACTGGACTGGAATATTTGTGCGAATTCATCTCAGGCATTCATCGATACGTTGTTGCCGATCTGTGCGAGGTGTAAGATGGCAACGTTGCCCAAAAAGATAATTCTTTTTACAATCATAAGTTTCGTTCTGAAACTTAAACAATTTAATTTTGAAAATACTTTTATCAAAAGACATTATAGTAGGTAGATATTATACACGTAGGTATTCATTTACAAAAAATAAACTATAGGAATATGTGCATACATTTATATTTAGTTTCAAAGAAAACAAATATTACTGATTAATTATTTTTTAGTTTGCATTTCACAACATGTTTTCTGAACGTCTAATTTAATCCTAGAACTTCTAGGGCACGAAGTATCGATACTTTGAATTATCGATAAAGTCGAGGTGGGCTCGACCTCCGTGATTTATATTAATTATTTTTTTTCCGATTTTATTTAAATATTAAATATATTTCATTGAAAGTGTGATTATGTATTGACCGTTGACAGTGCTGAATCTAATCGATCAGATTCGGATAAGTATTAACAAATTATCAATTAAAATGTAAATAAGGTACCTGTGTATTACTTTTTCACTTTATGCATAAAATACGCATTTATTATTTGCAGATTTATTTTTACACGACTGACCATAAAAGGAGTGTTATGTTTTCAGGGTTCATGTATGTATGTAAGTCTGTATGTAAGTTTCTTTATTCCACCATAAGTCCTGAATGGCTTAACAGATTTTGATGTGAGAGGTATTTTTAGATTCCTTGCATTCCTCCGAGTGACATAGGCTATATGACGTCATCATAAAAACAAAATGGCGGATTATATATGCGATTATTTAAAAATAAAAAACACGACTGACATCTTACATAGCCTATGTCATTCGGGCTAATGCAAGGAATCTAACAATACCTCTCACATCAAAATCTGTTAAGCCGTTCAGGACTTATGGTGGAATAAAGAAATTACATACATACATACATACATACATGAACCCTGAAAACACACAACACTCCTTTTTTGGTCAGTCGTGTAATAAATAGCAGACCAAAAAACAATAAAATTTGATCAATCTTATCGAGTGGGGTATCAAATTGAAGGGCTTTAAAAGGCGATTTGAAAAATGTATATTACTTATATGTTTGTAAATAGTTATACTTTTTGAGTAAAAACTTGTCAGTCGTGTTTTTTATTTTTAATAATTAGCTTGTTGCATATTTAAAAACGATATTAATTTATATCAACAATAAAAGATATCGATATTCGTCGTGGTATCGATGTAAGTCTACACTATATACATATCTATCTACTAGCGTTGCAGGACTATCGATAGTATTGACACGTGTCAAATGTCAATACTGTGGCAGGAAATGCACAGCACAAGAGTGTTTCTTTATACACTAATTCTGTAATACAAAAACAAAAACTGTAACACAGGTTTGTCGTGATGAAGAATTTATCATTACCATTCATTATTCCAAGCAATGAAGGAGTCATCATGAATAATGACTGCAATATTTAACAATTTATGTTGGAATAGAATAACTATACCTAATCTTTTGTTTTCTTTAATAAAAAAAGTTCGGAAAATAAATTTCCACTTCATTACTAAAAATAAAAGTCAACAATATGTACTATTTAGTTTTATTTAAAAAATATAATTCTAGTCATACAATTCAATAGAACATTATGACCATAACGTCTGCGGTGCTGCTTGCTGATTGATTTTTGAAAATGGATGTTCGAACTATTGCTAGATTTGTGTTGGGAAACTAAGAGGTGGTGAAATCCAAACTGCTGAAATTATTGGTAGATAGGTATTTAAATTACAGTTTCTTATTACAAATTATGATTTTGCACTACTGAACTAGTGCCTCTCCATTACTGAAGGTTGGCCGTCAGATTTGCAAACTCTTCTCTGTTCGTCGCTAAGCGAAACAGCTCCTCAACCATGGTGACTCTGGTCCACTCACATATCAAAAATCATGGCTGAGAAACCTCAGCCATGATTTTTTGCGTCTTCCAACACATCTCTTGCCTTCTATTTTTCCCATAAGTTGAAGCAGCTGATATCTGTTGTGTCGCAAAACGTGTCCCAAATATTCAACTTTGCGCTTTTTGACAGTTTGCAACAAAAGTCTAGACATTGCAACGCGCTGGAGGACTTTTTCGTTGCTGAGTCCAATTGATACGAACTTGAACTACATAGGTACCTACCTATATTAATTCTCATAAATATATTTTTTTGCTTTCTTACAAAATATGACAATGACAAGAAGAAATTATAGGTTATTTTTAGCTCTTTGTATTTTTTAAATTTCTTTTTCTTTTTTCTTATGCTGCCAGCCAGTCCGATTGGCATTATTGTAGTTAGACACTCTTTTGAAATAAGTGCCATCTAGTAGCGTATTTTTAAATTTATAACAATGCTTTGCGCTATATTTAATGTCATTTTGAAAGCTCTCGTCGTAGTGTGAGTGAGTGTAGAGATACGAAGATTCATGGCAGATTCTATTCTAAAGCTTTTTCATTATGTTGACTGAAATATAATCGTAGGCCATAAAATAAATAAAATAGTATGTTTACCGCTCGCCAATTCAAAATGTTTGCCTATAAGTACTGCAACAACGCAACAAAAAAAATAAAACGGAAAATGTTGCTATCAACGCCATCCAGCGGAAATTGTTCAATGAACAGCCCTTCGCTTTATCCTATCTTGAAAACGTGTATAGACAATCTTCAGTGTAAAAGAAGAGCATCTTCTATTGGCTTGAGGAAAACTTCTGTTCCATTTAGATTTGGATCGAATGACGTAGCAAGGCATTCGATGGGGGCACAAATCTTGCTGTTAATGTATTAACTGGCTTCAATTACACATTTAACCTGTATGGGTCGTATCAAGTGGAAATTTCTAGTCTCTACCTGCCTACAGGAAACAGACATGATAATATGTATGTACTTACAGATACACATTCAGAAGCGGCAATGTGGAGCACGTGTCAGATAAGATCAAGGACTGTGCGGTGGAGGTGCTCCCCCTGGGCGTCAACTACACTCAAATCGGCAATTTCGACGAGTTCGGCATGGCTGATGGGGAGGTGCGCAAGGAGTTCGGCCCTCTGGCTGCCGTACGGCTGAGGTTTCTGAGTGATAGCGCCTTTTGGGTCATCCTCAGCGAGGTGAGGTCATAGGCAACTTCACTCAGACGGATCTGGAACATCTTCATTCACATCGATCTGAAACTTCACTCAGATTGATCTAAAACAACTCCACACAGATGAATCCGAAACATCTTCATTCATATCGGTCTGAAACAACTTCACTCAGTTTGATCTAAAACAAGTTCATTCCGATTCACCCTTTTGTACTCAAAAATGGTGTTAGTTGGGAATAATAATTTCATGTGTACATTTCAGATTGAACTGCGTCCGCCGGAGCCTGACGCCAGTTGACGAAACAACAAGAAACCCTGGGATCTCCTGGTCAAGAAGTTGAAGCGACAGTAACCGCAATCCGCCACGACGATCTTTTCAAATTGTAACCAATTGGGAATTTACATCGGAAACCTAAACCCTTTTTCTCAACTTAACTTTTGATCTACAACAGCTTATTACCCGTATCTTTTGATACGCAAAATTTGGAGCGAAAACTTAATTTTATTGGAATTAAATGAGACTGAGCCGAAACGCTATGTAACGCCTGTTGGGTTAAGTTGGTTTCAGTCGACTGACCTCGCCTATATGAATTTTATTAGCCTCTTACTGCTGTAGCAGTTTGCTGTACTATAAAGTATGAAGCACACACAATTTTTTCCTGAAATACCTATCTACTAATACGCAATAGTTTTTCAGTTATTGTACAAATAGGAGTAAAACATTTTTGAAATTTAAATTTTCAGAACGTTTAAAATTTTTCGCCTTCTGTTTTTCAAAGTTACCTACGTCTAATCGAATTTTACAAAGTTTTTCGCGGTTCGGACTTTCAAACTAACTTTAAGGTACCTAACATGGCATCAAAGTATAAGCTCATTATTGTTGTCGTTTAGCTGTTAAAATTGTATTTAGTCTTTAAGAGGTAGGAATCTAAACGGAATTCCAAGTAATGATTAAATAAAAATACGTGCCTATTCCCTATTGACATAGCTGGCCCTCAGATTTGCCAGAAAAGATTGCGATAGCCCTAAGATGAATTGACGTAAAGAACTGGTAGTGGTTTTAAATAAGTTTTGCTACGCCATATTTACAGAAGTAGCGCAAACACAATCTTGAAAGATAAATTTCATATGTTCCGGATAATTCAAACCAAGATTTGTAACACTGAGACACAAAGGGAAAAAAAGTATCTATGTGTCACAGTATTACTTCCCAAAGAATCACACTGTTACACATCGGCACTGTGTATTCCTGTTGTGTAACACTGTTATTAGTAACAGTGCTAAGAAAATCTGTATTCCCGTTGAGTATCAGAAATTACATAAAACAATTGAAAAAACCTATGTTTAAAATATACAAGCAAGTGTAATAAATACACCTTGCCGTATAAAATACTGAAAAACAGACTATACTTATTTTAAGTATTCTAAGATGCTGCTTGCGGCGATTTAACATAAGAATGTGTGTTCATACCATACCCAGCAAACATTTTTGGTCAAAATTATCATAAAATTACCTATTTGTACCAATAATAGGTAATTTTATGGTAATTTCGACCAAAAATGTTTGCTGGGTAAAACTATATTTGATGTACCTAACTCTATGGTTCATACTATTTGATGTGCGCATGATACTTATAATCGTAAGTGGCTTGTACATCCACTTTAATGATGCAGATATTTGTATAATGTTTATGTTAAAATAATTTTCATTTTCTACATTTTTTTTACAGAAACTATTACCCCTAATCATGTACGTTCGCTTTTTATATATATTTCATGTAATTTTAATTAAAGTAATTATGAACGTGATATTTATGGAAAAAGTGACTGAGTATTTAATTGTTGCACGCCGAGCGCCAAGGATCGGGCATTATTTTAAATAAAGCTAATATTTTACAAAAATATTGAACAACTTAAGAAACAATGGCTACTAAACATACATCGTTACACTAAGTAATGTACGGTGTTTCTAATAGAAGTGAGAAAATCATAATAAAATAAATGTACAGAGTTGACAAAGTCAATTTTGTTTTTTTATTAAAGCTCTTGATCTACGAGTATATTTACAACGATAACATTGTTATACACGTTTAAATATTTACATACTTATTTCTTGCTAGTTTATTTAGGAGATGCATTATATTTGAAATAAAAAAATGACAGTTTAGTTAATATATAATTTATTATCATAATATATTAAGGTAAAAGTCAATTTAATAATATCATATAATTATTATGACGGAGAGGTAAATCCTTGTCTTCGAGTGGGTTGCCAGGTTAATCTATACATCACGCACCCTGCTACCAGGGTGACAAGAAGAAATATCTTTTTTTGTATAAAATACGAATGCCTTTTGATTTATAATGCATTTCCTTTATAATAATAAATTAATCGTTTGTGTAAATTAATATAAGCCATAACCAAAAATAATTTAAGTTTATTTTTTAAGTCTTATATTTATTATTATGAATGTTTTTAATTGTTGGGTGTTTACAGTTTATGTTAGAAAATTATTAAAAAAAATGTGGTCTTGCTATTAATGGCAAACAGTACCTATCTAAGTATTAAATAAGTAAACAAATAAAAATGGGATGTAGATTAATTATAACAAAATTCTAGGAGTATTTTTTTTAGAATTAGGTAATGTGAAGTTAAACTTCTTTAGCTTAAGTTGCGTAAATGGGTTATGCTAGTTAATTTTGAAGTTACCGGGTAAACCTGAGTTAAAAAAATTAAAATGTTGCTCCACCAAGGGTAAACTTAGGGTAAACGTCAAAAAATTAACGCTGCAGTTTTAGAGAGCTAGGTATATCACCGAAAAATAAACCAAAAGACAAATAAAAAATATTAATTTAAAAGCTGTATATAACGTTAACTAGTATTTATTTTTAAGAGCTTTTGCCCGCGGCTTCGCCCGCGTGAATTTCCCACGGGAACAGTGCTATTTCCCGGGATGAAAAGTACCCTATGTCCTTCTCCGTATTTCTAACTATCTGTATACGAAATTTCAGGAAGATTGGTTCAGTAGATAAAGCGCGAAGAGGTACAAACAAACAAACTCACTTTCGCATTTATAATATTACTTAGGATTAATTTATTACGACTAAATTAATTTATTATTATTTAATACGACTAAACGTGCAAGCGGCACTAAGTCGCAGTATGGTGTATTTTTGCGAATCTAGTCCATTAAAAAATACATAGGTACCTAGGTAAGGAAATAATATTCTTCCTTCGGTGATGGCACAACCAGTAGTGTTAATGTCCTGATCAGTGGCATTTAGAAGTACCTATTCGACATAATATATTATATAACCTACAATATCGTGAAGGTAATAACATTGCCTCAAGACATTTTATGTGGAAAACGATGCTTTTTTGGGGTTTCGTACGTCAAAAGGTAAAACCCTTATAAGATCACTTTGTCAGGAACGCACAAAGGTATAAAGTCGAAAGTTTCTTTCAGTTGTAAAATGATCAAATGTATACATCAACGTCAACGCAATCAATAAATATTATTTAACATAAATTATTGTTAATTTTCGCAAATTTGCAACATTTATCGTTACTCGCGCTTTCCCGTTTTTTTTATCATTTTACATTGCAGTTTTACAAATTAACTAATAATTCACCAAATTTTACAAATTTTACTTAAGTTAAAACGTTTTCTTGTATTTTATGTAGAATTAAGATTGATGTTATAATTTAAGTTAATGTTAATAAAAATAATACGACTTAACGATACCATTACAATGTCTGTCCAAAGTATTAGTAATAATAAATATTTTTTTTATTTGTTATTTTGTTGTTTTTTTCATTTATTTAAAGTATTATTTAATTTACTCGTCGTTTGTTGATTTTTCTCGTTCAAAACGAATGTGTTATCTAATTATTGGTACTTACGTTTTTATATTTAATTTTTTATCAGAAAATATAACACTCCCACCACGCTACGCTCCACTGGTGACAATTACGGGTTACGGGACATGTACGGGATAATACGGGATGGAATAGTCAAATTACAAATCATGTAAGTATACAATACGATCGTGATTTTTAAAACATGTATGTCTATATACTACATGTTACAACATGTGCAGCATGTGTGCACAAAAATAATTGGAAAATACGCACAGATTGTAAAGTACCTATAATAAGTAATTGCTATTAAGAGCCCGCACTAGGCCAATGACAACTAAGATTTTCCCCCGCTACCCGCTACCCAGTTCGCCCGCACGCATCCAATCCGCGTTCTAAATAAAATGCTGGCGGGGCGCGGGCGGCGCGGCGGCTCAGAGGCGGATGGTTAAAGCATGCGGGCAATTATACGTATTATTTTTTTAAAAGCTTTATAAAAAGATATTTAAAAAAGTAAGTAACATAATCCCTGCCTTATCTATAGAGTACTTTATACAAAAATTTTCAATCTTTATTTTAATATATTGCTTGAATAATAGCAGTTTAAAGTGTTAATTATAGGTGATTTGGAGGCAACTTCGCAATTTTTTCTATCGAGAAAATTTTATGCAATCGTGTTTTTGAGTAACATAATCCCTCGTGCTAGTCCTGAAGTTTGCTATATCTTAATTTTACATTCAGTTTTACATTAATGTAGATATTACAGACGATCATGTGAAGCAATCTGACCTAGTACGGGCCCTTAAGCCTAATTTTAATATATTATCGGATTAAAATATTAGGTATCTTCTTAGTCGCTAAGTAGATATCTAATATTAAAATATTAGATATAATTTCTATTAATATTAATGTATTGTAGCTTGATAAAGTGTATGCCATGCATCGCTAACAAGAGATAAGGGTATGTATTTAATTATACAACAAAAAATACATTGTGTAGGTATTAGCTAGCAACAAATTCTTTAGGGATTGGCGCCAAAGTAATTTAAGACACAAGAAGTGAATGTTTTAGATTAATATTTAAAATGGGTTGTTGCATAAATGTATGGGGAGCCGGCTATATCATGAGCACCTATCTGAACTTTTCATTTTTGGGCCAGTATCAATGCCTTGTAAGTAAATCCGATAAATTCGTATCCTTTCTATGGTACATTTAGTCAACAAAATCGTAATGAAGGTTGGGCGAGTTCCGCCAAAATGGCCGACACCCATTATGATTTGACGTTGACGCGCTTCATTTGACAGTTCCGATTTCCGGTACGTTCAAAAATGTACTTTTATTACATACGGCACGTATGAAAAGAACGCGGGAAAGAATTTTTATTTTATTTATTATTCATCTATTTATGTGAAATACACATATGTTTTTGTGATATTGCATGTAACATGTGTTTGGAATATTTACTTTAATTAATTTTCTAAAATATAATGAAAATATCGAGTATCGATTGTATCTGATTTTCTGTATCATGATTTCTGAACATACGTACGAGCGCCATGTCAGCGATATTAAATGTATTTTTGTACCATAACAAGATCACGAAAAAACAAATATATGATAGTCTTAATCGGTTTTTGATATTATTGCTGATTTTTGAAGAACTGCTCATGATATAGCCTGCTATGCAACATGCCCTTTAAAATACCAATATGAACCATACTTTATAAATAAAAACAATTTAAAAATTGTGTAAGTATTTCGTATTATAACAATCAACGGATAAAACTGAAAGTATAGTAAGGTATTCCATAACATAGGACTGTGACTTAACCTATAGTTAGAGTCTTAAATGTTCCAATATAGTAAATAGGCCAAAAAAATAAAACACCTAAAAAAAATCACACTAATGGAGTTATCAAGACAAGGGTTTATTATTTTCCTAGTCAAGTAAATCCGTGTTCAAACCATCTATGTGTAATCAAGTGTTTCTGTCCATGTTCAATAAATAGATAGAAATATGTAATGTTTTATTTCAAACGTAAAAGGATAACTGACAAAAATATTCAAAGTGCACTATTTTCATTGAAGAGAATCACTGACTATATACTTTTTTTTTTTTGATTTCGCATGGAGTAATGCATTTACACACTGAGTGTGGGACTCCTGGGCCGCTAGTCGGCCCAGACTACCCACTAAAACCCCCTGTGGCGTTTCCGTACCTGCCGTTGGTGGGGGCGTCATGGGATCGCGAACATTCTACCACGACGCCCCCGGCTTTGCCTTACGGCACCCTCACATGGCGAGGTGACGGGCGTATTGTGTCCGCCGCCTGTCTCTACGTCGCACAGTGAATCGCGTAGAACAACCTAGCCGTGAAAAATTATTTTGGCGTATTAAACAGCTCTTATTCGTTAATTACATTATATTTAGCCTTTATATATTGACGTATTTTAATGTTGGGAATGAGTAAAAAAAAACATTGGTATTTAAATACCCATGTCATTGAAATGATAGTTGAATAACAGTGAGGGAATCATTCACTAATCACCATAATTACTATAAATAAGTAAAGCAGACAGGTATAAAGTTTAAACAATGAAACAGATTGTGTTCAAAAATATTTTTTTTATTAAATTTACGTCATTAAAAACTTTAGCTCAAAAGAAACTGAAAGTAGTACACAATTTATTCATCTTCATCTGATTCGGTACAGACTCATGTATCTGGGTCGTGATAGCAATCCTGCTCTGCTGTCATCTGTTGCTCAATTTATGTAGCTGGGAGTGATACTGGGTTGAAAAGTTGTGATTTTGGATAAAATAGTTCTGATATTTTTGCAAAGGGCTTCGTGATACATCGATTAGGTACTGGATCAGAGGAAAGCAAGAGCATGTTCAAAAGATCCCTATTGGTTTGAATGTTAAATCTTTTACATGTATTCGAAATCCTAAAACGCCGATAATCTTTTTTCCTACACTCCTGAGCTTCTTCAGAAAACTGGCTAATTGGGAGAATGCACGATCCTATGACATCTCTTTAGTGATGTAAAGTTTTTCTGGTCTGCAGAATCCTCACAACCTAAAGCAGTGAAGTTAATAACTTCGCTCTCCAGCCACTCCTTCTACTTCAACATAAATCTTAGAAAAAATACCATTGATTTCACTTATATCATTTTTCTCTCACATGATCAAGACAAGAAGTGACCAATTAAGTAATGTTGAAGGCATCAAGTATTTTAGTATAATATTTACTGTCTTTGTGTGATCAACAAAATTTAATTTTTTCTCAATTTTCGATTTAATACTATGCAAATATGTACTCTTGCAAGATTTGAGATCCTATTTATGAATAATAAAGCATAAAATAGCTTTATTGCGATTATTTTGGCTGTAGATTTCATGAAATTCAAAGAATTCCGTTCGGGCCAAAAAATACCTCCTATCTAAAAAAAATATGATGCAAAGTCGTGTGAAATGTACTGACATAAAAAAAATGAAAGTATATAACATAAGCTTTCATTTGTGGTAGAAATTGTAATGACACTTTGGTATACTCATAATTAGATTGTCTAAAATATATAAGAAAATTGACTTATTTCGTAAAAAAAGAAAACACCATTTTTCAACTCTCATAAACAAAATTATAACTAGTTAACGGGTTAAATAAAAATAGTATCAATAAGTACACACCTTCAAAACTGTCTCTCATTTTTATCAAAATTTTAGGACACTCAAAAATATAAATAATAAATGTTCCCGTAAGATGCGTCGAATCCAAATTGATGACATGTTTAATGCAGTTTTGCTTATATACCCACTTTGAGCGCTCATTACTCGGTGGTGATAGAAGTTAATAAATAATAAATAAATAATAAATAAATATATACGGACAAATCACACAGATTGAGTTAGCCCCAAAGTAAGTTCGAGACTTGTGTTATAGGATACTAACTCAACGATACTATATTTTATAACATATACATATATAGATAAACATCCAAGACCCGGGCCAATCTGAAAAAGATCATTTTCCATCTTGACCCGGCCGGGGATCGAACCCGGGACCTCCGGTGTGGCAGTCAGGCGTGTTGACCGTTGGGCCACGGAGGTCGTCTAAGGTTAGGCGATTAGTAAATGCATTTTTTAATCGGTGGACTATCAGGAATCATAATTGAGATGTCATTGACCGCAGTATTGGGTTGACTTTTTCGCGGCTAAATTGGGCAAACAGTTCACTGTGCGTCGGGGAGGCGCTTCGGCTAGCGCCTCGCGCTCCCTCTCGGCGGCCTCCTACTGCGACATTACTGTTTCGCAGAAGGAGGAGAATGCGTCCCAGCGATTCTCGCTGCTCAGCATCTTATTGATGATGCTGCGCAGCGAGAAATCGTAATTGCCCATTACCACTGCCAGAGCCACCCTTTCAGTGGCCCATTTTGCGCAATCTGCCAGAGTGTGTTGGGCCGTGGCCGTGACCAGAGTGTGTTGGGCCGTGACTGACTATATACCTACCTACCTGTACATATTTAACTTGTTTAATTTTTTTTATTGGATAACAAGCGTAACATTTTTTTATAATATCATTAAAATTTGACTATGATGGCAAAATAGATATTCTGGCATAAACAGACCCGGAATACTTTGTAATGATTACTCTTTCTCAGCAGCGGTCGATCCAAAAGGAACCGTTGTTTATTTTTCAACCGAACAATCGACTGGCCCAATTTGGAACTGTGTATCCGAGTTGGAGGACTACAGGCACTTCGCAGCATCGCAGCAGGTGATATCCTGACGCTTATGCAGTCTTTCAGAAATCCCGCCGCGTGAGTACAAAAGGGTAAAAAACGTGCTACGGTGAATTTGGACCCTGATGCAAGATGATAATTAAGAAAGAAAGAAAGAAAACTGTTGCTAGTTTGATTGTTACATCGTTCGGATTGTAAAGTCATAGTTTTCCAAATAAATTTATTTATTACTGTCAATCGAAAAGTAAGACTATTGGAACTGCGCATTCTTCTCACTGGTAGCCCACATAGCATTTAGCTCTACAACTATTAGATGATATGTGCCTATACCTACTCGTTTCTTGTGCCTCCTACTTGGTACGTAAGAGTGTCTGCGCCTAACAAACATTTATGAAGTTTCAAATTATATAACGATCGTATGTGTATCACGCACTCCGACCAGATTGCGGACCTCCTTAACAAGGGAGATATTAGGAGCACCCATAACCGGAGAGCATGTATGAAGAGAGTGATGAGTGTAGAGGAAGCAAGAGAGATCTGTAAGGATCGTAGCAAGTGGAAATCGCTAGTATCTGCCTACCCCCACGCGGGAAAAAGGCATGATAATATGTATGCATGTATGTATTTGTATCAAAACATCAGGCTGAATCCAAGTTATCCTATCTCAGTACAATGCTTTTTCTAGAACTCATTCTACTTGAATTCGATTCGTCTTTGACTAACAATGTTGAACGATGGCTCTTGACGAGTATCAACATGTACACGTTACCTGAAACAAAGCAGTAAAAAAAGTTCTATCTATCTATCTATTAGTATTCTATAAAATAATAGCATGAGCCCCAGACTTTGTTCCCGTGGGAATTTCAAGAAATCCTCATCTAGTGCTCCCGTACACTCCCTAATAAATTAAGGAATCTACATGCCAAATTTCAGCTTCCTATGTTCTACTCGGTCAGTAACGAAAGAATTTTACATAGGTATATTGATTTGACAACATTTTAAGTAACAAGCTAATTATTGAAAACTAAAAACACGACTGACAACTTACATAGCCTATGTCACTCGGAAGAATACAAGCAATCTAACGATACCTCTCACATCAAAATCTGTTTAGCCGTTCAGGACTTATGGTGGAATAAAGAAACTTACATACATACTTACATACTTGAAACCTGAAAACATAACACACTTTTTTGGTCAGTCGTGTAAAAAACATCCTAAACCTCAGCTTACTCTAGTTTGAAATACTTACAAAAAAAAGTTAAAACAGTCGATGTGACGCAGAGCACAGTTTCGTTGGACCTCATAGCGCAGTTACTGACCGTATTGCCCAAGGTTACCAAGCATAAGCACTGGAAAGCGATCAGAATGGTCCGGACGCTCATCACATATAGAAATACAGTTGCGGCGATGGCATTTTCCTGAAATACCAAACGTAAACATACAAATTTATACACGACTAGCTTTTGTCCGCGGCTTCGCCTGCGTGAATTTCCCACGGGAACAGCGCTTTTTCCCAGGATGAAAGGTACTCTACGTCCTTCTCAGTAATTCAAACTATGTGTATGCGATATTTCAGGATGATTGGTCCAGTACATAAAACGTGAAGGCAAAACTGTAAATTAATTTTATCATAAACCTAAGAAAATTCGGGTTTTGATCAAATCTATCTATAGCTATCGCCTTGTCTATTTCACAAACTGGCTGATAAACGTCAACTAGAGTACTGGCGATGTTTTCCATCACCGGGAGCAAGTGACGGTCGATCATACTACCATACATGAGTCAGATTGGTATGCAAACTCGACGGGCTGGATTTGGCTGAAACCTTTGCAGTCACAGGCGGGCGCCCTAACCACTCGGCCACCATCACCGCTCTTGATCATAATCCTCTCTCTCTCTCTCTCAGCCGAAAGACGTCCACTGCTGGACAAAGGCCTCCCCCAAGGATTTCCACAACGACCGGTCCTGCGCTGCCCGCATCCATGCGCATCCTGCGACCTTTACCAGGTCGTCGGTCCACCGAGTGGGAGGCCTGCCAACACTACGTTTTCCGTCATAATCCTAAAGAAAATTAATTTCATCAGAAACCTGCGACTAAAATAAAAAAATAAAAACTTACAATAATGATGCCTACAAAATACGCCAAACTTGCACCAAAAACTAGATTTCCTTGAAAAGCGTTGAAGTATTTAAGGAAATACATGAAACCTATTAGTCCACAATCTGAAGGTGGGTTGTATTCGCATAGACCTTTATATCTGATGTCAGTGTAGTTCACCTGGGCGACCAGGCCCAACTAAAACAACAAAGAAGAACGTAGAAATAAGCTTGCGTGGACACTATAGGATGACAATGATCATCATTCGAGTCTCAGATCTTTGTCATTAATAAAAATAGGTACACAAAATCTATTAAATGGATTTTGTTGAAATTTGGTATATGGGTAGAGTTGAACCAATAATAGTAATAACACAAAAGAATTTCTAACGGCGTCTATATTTAGCAATAGACTTACTGCGGCTAAAATGATAATAAAGAGTACTATATTAGAATCTACCAGTAGATCGAATATGAATAAAAATTATCCTCGGATCTACGTGATTTTTGCCAAGTACTAAATAAACTTGTTTTTGCTATTTGTAGCACCAAAGCATATCAAAACTCACACATGCACAATACACGGCTATTACAATAGCGGCCTTCTTCAAACGTATACAAAAGCAACAGGCGCCAACATCAGGTATTTTTTTAAAAATATCATTATTTTGTGCGTCCCTTTCAAAATTTTTCTCTTTTGTCATTGGTTTCTTCATATTCGAATTTTATATTGTTATTATTCACAGAGAAAAAAATCACTTTGTAATATGTATAAAATACTTTACTTTATTTTTTAGTTCTTTTCAACACCGCTTGTGACCAGTTGTGACATTTATAGCCCCTTCGTTTACTTCATTAAAAAAAAATTCTCTTTCGTCTTTGGTTCACAAGGAGCACAAACATAAATAAAATACATAGAGCAACACGGACTCCTTACCATAGACGGATTATACGTACCTAGCTCTATGCTCCTTACGGACATCCGTTCCGCGCGCTAAGGTCCTTGTTGCTCGAAGGATGCGAGTGCATGGAAGTAGTAAGTACTTTGTACAACTGGAAGGTTCACTGAGACTAGAAAAGCGAGCCGAAAGAGAGGCTCGAAATCGTGGCGCGTCCCTTTCTGACGAGGGTGACCATGTTAAACAAAATTCTTAGGACCAGTGAACCACATGTCACATGTCATGAGTCAGTGTGAAGGCAATTGAGCCTACTTTCGTGAGTTGTGTGCGAGTCAAAATTACGCTCGTTTGCGCTCTTACGCCCCTACAATTACGCTACTAGAAAAATATGAAGCTATTCCATAGGTTCAATAAAATATAGTACTATTTATAAACTAAGTAAAATAATATTCAAGTTAAAAAAACGATTTATTTAATTACTTAAACGTTGTTTATTTTAGTGGCGACCCACTGAATCTACCTGTTACTTTGCAGGATTTTAATAACTGCCCTATTGTTATGTCGCTCAGATCATCCTCAGATAGGGCGTCTGAGCCCAATACTTCTCTCCTTGCAGCAGCGTAAAGCTAGTTTAATAATCCGCCCGGTAATCCTCAGGTTGGAAATGTAAGCTACATATTACGAGTTATTAGTTAATTTCCCACGAATCATCCCAATCCATTTTTTCTTAATTCTATATTTGCGGTAATATGAAAAAAAAGAATCTTTGTTAGGATACATTTATTTTCTTTATAATTATTATGTAGTCACCCTACTACCAGAAATGAAAACTTACCCGTGGAAGGAAATCCCACAAGCTGGGTATGATTTCTTTATTGCAACCTCTAATAGCACAACATTTATTAACCATTCTCAAACTCTAATAATAATAATTATTAAAAACAATTAAATTCACGCGCTACAGAAAAAAAGCAGCCATTTTGTTTAATTTGTGTTGCTAGTGTATTGCAAATATTTACTATTTCCATAACTAGAAAGTTTTTCATGCTATTACGCCCTTAGTACACCGACGCGTTCGCATGCGAAAGCGATTCACTGCGAAACGCTTGCGATTGCGAAACGTCTGCGTAACACTGCCGGTTTTTATATGGCATGTTTTGTAGAAAGAAATCAAGAATTTATATTTTAATATATTGGTGTATATTTTTGCACGTCGCATCGCATTGATTTCTGATTACATGACGCATTGCGAAGCGAAACATGACATTAGCGAATCGCCTACGTCGTCATTGTAACAGCTACTTCGCAGCAACGTGCGAACGTACCTACTGATAAGGATGCAACTATACTAATCTCGCTTAGTTTGAACGAGACACAGCATATACGAAACGCTCTCATCCAACTGACAAGTTTTTTGAAGTTTCGTTGCCGTATGCGAACGCGTGGGTGGACTAAAGGCGTTATTGATTAACTAGCTGTTGCCCGCGGCTTCGCCCGCGTGAGTTTCGCTTAGATGAAAAATCTTTTTGTGTTCCAAACTGTAGTAACCTAAACTCCAGTACCTACTCAAAATTTCAGATCTCTGGTTATCCAATTATATTAGGTACTCGTAGTACAGTCACGGTGTTAAAATGAATCAAAAGTGATATTTCATTCAATAAACGATCTTCATCTGCTCGTTATCTACAATTTCCCGTGTACCAACACTCCCACCCCGAGTCCCTCTTTGTCTTATCCCGTGTCCTGGCTATGGCGTGGCTGGCTACGTCATGTCAGTAGAAAATGCTCATTAGGTTGAACGACATTTGCTAAGGCGCCATTTCCATATATGTAATAGTGTAGCTGGTCTCTTGGAATTCTTCATCAGATGATCCTGATCTTCGATTTTTATACGTCAATAGAAAATGCTCGTCAGATTGATAAACTTTTGCAAAGGTACCATTTCCATATTTCTTATAGTTTAGCTGTTCTGTTAAGGTTCTTCATCAGGTGTTCCAGTTTTCAAAATTAATTATAGCCTATATGTTGCCAGGCAGCTATACAACAAAAAAAGTTTCATTCAAATCCATCCAGTAGTTTTTGCGTGAAACGCGTACATACATACCGACAGACAGACAAAAAGACAGACAGATAAAAAATTCAAAAAAAAATTTTTTGCTTTCTATTATTCTTTTTATTTTAAGTGTCCCTCTATCTATTTCAGTAAAAAATACTGCATGTACAGACAAAATATTTTTACTGTTTTATTATATGTATAGATTTCTTCCAATATGTTGCCTAATGAAAATGATTTCAAGTAATAGTTGTATCTAGATGGTATCTAGTAAATAAATAAGAAATACTTACACAACGAATTTCCATTGATTCATTGTAAACGTTTTCTACTAAATAGAAGTAAATTCTTAACATAGCAACTGAGTGTAGCTTTGAGACATAAAATATTATGATTAAATAATTAGTTATCGACGTGAAAAAGAGCCTTCTTTGAAGGCCAAGTTTCAATAAAAAATTTTGACTTTGACTTTGACTTTGAAAGTGACACGATGACGGGAAAGTGATTCTCTTTCGGGCACGTTTTTTATTTTAACTATGTTTATTTTAAAAACAGTACTATAGACTTCAACATTAAGTTCATTTTTGTTTGTCACGGATTTTGAAGTAAACCTTCCAGTTGTACAAAGGTACTTATTACTTCCATGCGCGAGTGTCCGATACTATCATGGAACAAGCTAATTATTAAAAAATAAAAAACACGACTGACAACTTGTGCTTGGCCGAAGGCCGAGCTCCGTCTCGTGAGCACAGAGAGTGACAAGGCCGAAGGCTTAGCCCTTCGTATACATAAATGACCTTCTCATTTCATCTCAATCCAGCAGAGGGGCCGAGGCCGAAGGCCTGATGGGCGAGCTGCGTTACACAAAGCTGATAGGCGAGGCGAGGCTAAAGCACCTAGCGTGCTGTGCAGGACAATTTAACAAAAGTTAACAGTTTCGAGTATGTTGAAGAAAAGTTTTAGAGGTAGGTAAAAAGTCATCAACGTAGAAGAGTTGTCGGTTTAGACTAGGTGAAGAGCCGAAAGACTATTTTCACTTTAGCTCTTTGCTATGAAGCTGCAAATCTGCCTTCGATCTCGCTTGCACCGGCCTTCGGACTCGCTACGCCTCTCGGCTTCTCATACACGGAACTCGGCCATCGGCCTCGCGGGCCAAGGCGAATCGGCCTTCGGTCTCAGTATCCCGGCTGGTTATTGAGGCTTTAAGATGAAATCGGAAGATACGAAGGACTCTGCATTCGGCCTCGCCCCGCTTAATGCTCACGAGATCTGTCGTGACCGTGCTCCGGCACGGCCTTCGGCCCAGCCTGGACATAGCTCGGTCGGCCTGGTTTACTGGAGGTTTAAAATGAAATATATATATATATATGACGGCGCGCCAAGCGCCAAAGTGGACCTGGGGTACTGCCCACGGAAACTAGAATCGTATATTCGGCGCCGCTCTCATAGGAGACCCTCGGACACTCGACGTTAATAGCCGTTTGAAATGAAATCAAAAGGTCATCCATGTATACGAAAGACTCGGCCTTCGGCCTGGCCTGGACGCAGCTCGGGCAGTGGCCTTGATTGCGCGGCCGGGGAGAGGGGGGGCTTGGTTTACTGGAGGTTTAAGCCATGTATACAAAGGGCTCGGCCTTCGGCCTCGTCCTGCACTTTGTTCATGAGACGATGCGGCTGGGGCAGGAAAGCGCTAATCCTTCGATTTAAACGCAGGTGCAGCAGCACCGGGAACGGTACCAAAATAGACCTGAAAGTAGACATGGGGTACTGCTTGCGGAGAGTACCTATAATATATAGGGGGGGGAAGTGCTCGACCGAATGACATAGAGAACCCTGGCGACGACCACAGCCGGTGGTAGTTTGGTACTTTAGACGAAGCTCGGCCTGCGGCCTGACTCCTTTAGACCTAGGCAGAAAGGGAGTACCGCCCGCGGAAACTATAATAGATAATGTAACATTTATGTGTAACATTTTGATTTTGAGCCAATGATCTTGCAATAGCCGATAGTAGCTTGCCGACCGATAGTCAGATCGATATCGTAGAGGGTGACCGTGGTACCTCGAGCTGCGTTTAAATCGAGGGCTGCCAGCCACGCAAGCGAGGCCGAAGGCCGAGCCCTTTGTGTACATTGACGATCTAATGGTGATTATCTTACTATCTATTTTATACAACTAAAAGTATATACAAATATATAATTTATATATATTTTTAAAATTGCCTTTCAAAGCCCTTCAATTTGATACTACACTCGATAAGAATAAGATTGATCAAATTTATTTTTTTCGGTCAGCTGTTTAATGCGTATTTAATCCGCCATTTTGTTTTTATGATGACGTCACATAGCCTATGTCACTCGGGCGAATGCAAGGAATCCAACAATACCTCTCACATCAAAATCTGTTAAGCCGTTCAGGACTTATGTTGGAATAAAGAAACTTACATACATACATACTTACATACATACATGAACGCTGAAAACATAACACTCCTTTTTTGGTCAGTCGTGTAAAAAATAAGAACTTCGTATTAGTTCCATGGAAATTCTGAGAAAAAATCAGATTTTTTCTCTGTGGTCAATATTATGACTGAAACGTCAATGTTTTATTAGATTAGCAGATTAGTAAATCTTATTAACCTTTTTTATTTGAATTTTTAATTAGAGAAGATTATATTATTACCTTATAGATATTTCAGAAATGACAATTTTTAATAAACTGCCAAATATCGACCGATGTTGTTGTCTCCCATTGAAGACTGGATGCATTATCATTGGCATATGGTATCTAGTGGTAAGCCCTCAACAACTTGTTTACATTCTTGAGGTCTACAGATTGTTTGGGTAAACACCTGCAACCTCTATAGGGGTGAAAATACTCATGAATATGAGCAACTTTTTATATGGGACCGACTCTAAAAAAAATCAGCTCCATTAAATTTGGGCGAGTAGGTATCGTAAAATATATGGAACAGCTGATTTTTTTTTTAAGTTTTCAGAGTCGCTTGCCTATAAAAAGTTGCTCATATTCATGAGTACTTTCACCCTTAGAGTGGTTGGAGGTGTGTACCCAAACACCCTGTAGGTATATAGGTCGGTGGCACAAAGGTGCGCGACATGTGCAATGGTCGGTCATGGAATGGCTTACTCCTCCATCCATAGAGAACGTGATTACCCCAGCACTGGAACCGTTTAAATGACTGAAAATTGTATTTCTTGTAAGCTTTTAGCGGAAGGCCTGTTCCGGATCATATTTTAGACTCTGGTTTCTTTACAAAAACACTAAGCTTTTGCGCATTGCTTAAACACGAGCCTTCATTGCCTGCGTAACAAATCACAATGAAATGAAACTCATCAGCTGTGCTGAGCAATTTTTACTTTGAGGGTACTTTCTCTTCAGGTGAGGTAATAAAAATAATATAACCTTGCATTTGCTTTGAGGGGTTAGAGAGCACAGCTCTTAAATAAGAAGAAGAAGCACTTGCTTGTAAAATTGCATATGCAGGTGTCGCCATCTGTGTTATAGTTTGCTTATTATACCCTACTAGCTTTTGCCCGCGGCTTCGCCCGCGTGAATTTCCCACGGGAACAGTGCTTTTTCCCGGGATAAAAAGTAGCCTATGTGCTATTCCAGGTCATTATCTACCTCTGAACCAAATTTCATCGAAATCCGTCCAGTAGATTTTGCGTGATTGAGTAACAAACATCCTCACAAACTCACAAACTCACAAATTCACAAACTCACAAACTCACAAACTCACATCCAAACTTTCGCATTTATAATATTAGTATGGATTAGTAAAACTGCATTACAATCACAGAAATAAATAACTATTAAAGAGTATATAAGTCTGTATTTAACGGATTATTATCTGTTTTCAGACTGGAGGAGCGGTCGGGCATCATATCATGTATGCCAATGATTATACCAGCTTCAAATTAGTTATATATAATACAGAATTGGAATGGTCTAGTAAAACTTACACATGCTTTGTGTGGATTGACGACAAGAAGTGTACTCAAAATGCTTTTTCGTCGCGTTATTTCCAAATATTTATATTACTTATTGATGGCTTATTGATGTGTGCGAGCGCTGTGTTACTGGTAGGAATTTTTTTGGTAAGTGATAATTTATTTTCGCTTTTTCTTAGTCGGTCACTCTTGACTTGTGGTCGTGGTTGTGCAGATGGTGCTGGCATGAGATCGGTACTGTCTGTCCTGTGGGCGAAGGTTGCTACTTTTGCAATGGCAAGATTGCTTATTTTCGCTAGTCTTTGCTTACCTCTACGGGAAAAAGTCGTGGTACGTATATATGTTAATTTAACGACGAGGGGAAGGGGTCGTCCAGCAGAGAGATGGGTGAACGATATTAGGAAGCATATCGGTCACAGCTAGATGAGGAAGGTTTGAGACAGGGCGTCATGGAAGAGTATGGAGGAGGCCTATGTCCGAAGACGGACAAAATAAAGGCTGCAATGATGATGATATTAATTTATGAGGTCGGTCTCGTACTTCACCTAGCTTCTCCACCTGGTTGACGCACGGAACCTTTATAAAGGACCCGTGTTCCAGCTGATGTTCAGTACAGTCAAGTACAAATAATTAACCAAAATCCATTTAACCAAACGAAATCTATAAAGTAGAAGAAGAAAACCCTTAACCTTATTTTTATAGATAGATTTGTTTCCATTTCTTGGTATAAATGAAATTATATTTATTTGCAAAAAGCATGGTAGTTAAATTAATTATAGTTACAAAACCATTCAATTTTATTGTTTCTGTCGTGTTCAGTTCATCTTTGTTGTTGCAGTTAGCCGACCTGGGTTGTACGATATTTCTGTACGCGTACCTTGCTTCAAGAGTCTTTGACTTAGTCATGCTCCTCATTTTCCTTACCCTCGGCATGGTGACTAGCTGCAAGGCATCAGGAGTCGCCAGGTTTTGCTGTGCGTTATCCTGTATCCTTTGTGTTATTGGTAAGTTTTATTTATTTATTTATTTCATTTTATACAGCGTGTCATTACAGGCTTAACCTACTACAACATCATAAAGAAAAATTATAAACTTGGTACACATAATAATGCCTTGTCTATGAATTTCTCCAACGAACAGTGGAATATGTCTACATCAGCTTCCTGACGTATGGAATTCAACATATTTGTTTCGACTATGTAACGCTTCGTTCGGATAAAGTCGTCGAAGTTTTCATTTTGTCCTAATCCTAACCAATATTATAAATGCGAAAGTGAGTTTGTTACCTCTTCACGTTCTATTTACTGAACCAATCTCTCTGAAATTTCGCATACACATTGGCAGAAGTACTGAGAAGGAAGGGTACCTTTTATCTCGGGAAAAAGCACTGTTCCCGTGAGAAATACACGCGGGCGAAGCCGCGGGCAGAAGCTAGTTAGTAATAAGCACACGTCATTATTTATGTTATTTATAACATTTTTATTACAGTGGGAGTATACGTCCTTATAGTAGTAAAAAGTTTCAGAAGAGCTATAAGGCAGTGGAACACCCAGATCGTGCTACCCGAATCAGCCTGCTTTCTGCCTCAGTTCAAGTCACGCTCGCATTCACACCATTGATCTATAAATAAAAAAATACTACTATCATCTGAAATATTCAGCCTATATGTGAACTGTACTGTACTCAGTAAAGCCCAGTCACCGTCCCTTCATGAATAATGCTGGGACAAAAATGTGATACTTGTTCATTTTTCTTACACCTTTTTTGGTGTTATGAAAAACGATTTTTGTGAAGCGATTTCTATTGTGCCACCACCACCACCAGTCTAATGGCTGTAACCTTGACATTAGGTTAACATTATTATAGGTGATCCTTTGAAGAGTTATTTGCTTAATAATACCTAATTGTTTTTTTTTATTATAATTTTAGAAATTAATGTGGATATGATTAAACTGTATTATAAAAGTATTTTTCTTTGTTTTGTTATGTATGGTTATGGCTAACGGAACTATGTGCTCTGTGCAATCCTGGGACCACGACAAAACGGCGGCGGTCTTCTTATCGAGTGTGTTATTACTAACACTGGTATCAGATTTAATTAAAGTCGCCTAAAGGCATCCGACATGACTTTTACGACTACCGCCATCTAGTGGCAGTATAAAACTTTTTTCCAAAAAAGTGAACCGACTTCCATAATAAAACTTAAAATCATGAAATAACAATAAAGAAAAATGTATTAGCATGCTACCTACTGAATGAGGTGAAGTCGGTGCCAAGTGCAGGACTATGTAATTGTTTAGCTAGGCATTTTGTATATGTACCTACGTGATTCTAATGTTAATTTATATTATTTAATATTAAATTTGGCACCGACTTCACCTCATTCAGTAGGTAGCATGCTAATACATTTTCTTTATTGTTATTTCATGATTTTAAGTTTTATTATGGAAGTCGGTTCACTTTTTTGGAAAAAAGTTTTATTTTATCATTTTTAGTGCTTCTACACATTTTCATTTTCTTTAATAAAAACTTAAACTTTTCTTTCACTGGTGGCCGAAAATAAAGAATTAAGAATTCGAAACTTTTTATGTCAGTTTGATTTGAAATGTCAGATCATGTCAAATTACTATTATTTTTGGCACATAAATAGACCGTGAGCACGCGACGACCAAACCTTCCTTATTTTAAAAATGCTGAATATTTCTCTGCGTGGTATATACGAGTAAAAAATATTAGCGACTAGGTATGAAGTTTGGATCTTAGTTGCTTATGCAGGTAATATGGATAGCAAGGATGATTTTTATAGGTATAAAAAGCACCCTTGGGGCCTTCCAACGTAATACATATTAAATTCAGCTTTTATAATAAAACAAAAATTCAGCTTTTATAATAAAACAAATAATTTAGTAAAGTTACAATGTCTAGCAGGGATTTATATCTGCACCAATTGCCTGATAATGGATGGCGTGATTTCTTATATTATTAGGAATAAAATCTTTAAAAATCTTTACTTTAAGGAAATTGAGTTACCACTTTAAATGTTATTGCTACAAATAATCTGCCTAAGTAATCATGCATGATCCAACTTTTATAGTCACTTAATGTTTGGAACATACACAGAAAATCTTTAGTTTTAATAAAATAAGGAAGGGCATGCTATCGCGGGCTTTTGCTCTATAATGCAATGTTGGTATTTTTATATTTTGTTAGGTATCTTTAAAATTACCGAACAGATTCTGACTTGGTTAAAATGGGACCAACTTGGGTATATATCATTACGAATAAAAAAACAATTTCTTAAATCAGTCCACTGTAGGCGGAGAAATCGGCGAACATACATAAAAAAAAAAACATACATACATCGAAACATATAACCTCCTCCTTTTTTGGGAAGTCGGTTGAAAATAGCCAATGTGCAGGTTTCCTCACGATGTTTTCCTTCACCGGGAGCAGGTGGTGGTGTATGAGAAAACTACCATCCATGAGTCAGATTGGTCTACAACTCATGTGACACAGGATTTGAACCAGGGTCTTATTCTACCAGACCTTAGGCGGGTGTCATTACCACTTGGCCACCACCGCTTTCAATGGCGGAGGGTCCCGGCGACTCGGACCGATGCTCACTCGACCCGCGGGCCGAGTTGCAGGTTTTTCGAATTTAATTTTTTTCCTTCCGGCGACTGGGACTACTCACAAATAAAAAAAAAAATCTATTGTTTAAGCCAAAAAGAGTACAGTCAGATGAAAAAATGTTTAAAGGAATAATCAAAGAACGGAACTTGATACAAAAATTAAATTTATTTAAGTATGTATGTATGACATAAGTATAAAAAGGCATGAAAATGTTTCCATTTAATTATTCTGAATTCCGCATCAGAAAACCATAAGTTTGCGCCCATAGCCAACACAACAAGATTGATTGAAGACCACTCAAATGCTAATCAAATGTTAAAAACATTAAGTTTCTTTAGATTAGACTTAGAACCAGCAAATTTACCTCATATTTCAGGTTCTTTAAATAACTCCAGAAACATTCTTCAAAAAATTCTGAAAAAATCAATGTTTTGAAAAAGCTTTGAACACTAAAATCTCGAAAAGATTTTCATGAATAATGTTTTTCCAAAGTTAATTAAAAAACCTGAAATATAACGTAAAGTTGTTGGTTCTTAGTCTAATCTAAAGAAACTTTAATATCAAATTTAACATTTGATTAGCATTTGAGTGGTCTTCAATCAATCTTGTTGTGTTTGATATCAAGGCTGGGCGCAAACCTATGGTTTCGGATGCAGGATTCAGATGATGATAGTACATATGTTAATTATTTTTTTGATTATGTTTATGACGATATTTTTATTTTAATATTATTAAGACTGATTTTGCGACATATAATTTATTGTTGTAGCAAGATTTTTGCGTTTTATTTTAAACAACATAAACAATAATCAAAGGGAAAGATTTTTATGCCTTTTTATACCTATATCATACTTAAATAAATGATATTTTTGAATCCAAGTTCCGTTTTTTAATTATTCCCTTAAACAATTTTTCACCTGACTGTACTCTTTTTGGTTTTAACAATACAATTTTTTTTTTAATTTGTGAGAAGACTCAGTCGCCGGAAGGAAAAAAATAAAATTCAAAAATCCGGCGACTCGGCCCGCGGGTCGAGTGAGCATTGGGCCGAGTCGCCGGGATCCTCAACGGCGGCGGCGGTGCCTGTCCCTAACAAGAGCATTAATTGACCCGCCTTAACGTCCCGCTTGTTATTTGTAATTATGTATATATTTTTTACTATATTTTCTTTAGAAATATCTTTACCATCGAACTAGGAATTAACCTGAGGAATTAATCTGTAGCTCGAATGGCAGAAGGCATCGCGAACGACCCGCCTAATAAGCACAACGGTATAATCATACCTAAATATAAATAGAAATGGTGGAAATGTATAGATACATGAATATGCCCGCCTGTTAGATTCACAGTAAGGGCAAATTTTTGTGTGACTGTACCTAGCGATTGACATTGTTCTATGAATTAATAAATAAGTTAGAATGTTAGTTCTGTGTTAGTTCTACAGAAATAAATGTAACTCGTCATTTGTTCCGCCTTTTTTTTAAAGATTTTCGCCCGGAACTGTCCTCGTCAGCCAGCGATGTACTTTTTTATTACGCGTTGTAGAAATATAAAACTGGTATCAGCCGTTAGTTCTATGAGAGGTCTCACTATTTATGTACTTTTATTCAATAAAATCTATAATATTACAAGAATAAAAGTTCGAAAAGAAATGTTGTGCTCAGCGATGTATTTCTAAAATTCGTAAAAAATATAACCAAATTAGACTTTACACCATAGTTCTTTATCAGATCAGTCTAAATATTTTAGTTTTGCGTAGTTATATGTATTAAATAAATAATTAATCCACTGCGAAATATATTCCATAACTACTCATTTGTTAACAAAACGTAAGAAAGTTCACTTAAATTTAGCTCTTATTGAGCATATACATAGGGACGAAAATAGACTGGCAATGATACTTGCTTGATGATACTTTAACATGGAATACACTAGATATTCAGAACACCACCGCTGTAATTTTTGACGTACGAGTACCTATCATAAACAAATATACAGCCAGTCCATCTCAAAAAGTGTCCGAGGCAAAACTTTGATTGGACAAAGTATCATCAAGCAAGTATCATTGCCAGTCTATTTTCGCCCCTATGTATATGGTCAATAGGAGCTACATTTAAGTGAACTTTTTTACGTTTTGTTAACAAATGAGTAAGGAATATGTTTCGCAGTAGATTAATTATTTATTTAATGCATATAACTACGCAAAACTAAAATATTTAGACTGATCTGATAAAGAACTATGGTATAAAGTCTAATTTGGTTATATTTTTTACGAACTTTAGAAATACATCGCTGAGCACAACATTTCTTTTCGAACTTTTATTCTTGTAATATTATAGATTTTATTTAATAAAAGTACATAAATAGTGAGACCTCTCATAGAACTAACGGCTGACACCAGTTTTATATTTCTACAATGCGTAATAAAAAAGTACATCGCTGGCTGACGAGGTCAGTTCCGTGCGAAAATCTTTAAAAAAAAGGCGGAACAAATGACTATACTCTGGATCGTGTAAGAAAAAATAAAAGGTCATTGCCCTGGCACCTACAACAAGACATTTTTATTTTGCGATAATTATCGCTTACCATAGATTGGTATCGCAAACTATCGTCCCTCGTGAAATCTTAGTACCGGCGCGTAAAGGTAGTTGAGCTACACTGGCGTAACTCCAAATAAAATAAAGTCGAGGTATAACGTCACGTATTATAACGGCGAAATCTATAGGAAATATTAATTATTATTATGTTTCGAAGTTTATTATGATATATTAAATGCCTTCTTTTACTCAATTCCATCTGTAACTGTAGAACCTAATATTTTTAATAAAGCAAATAAAATAAATGGCCCTTGAATTCGTAAAAAATCAAGTTATATCGGTTTGTCGCAAGTCGCAATGTTTCGTGTGATGTCAGACTCGCTCCGCCTAGTCAGAAGTGCGGCACCTTTGGCTTGGCGGTTATTTTATTTATTTATTTAACCTTTATTGTACAAAAATACAGAGTAAACGTACAATAGTAGAGCTTAATGCTAAAGCATCATCTACCAGCCAACCTTTGGGTTATACAGAAAATTTTAGGTGGGTGTATAATAAAGATATTATTACTAAGTACATATACTTAAGTAAATAATAATATCATACATAATTAAATACGAATACCACAATAAATATTTATATAGAGGTAAATAAATATATAAGGTGGACACAAATTAACTACAAATATTTTCAGGGCTAATTAATGATATTATTTAGAAAGTATATCAGTGGTTTTTTCAATTTTCTACACGCTAGTTTTCGAGAAAAATTAACGTTTATGTTTTTTGAAAACCGTAACATTATAACATCCTGTACACAGCTTTGCGTATAATGACAATTAAAATGACACACACAAACAAAAGCCGCCCCGCCCACCGGTCGGTCGCTGTCGTTTAGGTATAATAAATCGCTTGACATCTCCGTCTTTCACGCACTTTTCATAAATAAAGAGGATTACAGCAAATCAATTTCATTCAACTATTAATTGGTGGGAGGAGCTTAAAGAGGAATGAAGTCTACACATTTAACTACAGTATGATACTAAATGTCATCATTTAATAATATTTTTTTTGTTAGAAAAACAAAAAAAAAAACTAGCGTATCGATTTTTAAAATTGTATCTCCAATACGTTTATTTAGCCCCCTGGAGCCAGCCCTGAAAATATTTGTAGTTAATTTGCGTCCACCTTATATATGTAAATAATACATAAGTATATATATAAATACAGTATATACAAATAATATAAGCAGCGAAACTCATAGATAGAATTTGTACACTTGTGTCTTTCTTTCTTGTGTCTACGGTTTTGACGAGCTCGACGCCCGCCCGGCACCGCGGTCTCGTAGGTTATTTTTAGTTGTGAATTATTGATTGTTATTGTTTCTCTATTTGTTTTTGTTAATGTTAATAGTTTATTAGTTGTTTTGTTTGATTGAGCAAAAATTGTTCTGGCTTCTATTGGCATAAAGACCCCCATATTTTTTTCTTAGGTAAATAAATATTTCTAAGTACAGACACAGACCAGTTACAGTTTTATTATCTACATTATGTAGATATGATCGTGGTTTCTGATATGTTTAAATATGTTGTTATTGTAACAATAAAAGTTATTCTCCAAAATACTGAATATTTTTTTAGTCACGTATCTGCGCCTTAGGCTTACATAGGTACTTTTGTTCCTTTTGCACAACCTGTCATACGTTATATTCAACCCCACATACATAAATACCAATTGGGTTTGTTTTTATTTTAATGTCTTTAAAAAAATGTTTGTGACGTCTGATAAGGTCATTATGCTCACCCCACCTCCTACTGCGATTCGCAAGGAGACGTATTTGCGATAATTTTGTAAGACATTGTATAGTATCGTTTCCAAAAATGGTGTACATTGGTAGAGAGACGTCAATGACCTTTTGTCCAGATTTATATCGCTTATACTATAGTTACATTTATTTCTGTAGAACTAACACAGAACTAACATTCTAACTTATTAATTAATTCATAGAACAATGTCAATCGCTAGGTACAGTCACACCAAATTTTTGCCCTTCATGTCATAACTGTATCAATCAATCAAAGTCTTTTTGCATATATAGGTAGGTACATACATACATATTACAGAGAAATATTTATAGAGGACTACCTTTCGGCATGCAAATGAGAATTAAGTTGTTATTAGTTATTAAATTTAAAATTATTTTTAGTACATTAGCATGATGTCAATTAAAGTATTGTCATCAAGAAACTCCTTAATCTATACATATAATGAAACAGTAAAAATATTTTGTCTGTACATTTAGTATTTTTGACTGAAATGGATAGAGGGACACTTAAAAAGAATAATAGAAAGCAAAAATATTTTTTTCGAATTTCTTGTCTGTCTGTCTGTCTGTATGTATGTACGCGTTTCACGCAAAAACTACTGGACGGATTTGAATGAAACTTTTTTTGTTGTATAGCTATTAAGCCTGGGCAACATATAGGCTATAATTTATTTTGAAAACTGGAACACCTGATGAAGAACCTTAACAGAACAGCTAAACTATAAGAAATATGGAAATGGTGCCTTAACAAAAGTCGTTCAACCTGATGAGCATTTTCTGATGACGTATAAAAATTAAAGATCTGGAACATCTGATGAAGAACTCATAGAGACCAGCTACACTATAACATATATGGAAATGGCGCCTTATTAAAAGTCGTTCAACCTGATGAGCATTTTCTGCTGACGTATAAAAATTTAAAATCTGGAACATCTGATGAAAAGCTCCAAGAGAGATTTTTCATCTAAGCGAAACTTACGCGAGCGAAGCCGCGGGC